>JAUCMX010000016.1:21342646-21422646 GCA_033459395.1 Hemibagrus guttatus | reverse complement strand
TGGCTTATTAAGGAAAATCTGTGTTTGTTCTTTAGTTAGAACTGAAGCCGGGTTGAATTAGCCAGTTGGCTAGTTTTCATGTAATGCACTAAAACACACACACACACCCAAACAGCTGGAGTGAGTGAAGCGAGCGTGTCAGTGAGTCAGTCAGTTTGTGGAAAATGGCCGACGTGTTCGGACTACAGGCGGAAGAGGACCCAGCGGCTGCGTTCCTCGCCCAGCAGCAGCATGAGATCGCCGGCATCGAGAACGACGAGGACAGCTTCGGCTTCGAGTTCGCGGCACAAGACCAACCCGAAGCAGCGGATTCCCAACCGTCACATTTCAGTTCAAACTCTTTCCAAGGTAACTGCTGAGCTAAATCAGCCGGTTAGCTACCTTAGCTAAACAAACAACCCCATAAAGCGATGTCTTCTTTCTTTCTTTATTTATTTATTTTTACGCCATTAAAATAAAGTTCTCATTAAATACACGCGTGTTAGTGTTTTATCTTATGAACCCTGGTTGAATTTGACACTTCAAACTGGACTGCCTAGCTAGCTAAATAGCTAACGCTAAATAGCCTAGCATTCTATACTAGCTAGCTAGCTAGCTACCTCCGTTCTTAGCCACGCTACCTTTGACCAAAATATAGTGTTTCATTTAGTAATATAAATTAGCTAATTAATTATGACCGCTGTAATAACCTATAAGTATATATATAATATATTTTTTAGCTCCAGCTGATGAAAAATGGTTTTTATTTTATTGAACATTTTTATCCAACTGAAATACTAGCTGTCCATTAAATGGTGTTTGTTTGTTTTTTAACTGAAATCAATTACTTGGCCATTTTTATGTATGTAGAAGTTATTTTTAAGCAAGCTCGAAAGTTTGTACACCCCTTGACACCACCCTGTAGTTGGTACCTCGTAAGCCTTATTCGGATGGGATTAGTTTCTCAGGCAGTTTTATTCAAATTGACCTCAGAGTCCTGAGAACATTTCCAATTTACAGACATGCCTCTGATTATAGGTTGTGTTTTTTTTTTGTGAACCTGGATGTTGTCATGTTTAGTGTATATATAACAGTAGATGTTTAGGGAAGTAAAGAATCAATATCTTTTCTTTCTCGTCCTGAAAAAGCACGTAGTGAGGTTTTACCGCTTAGTCCAAGCATATGTTTGAGTGCCTGATGAAATACAGCCAATGGTAGTGGTCAAGTGTGTGGGTTTTGTTTTTAACTCAAATGTGCGGCAATGTCTGCGTAGGAAAATCACAAACATTTTTCAGGACTAAAAATATTATACAACGCTGAGTTTGATGAAAAACATGAAGTAACTCGGCATCTAATGTGGATGGGGGAAAAAATCACAAAGCAGGATTTAAAACGAATCCCATCCGAATAGGGCTTTTAACTAAAATAGAAATTAAGAGTCGATAGCATTTTTTATTTTTTTATTTTTTATCACAGACATACCATTCTGAATCTTTCACACTTATTACGTTAAGTTTTTCTTGGTATTGTTGTTTCATTGGCGTGAGACTATGCAAAGATTTCTCAACTCCAGCTACTGTAACCATGCCGTTTTGAGCGTTTATGACTAGCGGCCGAACAGGAATGTCAGGATTCCACTGACGATCCTGTATTTTTATTTTTTTTTTCTGAATCCTTAAAACAGAAGAACCATTGCTCAAGAACGGTAGTAGCGAGGTGAGAGTTGATCTGTAACTCCTTTTTTTTTTCTTTTTTCTTTTTTTATTATTATTCCAAGCAGATGAGTTCGGAGGAGCAACTATGAATGGAGAACTGTTTCAGGTAATTCTAATACACTTACTTTTCCAGCAAAAACAAAAGCCTTTCTCTTTTTTAATGCGATTATACGAGCTGTATGTCATTCTGTCACTCTGTGTGTTTAGTCGCATTTCCTGCTTGTCGGCAAATTTCCACCAGATACTAACATGCAGAATCGAACATTTTGCCATTGCTTGTTACAAGAGATGATTCCTTACCCTGAGTTGATTTAAAATATTCAGTTCTATGCTAATATAAAATGGGATTTTCTGACTGAGAGTGAGAATGTTGAATTCGGTAACCCGAGAGCACAGATACCATCGAAACAAATGGTACAGCCCCCAACTTCAGTACTACTTTTTAGTTAAAAATCGCTGTTAGCTAAAATCGGCAGCCTGGTAGACTTCTGCAGCCGTTAAAAATGTCGTATGAATTATTTACCGTGGAAAGAATTATCGAAACTGACACAACCTATAGCGTCAAGACTACGTTTTAGCTAAAAATTGGTGTTGGCTAATTCTTTTTTCGTATGAATTATTTACCATGGAAAGAATTATCGAAAATGACACAACCTATAGCGTCAAGACTACGTTTTAGCTAAAAATTGGTGTTAGCTAATTCTTTTTTCGTATGAATTATTTACCATGGAAAGAATTATCGAAAATGACACAACCTATAGCGTCAAGACTACGTTTTAGCTAAAAATTGGTGTTAGCTAATTCTTTTTTCCCCTCCATCGACAACCCAGTAGACTTCAGTAGTCTTTAAAAAATGTCGTATGAATTATTTACCGTGGAAAGAATTATCGAAAATGACACAACCTATAGCGTCAAGACTACGTTTTAGCTAAAAATTGGTGTTAGCTAATTCTTTTTTCCCTCCATCGACAACCCAGTAGACTTTAGTAGTCTTTAAAAATGTCGTATGAATTATTTACCGTGGAAAGAATTATCGAAACTGACACAACCTATAGCGTCAAGACTACGTTTTAGCTAAAAATTGGTGTTAGCTAATTCTTTTTTCGTATGAATTATTTACCATGGAAAGAATTATCGAAAATGACACAACCTATAGCGTCAAGACTACGTTTTAGCTAAAAATTGGTGTTGGCTAATTCTTTTTTCCCTCCATCGACAACCCAGTAGACTTTAGCAGTCTTTAAAAATGTCGTATGAATTATTTACCGTGGAAAGAATTATCGAAAATGACACAACCTATAGCGTCAAGACTACGTTTTAGCTAAAAATTGGTGTTAGCTAATTCTTTTTTCCCTCCATCAACAACCCAGTAGACTTTAGTAGTCTTTAAAAATGTCATATTAATTATTTACCGTGGAAAGAATTCTAACAAATGACAAAAGTCAAGACCACTTATAAGCTAGTATTTGCCTTCTTTTTTTTTTTTTGCCTTTGTTTTTTTTTTTCCATCGACAGCCCAGTAGACTTCATTACTCTTCCAAAGTGTCATGTTAATTATTTCAGTGTCCCTTTTTGTCTAGAATTGACCAAAAAATGTGCAGTTTATAAATCTAGAATAGAAATGAGTATACTTACTTCCTCACAATAAAAGCTACTTGACTTAATTTGTTGCTGAACTTTAGCACTTTTTCTATCCCCTTCTATCCCAAAAGGCGTGTTCACTGCTTAGGGTGTAACATACCTCATGCATCGAAGAACATTTCCAGGTTTCTTAAGCCGCCATTCAAGATTACTGACGTCTTTTTGTTATATTTATACTTTTTGAACTGTTGGCTTTTTTGCTCTCAGCCATTACATGTAACTTGCTGGGTCGCTTACTTGGTAGTTACTCTCAGTGAAGGCAGCTTCTACAGTTTAGATGTAATACATAAAATCTTTGGTCAGAAACAACTCGCAAGTAGACACTTCACTGAAGGGGAAAGGATGTGGGATATGGAAAGACGTGTGGTGTTTTTTTTTTTTTTTTTTGGGTTGAAGTTGCACTATATTGCCAAAACTTTTGGGACGGCTGCCTTTACATGCACATGAATTTAATATGGAGTTGTCCTGCCCTTTGCAGCTATAACAGCTTCAACTCTTCTGGGAAGGTTTAGGAGTGTGTTTATGGGAATTTCTGACCATTCCTCTAGAAGCACATATGTGAGGTCAGGCACTGATGTTGGATGAGAAGGCCTGGCTCGCAGTCTCCGCTCTCATTCATCCCAAAGGTGTTCTATGGGGTTGAGGTCAGGACTCTGCAGGACAGTCAAGTTCCTCCACACCAAACTCGCTCATCCATGTCTTTATGGACCTTGCTTTGTGCACTGGTGCGCAGTCATGTTGGAACAGGAAGGGGACATCCCCAAACTGTTCCCACAAAATTGTCCAAAATGTCTTGGTATGCTGAAGCATTAAGAGTTCCTTTCACTGGAACTATGGAGCCGAGCCCAACCCCTGGAAAAACAACACCTGAATTCAATGATTTGGAGGGGTGTCCCAAAACGTTTGGCAATATAGTGTATTTTCTTGACCAGCCAATAGAAAACAAGTGGGCAGGACTGTGTGTTCTTTGGTTAATAAAAAGACCTGTTTATTGTTAAGCAGGGCAGATGTCTTGCTTCATTTATTCCTTTAATTTGTGATTTCAATCCCTTCAGGAGTCCAACGATATAACCGACGGTTACGCGGCCATCGCCCAAGTCGACGTGCAGCGGCAGGAGCCCGAAAGTTTGCGCAAATGGAGAGAGGAACAGAAGACGCGGCTGGAACAGTTAGGTACGACCTAATAACTCAGCCCAGTTTGCGCTTATTGTTTACCGGAGAGCGCAGAATAAATACAAATAAAGGAGATTTTACCTTGAAGAGCAGATATAGTGTGCGTGTAATTGTCAAGGGTCATTCGAATAGCACTGAATTGAAAATCTGTCCAGATACAATGACCGTAGAAGTGGATTTTTTTTTTTTTTTTTTAAATAAGCAGAAACAATGCAGCAAAATCCAAAATGTCTTGATTCCTGTTACACATTATTGTTTTTAAGAAATAGTTGCACATTATGGCTTTATGATCATTCGATACTGTACAGAAATGACATTCCAGTTGCATTTTAATCATCTAAAATCTCTTCTGTTCATACAAATTCTATACAAGCAATCGAAACATTTATCGTGATGTTGACTTCTCTGGAGCTATTCCATCGTCATATCCATTCAGCTGCTACAGTTGTGGTCGTTTTTGTCTTGCTCCGTTTCGGTTTTCAGATTCAGCATCCAAGGCAGCAGAAATTGAGTGGAAAGAGAAGGCGAAGAAAGAACTGGAGGACTGGCACGCTCACCAGCGGGAGCAAATGGAGAAAAATAAAGTCAACAACAGGTATTTCACCAAAACATCACTTTCATACCCAGCAGTGAAGCTGAAGGAATACACTCTCTCTCTGTGTAGAATTGTTTTAGAGTTGTCTTTCTGAGGAAAACAAACCTCCTTCTTGAAGCAAGTGATTTCCCTTCAGCTGACAGCTGGTTCAGGCAGGTTACACTTCAACACGGCGTTAGGAGCTAGCCGTGAGTAACCGGATCCTGTGTTGTCAGACACAATGACGGATAAACAAAAGCAACCAGTGGAACATGCTACGAGCGATGACAAGACTCCTGAATATGTTCCAGGTGTAACGGAAAAAAAAAAAAAAAAACATTTGGGTCCATGATCAGCCATAATGTTAAAACCTTTTACCTTCCTGGATATTGTGCCAGAAAAACAGCTAGAAACATCCAGGCACGGACCTGTGAAGGTGTGCTGTCGTATCTGGCTCCAAGACCTTAGCACCAGGTCCTGTGGATTGTCCAGAACATTCCAGAGAAGCTTGATCGGATCGAGAAGAACGGATTCGGACAGGTGCCGTAGAAACTTTCTTTCACCTGTGGTAATGTTCCGGCTGATCACGTAAATCTCTCCAGAAATCTTGATGACCGAGAGCGCTGATTTCATCAAGGAAGTGACCTTAAAGTGTGATCGATTCGTTCTAGCGCTAAATAAACCGCGACTCCGACACAGATGAACTTTGAGACAGACCTGATATTGAAAAAATGTAATTAAAGTTTGCTATTAAACTTTAATCCGACTAGCTATAGATAAATTTAGGGCAGGTTTTGAAACAATCCCATAACTTTCATTATTTTCTTCATTCCCATATACATTATATTGCACCCTCCAAATCATTGAGTTCAGGTGTTGTTTTTCAGGGGTTGGGGTCGGCCCCTTAGTTCCAGTAAAAGGAACTCTTAATGCTTCAGCATACCAAGACATTCTGAGTCCTGACCTCAATCCCATAGAACACCTTTGGGACGAATTAGAGCGGACACTGCGAGCCAGGCATTCAACATCTGTGCCTGACCTCAGAAATGCGCTTCTAGAGGAATGGTCAAAAATTCCCATAAACACTCCTAAACCTTCCCAGAAGAGTTGAAGCTGTTACAGCTGCAAAGGGCGGGACAACTCCATATTAAATTCATGTGTCTGTAAAGGCAGCCGTCTCAATATAGTGTAAATACAGCAAACAATAATTAAGATTTGTCTGTTTTCTGAAAACATGCAATGTTGTTTGTTTCTTAATTACTTGAACCCTATCTTGCCAACGATCTCTGTAAGCTGTCTTGCATTAATATTTCTCACGACCTAACCATTCTCCACCTTTCTTCGTGTTGTACACTGGTTTGTGTAAACTTGACTACCCCTCACCCTTGTGTGTGTGTGTGTGTGTGTTTCTGTTTGTCTCTTTTTCTTCCTTCACCTGCTTGCGCAATAGGATCGCTGATAAGGCTTTCTACAAACAGCCCAACTCTGATGTGATAGGCTTTGTGTATGTCTCCAAGTCCACATTCTCAAATAAGGTCCAAAATCAGCGGAATGACCTCATCACTCTGCTCCCTCCTTAATCAAATACACACCCAGACACTCACCGGCAGTTATTACCATGGGGGAAAAAACTCTACTGTAAACGGTGGAATTTGGACACAAAAAAAAAACAAAACAAGATTTTATTCCAGACAGATTTGTAATTTAGACTGAGTTTCATAGGAAGCATATAAAAAACAAAACAAAAAACAACCCCAGAGTGTTATGATTGATCAAATCCAGTTATACAGCTTAACTAATTTACATGGAATTGAGGAAATGTTACTTCAATCTTTGCTTATAGAGTGAGTGAGCGAGCGAGTGTGAGGTCTTCTTGGTGAGTGTGTATGTGTATATATATATATATATATATATATATATATATATATATATATATATATATATATATATATATATAAAAAATGTCGTTGTGTTCTCTGTGGTTAAAGTGCACGTCTGCATCTACAGGGTGTATTATAGTCAATGAATTGAAAAATCATTTTCAAGATCATGATCTTACTGTAAAATTTGTGATTTTATTCATTTTATTTTGTCCCCATTAATACGTATATCCCTAGTGGTGATGACTTGCATGGCATGTGATCCGAGTTGCCGTTAAAAAAAATAAAGCGCCCTTGTTTTCCTACCTTAACGATTTTATTTACGTGTTTAGAGCATCCGAGGACTCCTTCCTGAAAGAGTGCGACGACAACAGCCCCGGCACCGAGTGGGAAAAAGTGGCATGGCTTTGCGACTTCAACCCCAAGACGAGCCGCCAGACGAAGGACGTGTCCCGGATGCGCTCGGTCCTCATTTCCCTGAAACAGACGCCGCTGTCTCGCTAAGGCTTCGACTCCGCCTCTCCTCTCGCCTTCTCCATTTCCGTGTCCTTCTCGCACTTTATTTTAGCACACATGAGATGTTCGGGTTTTCTTTTTAATCTGTCTTTCTTTTAAGGTGTATGGTGTGTTTTGTTTTTCCTGTTACACATGTATCAGTTATTTCTTCTTCAAGAAATTGAGAATTGTGTCTTGAGTAGGCTCGTCGAGGATAAAGTACAGGAGCGTGAACCTCAGAGCAAGTAAAATAAAAAATATAGCTCAAACTGACACACGAGACATGTTACATGTCAGCAGTTGGAAGGAAGCTAGCTAATTAAACAGCATAAGCAGTACAGTCTCTTCTGCAGTCAAAAGTTCAGTGTTCACATTATGTTTTAAGGAACAGAAAGCAAAATTTCCTGCGGTTTCAAGTTGAGTTGCGATGTATTGATATATATTGACAGTTTATTATTATCAGGCTTCTCTCGATAAGGCAACGCTTCCCAATTTGGTCCTCAGAGACACCCAGATGTTCACTTCTAAACACTTTTGAAAGACAAGCTCTGTCCTCTGCTCAAATCCAGCTGTTTTATCTACTACTTTTATGTCTGAAACTTCACAGCAGCAGGATATCCTCTCACTGTCATGAATACCCATAATGCACTATGATATTTGGTTTGATTCACACACATTCACTGATGGAGAGAGAGCCAGCACGCTAAAACCGAACCTTCAGATTTAGGGATCAGGGCTTTTTTTTTTAATAAGTGAGTCATTTAATTTGACTCATGAATCGACTCATATGACTCATTGAATTGTTTCCCCCAAAACTGAATAAAATTTGCGAGATTGTCATTGTTCTTTATCTGAAAAACTCTACCTTCATTTTATAATTAATCCTAAAAATAAAAACAATTGTTCAGCACAGCACTACAAATGCGCATTAGAGAAAGATTCGTTTTAATCCACGTATAGTGACTACGTGAACAGATGTCGAAGAGAGGTTTCCACGGAAACGTTCAGATTACATGTACATGTTTCTGATTACGTGTGCACATCCCAGCGTTCATCAGAGAGAGACGAATCAATGAGTCGACTCCCTGACAAATGACACATCACTGTAATAGGAATGAGGAGCAGATGTCTTTAGTTTTAACTAGTTTCCATACAGCAGTGTCCAGAGTGAAATCCTTCAGCAGTGGGATTTGTGAATCATATTAACGCATCAGAAGATGAGCGACGACCGAAATGTGGACTGTCTGGGGGTCCAGTCACTAAAAAAACCTAATTTGGGAAGCTGTGCTTTTATTTGTTTAAACAGTAGAATGACGATTATAAATTAATGAAACCTCGTACATTATTTTCACTCTTTAGAGAACGGCAAAGAATGAGGGTAGCTTCGTTGTTTTCCATACAGTGTATTCCTACTGTTACTGATAGTGTCGCTTATTGCATGGTCTGCTTTTTTTTTTTTTTTTTTTGCTCATTTCATGAAGGTTGGCAATAATTCTCTATTTTCATTCTTTTCCATCAAACCTCTCGTCATAAATTACATCCCATTTCCCCGCACCCTCTTTAAATATTTCCGGAAAACTAAAAGATATTTACTAGTTAAATTCAGGTAGGTTATTTGTTTAGTGGATAATTTATCGCCGGTCTTAGTTTATTCCATTCAGCCTCACATGTAGTGAGTGTAAAACTTTCAGATTTGAGCTGTAGCATCTCGTCCCAGTTCAAACAGAAATCAGTCCAGCATGCGTTAGGGAAGTGTTCACGGATATTTATATTCTCCATCGGTTACGTTCACTTTCAAGTCTTTCAGCTTTGAGGCCTTTTTATCCAAGATCGATTAAAAAATAAATAAATAAAAATATTACTTGCCTTTCAGCAGACCAGCTCTGTCTTGTGCTGCACCACAGATTGCGGTTTTTACTGGCTGCCAAAGACTATGTTCATGCCTGACTACGCTCTAAATAAAAATATATCCGGACGGTTTTCCAGACACGACTCAGTTTATTTTTTTTTGGATGTATGAAAGCATTGTTTTTTTTATTCTGGATCATTCAAAAAAAAATTCATGTTGTTTAGACAGTTTAATCAAGCGGTAGGATGTGGTGAAGCAGTGAGGTTCATGTGAAATGTAACGGAAGTTCGGAAATTCTTTTAAAAAAATGTATTAAATAAAAAAAAAAAAACACAGGATAAGACAGGATCAGGTTAAGATTGTTTGTTTATTCCACTTTTTTTTTTTTTTTTTTAAACAGGCAACGTGGAAAAAAATTTATTCCCAACTAGTAGTGTGTGTGTGTGTGTGTATATATATATATATATATATATATATATATATTTTTTTATCTCGAACTAGTTGCAACATCTCTTACTTCACACTCTCAAGCGTCACGTCTCTGTGGTTTAAGCCTATTGAGAAGGGGATGGATTACGTTTTCATAAAGTCAACACAAGGACGTTCGTTTGTGTTGTGGAAATCAGAGTTGAACTAATTTTACCCTTAGTGTATTTGTAGGAATCGATCCAAACAAGGTCAAGGTCACATCAAGGTCAAATGTCTGAAACAGCTTTTCTCCCAGAGCTTCTTTGACTAGACTTCTTGGCGGAGAAGACATCCCCGTCAGATTTGACTTACGAACAGCTGCGAGCGGTGAAGAAGAAATTTCGGACCTTAAATGGCGTACGAAATGGTCCGTGGAATGGATTTACTGGGCGCCAAATTAGCATAGTATTCTCAAATCGTGATGCTTTGACGCTAGCTAGTGTGAAGTGAACGAGTCAGATTTCAGGAAGCAAAACATCAAATATACATTTTATTCTTGGCCTGTCACGTCCCCCATATTTCTCGTTCTATTACATGAACAGTATAAAAGGGGGAAAGGATACGAGGTTCTACACAAAAAGGCTTCAACCGAAGACGACCAAAAAAAACTTTTTTTTTTTCTTTTTTTAAATAAATCAGTCAGTAGCAAGGTCAGTGAGGAAAAGCCGTGTCCAGATTTGGACTCTGAGCCCTCGCGTCACTGTCTGGATTTTACTGCCGCTGTGGCGACGCCCACTATAATGGCCACGACGGTAAATCCTTGGGCGAAGATACGAGTGCGCATGAGAAGCTGGGACTGGCGCGTCTTCCCCTGTTTGAAGGCTCGGAGGCCGTAGAGGAGCGCTCCTGCAGTGCCCAGGCAACCTGAAGAGCAGGAAACAATTAATTTTTTTTTTTGATACAATACACAACCTATACATATATATATGGCACGTGGTATCCTTCAGTTGGAAGGTGATTCTCCACCACAGTCTCAAATCTCTTGAAGACTAAAAAAATTTTTTTTTTCCTTCAAGGATCATCTTCCTCTCAAATCTGACCAGCTTTTAAAAAATAAGGAAATACATAAACAGCCCCTCCCTTCCCTCACAACACGATGCTGCTACCACCATCATGCTTCACTGTACAGCGTATTGAGCAGTGTTGGGTTTCTGTCAAAAATATTGCTTTGTATCAACACCAAAAAAAAAAAAACAACATTTGACTTTGGTCTTGGAAATATTTTCATTCTCTAAACAGCTTTTTCCACCGTAATAATCAAGTTTTTTTCCCCCCCCATAAAGCCCACAATTGCCTTGTGTCAGGCTACAATCATCTTTTTTAAAAGATAGATAGATAGATAGATAGATAGATAGATAGATAGATAGAGATGAAGTCAGTCTTCTATGTTAGGCTTCTTTACTTAAGACTTGCACAGGGGCCACACCTCCTTTATTTAGACGGGGTAGATAGATAGATAGATAGATAGATAGATAGATAGATAGATAGATAGATAGATAGATAGATAGAGATGAAGTCAGTCTTCTATGTTAGGCTTCTTTACTTAAGACTTGCACAGAGGCCACACCTCCTTTATTTAGATGTTCTCCATCTATATAGATGGCTCCATCTAGATAGTTCTCTATCTATCTCTCTTTTATGATAGAGAGATAGATAGAGAGACAGACAAAAAATAGATAGATAGATAGATGGATAGATAGATAGATAGATAGATAGAAATTGATCCCATAGTAGCTTAGACAGTTACAAGATGCAACACACACAAAAATATAAAGTGTCAAATTATATATATATATATATAAAAAATACTCTAATAAAAGAAAACCCATATTGATTACCTACATGCACACACTTTCACTATTTTGTGTAGATTCATATCGTCCCAGTGAAATACATTTCAGTTGTAAAGTTGCATGTAGGGGGGTGAACACTCATGCAAGCCACGTTATAAGCCCCTATCAATAGGTGCGATCACATCTCAGACAGTCTTGCTGAAAGCGTCCTTGATTTAAACAGCCATTTCCTGTGTCGGTTTGTTTGTGCATGGGAAAGAGAACGGAACATTTAGGGACAAACTGTTCCCTCGAAGTGTTCAGTATCCACAGCGCTGCTTGATTCTGATCTCAGGTCATAAGATGTAATAAATCAGTCCAACATTTCTGGAAGGAGCTCTCAATATCAGCAATTTAATGTTTTCTAACACGGGAACGTTTTCTGACATGACAAGCTGTTTTTTTTGTTGTTGTCTTAAGTTCAGCAGAGAAAAAGGGAGAAACAAGAACACTGTTGAAGGAACAAGTGTTTATAGCTGATATTATATTAGTGATCATTATCTCTTTTGTTTTTTTATTCCATGCCAAGCTAGGAACTATTTGCAAGGCATGGGTGCTTGGTAAGGCATGGCACTTGGCCATTTCAGAAGAGACCACTTGGCACTACCTTAACCAAGCACAATAATTATCTTTAAAAAAAAAAAAAAAGAAAAAAAAAAGAGATAATGATAAAAAAAATGGATGCGTCATTCTTTAAAATAAATAAATAAAATATATATTTTTAAAGATGATAAAAAAGGGATGCACCATTCTTTAAAATAAATAAATAAAAATATTTTAAAAAAAAAAAAAAAGATGATAAAAAATGGATGTGCCATTCTTTAAAATAAATAAATAAAAATAATAATAATAAAAAATAAATAAATAATAAAAAAAATGTTTGTGAAGTGAAATAGTGTAAAAGGAGTCAATGTGTTGTTATGGAACAAGTTGATTATTTTCCTGACAGCAAGCCCCCTTGTTAATGTAGTTTTAATCCTTAAATAAATCGTATTGGTGTATTGCATAGATTGTTTTTTGGGGTTTTTTTTTTTATTACATATCCCATTATGTCATACAGATTTTGATTAATTAAAATCATTAAGCTCAATAAACCATAGGTATTATTAATTATAAATTAAAGATGTTTGTTATCCTGATTTTAGAAACTCAGAGGTCACAGTGGAACAGAGGCTTATGAAGGACATAAAGTTTCAAAGCAACTTCTCAACATGAACAGGTGTCTAAGTTAAAACTTAAAAAGTTATTATTATTATTGTTATTATTATTAAAAAAAAGAAGGTCAAGCCGGTGATCAACTCTAAACTAGCTGTTTCCTTCCTACTCACCGATAGGAACAAACGGGTTTTCTTTGGTTTTCCGTATGAACTTGTCTTTAAAACCTTCTTCTCTGGGCCTGGGGAGAGGAGTGAAGCCGTCAATGACCGGCGGACTGGACAGGTCGAAAGCACCGGCTACGGGCGGCGCTGTTTTAGCCGCTGCAGCTTGTTCTACCGGACTGGACGCGACCGCCATGATGGACCATCTGCCACAGTACGCAATACAACGCAGCTGTCTGCCGGTACTGCGCATGTGTGAGATTCGCGCATGCGCAGTATGTTATCGCCCTTTGAATATGCAATAAAAATAAATAAACGGATATGAGTACATTTCCGCCCCTTAGAAATCATGTGTTCTGTCTATTATGGTATATTTTCAAGATACTTATTTACAATTATACAATATCATGCTGTCGAGATATTGTGTCGTAATTACCTACCAAAATGATGACTTGTTATCTCATAATTATGACGTAGCCCCACAAAAGTACGAGATCACTATCTCACACATTATGACTTTTCTCATAATTTCGCTTTAGTGTCTGGGATGTTAAGTGATTATTATTGTTATTTTATTGGGCCATTTCAGTGATTCTTGGGCATTAAGTAAAGAATAAAACACGACGTGCTGTTATATATTGTCATTTTATTTGATTTTTTTCAAATAATAACACATCTCAGTGTGTTTTATTCCGTTTATACCACAGCAATTTTTTTTTTTTTTTGGCTGACGATCTTTTTGTCCACGTAACAAATTAGCTCCTGTTATAGCTATATGTTATAATAAACATTTATGATCTCACAGCAATCTCTTCTGTTCTCTCTCCTGAAGCTGAAGACAATATATATATATATGTTAATTGTTTCATCATTTTTTAAATTTTTTTGTTTATTATTTTGTTAACATGACATAAGAATCAAGAAAAAAAAACAGGGGTAGAGGTATAGACAAAAACTCCACATCATTCTGTGACAATAAACAAAACAAAGAAATGAATGAAAAAATTCATTAAAAAACAAACTAAAAAAGTAAGTAAGTAAGTAAGTAAGTAAGTAAGTAAGTAAGTAAATAAATAGATAGATAGATAGATAGATAGATAGATAGATAGATAGATAGATAGATAGATAGATAAGTAAATACTTCATTGAGCCCATGAGGGAAATTCTTTAAATAAATAAATAAATAAATAAATAAATAAATAAATAAATAAATAAATAAATAAATAAATAGATAAGTAAATAAATAAATAAATAAATAAATAAATAAATAGTTCATTGAGCCCATGAGGGAAATTCTTTAAACAAACAAACAAACAAACAAACAAACAAACAAACAAATAAATAAATACTTCATTGTGCCCATGAGGGAAATTCTTTAAATAAATAAATAAATAAATAAATAAATGAATAACTAACTAACTAACTAACTAAATAACTAACTAAATAAATAAATAAATAAATAAATAAATAAATAAATAAATAAATATTTCATTGAGCCCATGAGGGAAATTCTTTAAATAATAAATAAATAAAATAAAATAAAATAAAATAAAATAAAATAAAATAAATAAATAAATAAATAAAAATAAATAAATAAATAAATAAATAAATAAATAAATAAATAGATAGATAAATAGATAAATAAATAAATAAATACTTCATTGAGCCCATGAGGGAAATTCTTTAAATAAATAAATAAATAAATAGATAGATAGATAGATAGATAGATAGATAGATAGATAGATAGATAGATAGATAGATAGATAGATAGATAAATAAATAAATAAATACTTCATTGAGCCCATGAGGGAAATTCTTTAAATAAATAAATAAATAAATAGATAGATAGATAGATAGATAGATAGATAGATAGATAGATAGATAGATAGATAGATAGATAGATAGATAAATAAATAAATAAATAAATACTTCATTGAGCCCATGAGGGAAATTCTTTAAATAAATAAATAGATAGATAGATAGATAGATAGATAGATAGATAGATAGATAGATAGATAGATAAATAAATAAATAAATAAATAAATACTTCATTGAGCCCATGAGGGAAATTCTTTAAATAAATAAATAAATAAATAAATAAATAGATAAATAGATAAATAAATAAATAAATAAATAAATAAATAAATAAATAAATACTTAATTGAGCCCATGAGGGAAATTCTTTAAATAAATAAATAAATAAATAAATAAAAACATTAAATTGCGAGCATATATTCTTGGTTTTGGCAGTTTGTTCAGTTACAGGAAATTTGTTTTTATCATTTATAACACAGCCTCGAGTCTCTTGTCATGTCACACGGAGCACAGCCTCGTGTCTCCTCCGGACCAGTAGGCGGCAACCGCGAGGATGCGCGAGCGCCACGACGTGACGTGTGACGTGTGACGTGTCCCAGGACGCCGTCTTGGCTTAAACGTCATCACGTTGTGTGCGAAGGGGATTGGCGAGGTAAGATGGCGGCGCCAGAGGAGCAGGAATTATCTCAGGCTCAAACTGAGAAACTCCTCCAGTTTCAGGTAGGCGTCTGGCTTTTCGGTTTAGTTCTGTAATACATTTTTTAGTGAATGTTCATTTCACATAAGGTTCGGTTGATGGTACAATATGTTAGTCTTTTTTTTAAATAAATCTTTTATTCAGCTAAATATGTTAGCTAGCCAGTCTTCGTCAGCGTAGCTAGGTTACCCACCTCAGCGCTTTAGTTCATTCTGTTTAGTTTCGTTTTCGGATTTGTACGAAACCTAATTGCGAATATGTAAAAAGCTGAGAAAACGAAGCACCACCAGGTATAATACTTAACCAAAACAAATCTCATTAATAGCTGTCAATTAGTACCAACTTTATTAGCTGGCTGTGCTAGTATGCTCGGGTAGTTAGTTCCTCAGCACGTTTCTGTTTGTCATTCTGTTAGGATCGACAGCTCACGCTTTTTTTTTTTTTTTTTTTTTTTTTTTTTTTTTTTTTTTTTAAATATATATATATTTTTGATTATTGAAAATATTTATTATTATGATTATAATTGAATGGTTTTGCCTTTCCGGAGATGGCAGGGTGACCTAGGATGACAGGCTGCTCACATTCAACGAGTCATTTGCATTTAAATGTGATGCACTGGAGGGTTGTGACTCTGACAGCTCAGAACTCATGACCTCCTGGCACTGAAAAAGTAAACAATATGGTGTTTTATTAATTTATGACAAAAGTATACATGTTATTGCCATATGTTTCTGGCTCTATCTATCTCCTTATATTAATTCTCTGAAAATAGTACAATAAGTACATTATACAGTCAAATGTTTGTGGACACCTGCTCATCACACCCATATGTGGTTCTTTTCAAACTCTTCCCACACACAATTATATTATCTTTGAATGGTGTAGCGTTACAATTCGCCCCCTCTCTGGAAATAAAGGTTCGAGCCCTAATCAGTTCCAGCATGACGATGCACAAAGCCCCAAAGTTGGAGCGGAAGCACTCCTGCACTCTGACTCAACCCCACTGAGATGAACTGGAATGCCCTGACCTCCTCACCTGACGTCTCATTAATGCTCTTGTAGCTGAACGATCCCAAATTCCCGCAGCCACGCACTAACATCTTGTGAAAGCTTTCCCAGAGGAGAAGGATGGTGAGAGTCAGGTGTCCACAAACGTTTGGCCATATTTTAATACAAAAAACATCAAAGGTGAAGAGGTTGTATTAAGTATGCAAACCGAGCAGGATGGTGGCGCACAGGGTAGCATCAGAGCTCAGATTACTGTCAGTGTGTGTGTGTGTGTGTTCTGTGTATGCTTACTCATATCTCTGTGGGTTTGCTCCAGTTCTTCTTGGTCTTTATTTTAAAAGTCGACCAGCTATCTACATAATGTTACGTTTCTGATCATTATAAAGCAATCCCCTCGTCATAGCATGTCTCGTTGCCTGCCGAATGAAGTTAATTTACCGCTCGCTTTTGTTTTTGACCCGCCAGGACCTGACGGGACTGGAGTCAATGGACCAATGCAGGCGCACATTAGAACAGCACAACTGGAACATCGAGGTGAGGAATGTGAGGATGGATGAAACTTCAGAACAAATAATAAAACCTGGATGCTAAATTTCTGTTTGACTTTAATTTTCATATCTTCCCTGTTTTGCATTAACTTACAATAATGTAGCAAAAAAAAGCTTAACGTTCATGAAAAGAAACCTCACTGATAATCCTATAAATCCCATGAACAATCAGCACCTAAAAGGCTTTTATGTTTGTTTGCTTGTTTCCAGTTTCCATTGAAAGTTCGTTATGACACATTTTCCCCCCCCATCATCATACACTGATCAGCCGTAACATTATGACCACCTGCCTAATATTGTGTTGGTCCCCCTTTTGCTGCCGAAAAGCCCTGACTCATCGAGGCATGGACTCTACTAGCTCCTTGAAGGTGTGCTGTGGTATCTGGCACCAAGATGTTAGCAGCAGATCCAACTTGCAAGATTTAAAGGATACTTACAGGACTTTAAGGATACTTTTGATAGATACTGACCCCTGCAGACCAGGAACACCCCGTAAGAGCTGCAGTTTTGGAGATGCTCTGATCCAGTCATCTAGCCATCACAATCTGGCCCTTGTCAAACTCGCTCAAATCCTTACGCTTCCCCACCCACTAACAGGTGCCATGATGAGATAACCAGTGTTATTCACTTCACCTGTCACTGCTCAGAATGTTAAGGCTGATCGATGTATTGCTCAGCCCTACTGGAACACCTGAAAGAGTCGCAATGAAAGCTTTTATATGAAAGCCCTGCTTCTTTCAAAGAAAGAGTTTCCGTTTCTTTTCCTCAGAACGAAACAATGATTACACACCGATGTCATTCCAGTCCTTGTGTAAGCTGTTACTATGGAAACAATACCTCGTTTCCTTTGATTTGCAGCCGATGTTCAAAAATGTCAATAACTCGCCTGCGTAGTGTCTAACTACTGCAGCGTCAGTGTTTTAAGACTGGGATAGCTCAGCAGCTCACCACGGCTCGAATTTCACGCGCAGTTGTCTCACTGTGGCAGATGTTGTAATGCACCCAGAGGGCCATGTGTTTTGAGTCAGCAATAACCAGAGCACAAACCATGTGAAAAGGCTAAATATTCAGCTCCATTACTCATCTCTCGCCAAACACGGGCCTGTTAGATCCCCCATGCTGATTGGATGCTTGCTGAGAAATACTCCTTATTCGTTCTGTTTCTTTCTTTCTTATTTTTTTCCCCTAGGCTGCAGTACAAGACAGACTAAATGAGCAGGAAGGAGTTCCCAGCGTGTTTAACCCTCCCCCCGCCAGACCCTTACAGGTCAACACAGGAGACCACAGAGTTTATAGCTATATTGTCTCAAGGCCTCAGCCTAGAGTGAGTGCTTTCGTTCCTTCCTGCGTACAACATCATTCTGAAAAAAAGTTATTTTTATATATTGAAAGAGATGTAAAATATTAAACAGTTTCTTTCTCTCTCTCTCTCTCTCTCTCTCTCTCTCTCTCTCTCTCTCTCTCTCTTTTCTTTTTTATAGGGTTTATTAGGTTGGAGTTACTATTTGATAATGCTCCCATTCAGGTTTACGTATTACACACTTATGGACATATTCAGGTAATAACACATTAATGAACTGATAATAAAAATGGAATTGTGTGTCTTCACAGATGACGATATTGAAATGTTATCATTAAAATTCACAAGTTAGAGTGAAGGGCAGTGATTTGCGCAGCACACTCGAGTCCTTACATGCTGTTGTGCCAACAGTTTGGGGAAGGCCCACATGTGGGTGTGATGGTCAGGAGTCCACAAATATATAGCCACAGTGTATAGGATCACGAGTTTAAAGCCTGTCCATGACCCAGGAGTCAAGATAGAAAATCTGGCCATGTGCTTCAAGTGCGAGGGATTTCTCTCACTTACTAGCCTATCTTGGGCATCTACACTATATTGGCAAAAGTTTTGGGACACCAAATCATTGAATTCAGGGGTTGGGCTCGGCCGCTTAGTTCCAGTGAAAGGATCTCTTAATGCTTCAGCATACCAAGACATTTTGGACAGTTTCATGCTCCCAACTTTGTGGGAACAGTTTGGGGATGACCCCTTCCTGTTCCAACATGACTGCGCACCAGTGCACAAAGCAAGGTCCATAAAGACATGGATGAGTGAGTTTGGTGTGGAGGAACTTCACAGAATCCTGACCTCCACCCAATAGATGTTTGGCTCGCAGTCTCCGCTCTAATTCATCCCGAAGGGATGTCTGTCAAACATCAGTGCCTGACCTCACAGATGCACTCCTAGAGGAATGGTCAAAAATTCCCATAAACACACTCCTTAACCTTGTGGAAAGCCTTCCCAGAAGAATCGAAGCTATTATTGCTGCAAAGGGCGGGACAACTCCATATTAAATTCATGTGCATGTAACGTCAGTTTTGGCCTGGCTCGCAGTCTCCGCTCTTAATTCATGATAATTAATGAGCCCATATATGCAGAAGAGGGCAGATAGCACTTTCCCCTGAGTGTGTTGCACTTCTCAGTTTATGAGAATGTAGGCTCTTATAAAGTTATTATTTTCAAAAATATTTCTTAAATAAAATGAGTTCTAGTTTCGTGAAAGTACTGGATTGAGAGAAAACCCCTGCAATTACAGTATACTTAGCATAATGAGTTTCGAAATTTACCAGTGGATTTGCAGCCACTTTCATGAGCAATAACTGTATGTTCACACGCAGTATTGTGTTCCGCAATGCATCGTG
This sequence comes from Hemibagrus guttatus, assembly GCA_033459395.1. NCBI lineage: Eukaryota > Metazoa > Chordata > Actinopteri > Siluriformes > Bagridae > Hemibagrus > Hemibagrus guttatus. The sequence goes on along the minus strand of JAUCMX010000016.1, from coordinate 21,402,953 downwards.
TAGGTGTCGCTTATTAAGAATGAATAATAATTCGATAATTTTGTGTTTCTGAGTTCATGATTTCCTTCATGCTGTCTTCTCTCTGTATTCAGGTTCGCCCTGCGATTTATTAGGCCAGATCCACGGGGTCGCGTCACGGATCCCGTTGGAGACGTCGTGTCCTTTATTCATAGTTTTGAAGAGAAATACGGACGGTCGCATCCTGTTTTCTACCAGGGAACATATAGCCAGGTATGCTGACCAGATCACAGATTATTCCGCCTTTGTGGTATAATGATTTTGAAAAAGAAAAAGCACGATAATATAAACACCGGTGCTACTGTCAGAGCTGCGGCTCTGCTTTTTGACTTATTTATAGCATTTTCTCCCTCTTTCAGGCTCTGAACGATGCCAAACGTGAACTCCGCTACCTGTTAGTTTACCTTCATGGTGATGACCATCAGGACACTGATGAATTCTGCAGGTTTGAGCTCTGCTAATTTATGTATTTATCCATATCCTTTATTCATGCACTCGATGTGAATTCATGTTTCTTTTTATCCTTCGATCTCTTCCTTAGAAACACATTATGTACTGAAGAGGTACTGACTTTCATTAACACACGGATGCTGTTCTGGGCATGTTGCACTAGCAGGCCTGAAGGATACAGAGGTAACAATCTCACAGGAGATTTCCCGTTCTTCACTCAGCACGTTTAAACATAATTTCTTATACATAGATGGTCCATTTAAAAACTGTTGGATGAATCTTTTAACCATGGTGTACTGGTGACCGTCTTCAGTGTCTCAGGCTTTGCGGGAGAACACGTATCCCTTCCTGGCCATGATCATGCTGAAGGATCGCAAGATGACCGTGGTGGGGAGACTGGAAGGACTGATCCAGCCTGAGGATCTCATCAACCAGCTCAATTTTATCATGGAAGCCAACCAGACTTACCTGACATCTGAAAGGCTCGAAAGGTAACGGGTTTATTCGTATACTATTTTAAGACAAAAGCTTAATAGCAGGATGATCCTGGCATTTGATCCCCTGTTCCTCAGGGAAGAGCGGAACCAGACGCAGGTGCTGCGGCAGCAGCAGGACGAGGCGTACCTGGTTTCTCTGCGGGCCGATCAGGAAAAGGAACGCAAAAAAAAGGAGGAGCAGGAGCAAAGACGGCAGGAGGAAGAAGCGGCACGCCAGACCCGCCTAGCTGAGGAGAGGAGGCAGAGGGTGATGAACAAAATGCTCTTCTCATTTCTAAAAACGTTCTTCCTTGTTTCCAAAGAAAAAGAGAAGATTCAAGAACAAACGTTCCATAAAGAAAGATGTCCTCCCTCACACTGATGTGTAACTTCAAAGTGCACTTATTTAAGCTTTAAATGAGCTTTAGAAAAATCAGTTCTACATATTCATACCGACTCGGAAGTCTTATTCACAGACTTGTACAGCTTTTAAAACTGATTCTGATTAACTGTAAAGTTGTTTATAGTCACCATTATAGTCAAAGCTGAATGACTGCGGGGATAATTTGTAATTAGGGCTGTTCTGAGAAACGGTTCCAGTTTCCAGCTGGCATTGTTTTCTATAAATAGTGCTCTGGGTCTGAATTGATGGTGTACACAATATCTATCTACCAAGCACACTTAGCAGTTATTAGTTGATCGGAGCAGATCTACTGGACATGCAGTTTCAAAACAAGTTTTTTACTTCCTTATAGTCACTAATCATGATTAATGGATCTGGATCTGTTCAGTGATATTAAAGTGTTTGTGTGTCTGTCCGTGTTCACAGACCCTCGCTGAAGAAAAAGAGCGCAAGTCCGAGTGTCTTCCCCCTGAACCGCCACAAGACGACCCAGACTGCCTGGAAATCATGTTCAAGCTGCCCAATGACACCCGTGTAAAGCGACGCTTCCTCTTTTCCCAGTCTCTGGCGGTAATTCCATACACTCATCTGAACTCGAGCTTATGTTACAGGGTTAAAAGTGGCACGATTCCATTTTTCTTCTATATTTACACCGATCAGCCATAACATTGTGTACTGCCAGGTGAAGTGAATAAGACTGAGTATCTCCTCATCATGGCACCTGTTAGTGGGTGGGATATATTATGCAGCAAGTGAACATTTTGTCCTCAAAGTTGATGTGTTAGAAGCAGGAAAAATGGGCAAGCGTAAGGATTTGAGCGAGTTTGACAAAAGGCCAGATTGTGATGGCTAGACCACTGGATCAGAGCATCTCCAAAACTGCAGCTCTTGTGGGGTGTTCCCGGTCTGCAGTGGTCAGTATCTATCAAAAGTATCCTTTAAGTCCTGTAAGTATCCTTTAAATTTTGTAACTTGCAATTTAAGGCCAATGGAGGCTCCACCTTGCAACTTACGGGACTTATAGGATCTGCTGCTAACATCTTGGTGCCAGATACCACAGCACACCTCCAGGGATCTAGTGGAGTCCATGCCTCGACGGGTCAGGACTGTTTTGGCAGCAAAAGGGGGACCAACACAACATTAGGCAGGTGGTCATAATGTTATGCCTGATCAGTGTATGTACATACTGGACCTGTGAATGCAGTGGGACAAGTATAATCAGAATTTTAGGTCAAAAATAAAAGTATTAAACCATGTCTGGTCGAGGTTTGTGTCGGTCAATCAAGTAAAGCTTAGATTTTTATCTCTACTTTGTATGTTAGTGACAAGATATGGGACGTACAACATATTCAAGTATCCCTTTTTTTTCCTCTCCCCCACATTTCTTTTAGGTAATCCACGACTTCCTGTTTTCCTTGAAAGAGACGCCAGAGAAATTCCAGATCGTGACGAACTTCCCACGCCGCGTGCTGCCGTGTTTGCCTACAGAGGAGCAGCCGAACCCTCCGACGCTAAAGGAGACCGGCCTGAACCGCTCAGAGGTGCTCTTCGTGCAGGACCTCACAGACGATTGACATTGAAGCCACAAAAAAAAAAAAAAAAAAAACACACCCGCTTCCTCACTCACGACTGCACTCGGCCCTTTTCTGTTCGGTTCTGTGGAACGGCCACCGTGTGCAAGGGATCGCCGAAACTCCCTTTGATTAAATTAAGGATCCACCCTATCCTCCTCACAGGTAATGTTTTATGTAAGTGGAAGGTGAAAAGCCGTGTAAATATGACCTAGATATTTAAAGACAAGTTTGAATATAGCCCAAAAGGTTGTTTTTTTTTTTTTGTTTTTTTTTTTGTTTGTTTGTTTTTTTTAAAAAAAGCGAATCAAAAATTGACCAGCTAACATACAATGACTATACAAGGTTAATGAAAGTTTGTGACTCATAACATTTAAATTCACCTAAAAAGGGCGGCGCCACAGCTTTTCTCTGTGGCAGTGTACGTTATAGTAGTAAAGTCTGCCCATAGTGTGCCTGTGGTCATTCATCGACGCCTCCCGTCTTTCATCCGAACGGGCTGCTCATGTAAAGATGTAATTTTCCTATTCTAAATTAAACATTTTAAAACCATTGTTGTCGTTTGCCTCTGATAACATTCTGGTGCAGACACTGCTAAGCCATGTCACTTTTAATATTTTTGTAGGGGCAGGAAAAGAATAAAAAAAAATTCTACCAAGATATCATAACCCATTTTTCTTTAAAATGTACACAGGCATTGTTATTGTGAGAACAAAATGCTTTGTTGACATTATATATATATAAATGTGCACACTATATTGCCGCCAAAAGTTTTGGGACAACGCTCCAAATCATTGAATTCAGGGGTTGGGCTCGGCCCCTTAGTTCCAGTGAAAGGAACTCTTAATGCTTCAGCATACCAAGACATTTTGGACAATTTCATGCTCCCAACTTTGTGGGAACAGTTTGGGGATGACCCCTTCCTGTTCCAACATGACCGCGCACCATTGCACAAAGCAAGGTCCGTAAAGACATGGATGAGGGAGTCTAATGTGGAGGAACTGCACAGAGTCCTGACCTCAACCTGATGGAACACCTTTGGGATGAATTAGGGGCGGAGACTGCGAGCCAGGCCTTCTCATCCAACATCAGTGCCTGATCTCACAAATGTGCTTCTAGAAGAACGGTCAAAAATTCCCATAAACACACTCCTAAACCTTGTGGAAAATATATATTATATTATATTATATAATGCTGCAATGAAGTAACATTCCATGAAAAATGATAGTGTAAATGTTGCTGTGGCTATTTGGAGTTTAATTTTAAAGTCATGATAAGGAAAGAAGCTGTGTTGTAAAACTCTTTGGGTGATGAAAGCAGAGAGAACGCTACTGACGGACCAATGTGAGCTCACGCTTCATTTCTCCTCGTTAACTGGCTTCGATAGCTGTTATAGCATACTGGGTGTTTGTGTAATATAAAGGTTTCCATTGCAATTTTGTTGGCATTTCATACAGCGAGTGTGTGTGTGTGTGTGTGTGTGTGTGTGTGACAGATTCTATAACATTAAACAGCTGTATTGTGTATGACCTGTTATACATTAAACAGCTGTATTGTGTATGACCTGTTAAAGCAGGGATTACTTAAGGCTGCGTAGTATTGGTATACATCATACATTTATTAGTGAACAACCCTCTCAAATCAGCCACAACAATTAAAAAAAATATGATTGCACTACTCGGTAAAGCAGAACTAGCAACTTTCATTTAAAAAAAGTACAAATCTTAAAAATTTCAATCAGTATACAGATGTGTATATAATAATACACTATACCTAGTTATATGTTAAATGCTACAAACAATGATTCAAATGGAATGAAAATTATAGCATTAAGAACCATTTCCTATATATAATATATATTAGCTTTTTTATTTTTTGCTGTTTTTTTTTTTTTTTCCTTCCAAATACAAACATGGCAAAAATGAGGTAACTGTAAATGTGCAAGTACCAAAGCAGGAAAAAAAACCTAACAACAATAATTAAAAAAAACAAAACAAAAAAAAAAAAAAAGAAACTTCCTAACACAAATCGGGTGCGGCCCTTGTCGTTGGCCTCTGGGAGAGGAGAGGAGAGGAGAGGAGAGGGGTCAGTGGGGCTCCGGTGTGGACGCGGCTCCCCCTACAGGCCAGGGCAGGTATTAGAACAGTAAACAATCCACAAGCCCACACAGCAAGAGAAAGAAAACAAAATAATATCGGTAAACAATCAGTGGCATCTACAGAGCAATCAACAAATCACAAGTCCTAAAGAATCGGAGCTGCTTATTATTGGAACACAACTGCACCACACAAGCTGTGAGATTATTTATTAATCAGATCACAGAAAGACTACAAGATTCTATGTGTATTATTATTATTATTATTTTTTTTCTTTCCAGTACAGGTAACACTGAGGTTCAAGGAATCAGATTATTGTGAAAATTTGCTTATAAATCTAAATAAGAGTACAGTATAAACAGCTGTCAGGTCCCTCCCTCCCTCCCTCCCTCCCCCTCCCCAAAGCTAAAATGCTTACGTATACGGCAGCTGAATTCATGTTTTTTTTTTTTGTTTGTTTTCCATTTATTTATTTGTATATTTTTTTTAAACCGTAACATTTACAGATAGTGCTTCAAGGTAAAAGACCCTATGGCAGGTACATATTAAGTTTTGGTGAGAGCAAGACGAACGCTTTGAAGTCCCCTTTTTAATACACGCTTTTAGATTTTTAAGGCAGATGCACTCGATGTGATCGCGCGGGCAGTAAAGTACGACGCGGCGAGGACGCGCTATGAAGGCGGCGTCTATAACAGTAACCTTTAACAGTTAAAAGAGATCCTCAGTCAAAAACAAACCAAAAAACTAAAAACCGAAACCAACCGACCCCTTGTTGAAAAATGCTTTCATCTGAGCGTTTTTTTAGGGGCACTATCTAGCACGGCATGCTATAAAGAGTATGTGAAAGTCATAGCACACACACACGCACACACACACACACACACACACACGCTATTGCATTCCCGTAATGTGAATGGAGCGACATACATCTAGCACCGTTTCACTATATGGCTTTCAGTGATGGAGTTTTTGTTTTTTTGTTTTTTTTAATCCCAGGCAAGTCAGTTTCAGTCTCTGAGGCAACAGCAGAAGCACGAATGTGATCGAGTCGAAAGCCAGGAAGAAACGCACAAAACCGGAAACGGAAAAACAAAAACGGCCTTCGCCATCTACACCAAGCCGAGCGGGATCGCTGATCGTGATCAGCGCGTTTTCTTTAAAAGTCTCTGCAGTACGACGCATGGCAGTTTTCAGCTGAGCCCCAAATCCCCCGGAAAACCCGAAGCCGACTCTAGAACTGGAAATAAACAGGAAGGCTTTTAAAAAATAATAATAATTTTTTTTTTTTTTTTTTTTTTTTTTTTAAAAACCAGCCTGGAATCTGGTTAAAAGACACGCATGCATACTTTACTGTGCACGATTAAATAGTCGCCCACACGTCTAGATATATTTCACTGAAATAAAATGGGTTTTTTTTTTCCTTTTCTATTTTTTTTTCCCACCCCGACCCATGCAGAAAAACACTGTTAAATATTCGGAAGTGGTTTAGGTAGGATAATGCGCTTGGCCGTCTTTTTTTTTTTTTGTTGTTGTTGTTTTAAATAAATATTTAAAATCACTTATTATTATTATTATTGTTTATTATTATTATTATTTTCCTCCGACATGTTCACGAGTTTGTAAGTAGGAAAAACACGGACGTATCGGAGTGACACGGATGATTGGTGACGCGTTTTTTAAACTCTTCTTGCTTTTCCTTTCTTTGCATGCCGGTCTTTAAACAGGGGGCGATAATAAATACCGTGTAAAAAGGATTCAGATACGCGGCCTGAGGAAAACTGAGAAAATGTTCAGATCCGTCCCCCTCCTTCCTGTTTTCCTTGTGTTAAGTTAACTGAGAGGCCCTGAGAGTATTTTTTTTTTCTTTCTTTTTTTTTTTTTTTTCTCTTTCTCTTTTCAAAATATATGCCAGTGAAACGGATATGTATACACGTTACTATCAAAAGTGTGGTTTAAATTCATCACAATGGCTTTTTTTTTCTTTTTCTTTTTCTTTCGACCTGGTGAGCATCGGTACAGACTCGCATGCTAAAATCACTCCCTTTACCTAGAGAAAGCGAGTCTGATTAAAAACTGCTACTCGGTTGTACACAAGGAAGCAAGAATATATAGATTTATCATTTTATATTTTTATATATATATATCTATTATTATATATATATATATATATATATATACTTATATATATTTGTGTCCTATAATTAGCGGTAGCAAAAACAAACCCTATTTTTGACATTTCACCCCTGTTTTTTTTTCTTCTTTCTTTCTTTTTTTTGAGCGAACCGAGAGCTGAGCAGGTTTTTACAGTGCATTTCTAAGAACAACCTCTGAATCGTTTTGTGGAGTCACTACAGTCAGCTGGCACACACAAGCAGAATCGACGACGCGCTATGGGGGCGTTTCCACATTCTTTTGTCTCAATACAAGACGGCAATTAGATGCTATGCGTTACAAGGCTTAACCTTTTTTTTTTTTTTTTTTTTAAAAACATCACTTCACATTGCTACCGTGGCCCAACATCCTCGCACCAAAGATACACTGTGCTGGTGCTCTGCCCCTTAACGCAGAAGATAAAGCCAATACATAAACGCCTTTTTAAGAAAAGAAAAAAAAAAAAAAAAAAAAACTAGAACAAGTTCAACCGACCACGGAGTCTACGTATTTTATTATTATTATTTTTTAACTATTAGTAGCAAGTTTGTGCTTGTCAACGTCTTGAAGAAGGCAGAGCTGTATCCTTGGAGAGTGTATTGAATTATTGAATATTTGGCTCACAGATGAGGAAAAGCCTGGTCCTCCGAAACGAACCCAAAAAAAAAAGAAAAAAGAAAAAATCATTCAGGACAGACGCTCATTGCACATATTGCTTTCTGCAAAAGGGACCCGCACCTTTTCCAAAGTCTGTTTGTGTTTTGTTTGTTTTCGTGTGTGTGTGTGTGTGTGTTTTATTTTGTTGTTGTTGGTTTTTTTTTGGACATCAGGTGGAAGTGAAATTCACTTCGCCGCCGTCCCGCTGAACCTGCGCGTGAAATGCAGCAAGAAGCTCGTCGAGTCAAAAAGAGTATTGCTAACCTAAAAAAACAACAAAAATAATAACGACAACAGTCTGTGAGAAACCATCCAGAAGAGAGCAAACCGAGTGACGGATGGATGGATGGAGGGAGGGAGGGAGGGAGGGAGAGAGGGAGGGAGGAGAAGAAGAAGGAAGGCCTCCCCTCCTCCGTGCAGTACAGCCAGGGTTTGGGAAGCGGCCAGAGGTCACAGGTTGCGACAAGGTCCTCGTTGTCCTTGTGACCTTTTCCAGTGCAGCAACAGTGCAAAACTCCACAGCGATGAGGCCCGGGAGCAGACGTACACACACATTCATCCTGTTTAAAGTTTGTGTCTTCTTCGTTAGCTCGAAAGATTCGGAGCCTTTCGCGCTCGAGTTAGCGAAGCTGGGATAGAGCTATTGAAATCATCGATACATTATTGCAAAACATATATCATTAACAAGTCACTTCGGCCCATCGCCTATACAAAACATGCAGCTAATGGTCAGGCCATTCTTTTTCTTGTCTTTTTTTTTTTTTTTTTTTTTTTAAGACAGTGGAATGGACAAACCCTTTTCTCTCCTCCCCGATCGAACGGCGTCCTCGAACCCCCTTCCCCATCCTGTCATCCCTTAACACCACTGAAGCACAGCTTGGATTATTCGTAAGCGAACAGCGAGAACACATTCGACCGTGTAAACACCAAGATGCCAACACCACACTCGTTAATCTTTGGAATCGGCAAAAAAAAAAAAAAAGAAGAGAAGAGAGACAGGGGAATGAAACCTGGGGAAAAACTGGGATTGAGGATTTGAGGGAGGTTTCCGGGCTCAGAGGATGCAGTAGCTTGCGTGAGAAGCACAGCGGAGGTCTAACACAATCCGTACAAATTCCAAGATTGCTTATTGGTCAAATGTTTGGGTGGAGGAGAGGAACGGAGGAGTGGCTTGGGAGGAGCGAGTGTGTGGAGTGTGTAAGGAGATGCGTCGACGCTTAGCTGGAGGGCACAGGGTTGGGTGGTGCGCACATGTAGTGTGTGTGTGTGTATATATATGTGTGTGTATGTGTGTGTGTTTGCCCGCTCCCACCACACACTCCAAGGTTTGTGCTGTTATCCAGTGAAGGACGAAGACCCAGACTCACTCCACGTCACGGTGAACTTCGGAAGCGTCCGCACGGCAGATTGGACATGTGCGGTTAGTCTGTGCAACAAAAAGAATGGAATCACACACACACACACATGCACATATAATAGTGCTGCATTTAAAAGCCAGTGAAAAGCTCAGGTCAATGCTGTGTTCATTTTATCTTAAAAAAAAGAATTGAAACAAAACCATCTGCTTCTAATTTGACAGAATTCGTATTTATATCAATAATTCAGGTCATCTTTCTCCGCTCCACCTAGCATGTGCCTCTGAGCCACTTACCTTTAACCATTTGTCCACGCACTTTGCGTGAAACTCGTGATTGCAAGGTAATACTCGAAGTAGCTGCCTTGACTCGAAATCACTAAAGCACACCACACACCTGCAAGGAGAAAGGAAGGGAGAATAAAAATAAAAGCGTCATCACCGAGCAGGACGAGTAGAACTTCTAACGATAAGCGCTTCCTGTTTATCGGACACGAGCGCGGCTCACTCACAGAGTCTGTTCTGATTGGTGTTTTTCCGAGTTGAACCTGTAGGACGGAAGCTGTTCGATGTCAGCTTTTGTCAGTCCTCGAGGTTTGGCCTCGCCGAGTCTCTCCGCGAGGTTCAGTAACGCCTGGGGCAAAAAAAACCAAACACAACGTTGAGCACGGCTTTGGTTTTGTCATTATGCTAAATGATGCAATATGAACATGTTGTCGTTTCTAGAGTAATGTCTTGCGACTCTGTGTCATATAGATGACATTCAGCATTGCTTTCACTTTTTATATATATATATACACACACACATACACATACATATACACACACACACATATATACATATATATATATATATAAAGATTTCACTATGTCTTAGGATTAATTTTGACCCCACCCACTTGATGTTGACTCTCTTATGGTGGGAGGAGCTGGATTTGGTTTGACTCCACCCCCTTGGTTTTGACTCTCTTGTGGTGGGAGGGGCTGGATTAGATCTGACTCCACCCCTTTGAGGTCTTTGACTCTTATTTTGCTTTTTAATATTCATTGAGATGAAGATTTCAGTAGAATATTTTTTCCTCAAGTGATTTTTTTCACCTTATTAGAGGGAGAAAATCAGAGAAAAACAACTGCTTATAGCTATCCTAATATAAGGAATAACAAACTAACATGTGTTGTGGACATTCCACAATAAATGGATAAAAAAGCAGGACAGTTTGGCATACGCCCTTATCCAGAGCGACTTACATTTTACCTTTATTTTATACAACTGAGCAATTGAGGGTTAAGGGCCTTGTTCAGGGGGCCAGAGGTGTCAGCTTGGTGGACCTGGGATTCGAGCTTACAACCTTCTGGTCAATAGTCCAACGGGCTTAACCACTAAGCTACCACATCCTTTGAGAAATTGCTGAGGTATAAGAGAAAGTACTGTTAGAGATTGGGCACATTGGGCCTCATCACACCTCTCCATTGTTGATTATTTTCTCATAACAGCACATCTCAGGGTGTTTTACAGTAATACCCCGAAAATTCACGCTTCTGAAGCTGCGGCTTCACGAATTCACGTATTTTTTTTTCGCGGGGCCAGCAGATATAATCCATATAGTTTTTCATGACTGGTAAGTTGTATATATATATATATATATATATATATATATATATATATATATATATATATACACACACATACATATATATACACACATACATATATATATACACACATACATATATATATATATATACACACATACACACAATATATATATATTATATATATATATATATATACATACACAACTTACCAGTATAGCATTAATTTGTTAAGAATAATAATAAATAAGAGATGATTATATAAAAATAATGTTGTAATACAGCAGTGTAATTTACTAGTTTTGATACGATACAGCACATATTAACGTATAAATGAAGCTAAATTTACTGCAATACGATACAGTACTGTAAATTACTACATTTTAGTCCTATCATAGAGGAATCCCTAAGGCCCCTTATAATATTAGAACAGAACGCTCATACGCTATCCCTTCATCATAACGTTACTGCACAGCCCGATTCATCATCAATAAACATCGTTATATGTTACATACATTTCAGTACTGTGTATATATTTTTTCTACTGTGTACAGTACCGTGTTCTTTATTACCTGAACATTTCATTTATTTGTAATGTATGTACAGTACATACCTGCCTGAGAGAGAGATTGTACCAAAATTTTATTGTACAATACCCTATTGTAAGCAAAGAAAATGGTAGCATAGCATTCAGTGTCTCATAGAAAATGCGCTCACGAGAGTTCAGCGTCTCAGAGAAGACGCGAGCGGGCACAAGGTGGCGGACAGTAGACGTACATGTACGTACAGTATGTACGGTATCTTCCTGTATGTACTTTATAGTACAGTACTGTATATGTTTAGTTTTACCTGTACAATTTTAAAGGGTAATGTAAATTATAACATCAATTTTTAAATGAACTTGAAGTGTTTTGAGGATATATTTAGTGTTCAACATATGAAGACAGGTATTTATAGGCCTTTGTTAGTTGTCCGTCCAAAATTCGGGGTATTACTGTATTTATTTATATCTCTATTTGATTGACGCTAGGTCTCACCTCGTAGTTCTCCATCTCCACGTCATCCACGTCCAGGTCCAGGCTGATTGCCGGACCCACAGCAGTCGGAGGCACAGGAAGCATCGAGCTGCACACAGACATGCCGTATAACAAACATTATCTCTGAAACACCGAAAAACTCTAATCCTGATATTAAGGGACATAAACGCATAAGGCAGACTAAACAGCTTCACTTCAAGCCCTTTACATCAGGAATACAAGGCTCTGGCTCTGCTGCTGACTGTTTGGGCCAAGGAGATTCATTTCTGGCCACTTTGTTGGCTTCATGCCCTCCACATCAGGAGTAGCGGTAATTAGATCTTGCCTCTTTGTGAAGAAACATCAATTTAAGGTTTGCTAGGTAGGAGCATAAATAACGTTTCTTGTCCACTATGTCGGACCGTATTGCCATTTATTTATGCCCGAAGATTCAACAAAGTCCATTAGACAGAGTGCATGTGGAGTAGACTCTTACAGGAAGTAAGGGAGGAAGCCGGGGTAGTAAGGCGGAGGAGGAGGTGGAGGAGGCAGCGGCTGCTGTAGGCGATACCTCTGGCCGCTCCCACGCCTGGGCAGCATGTGTGGATACGGCTGCGGAGACGCACAACACACACGTCAGCAGATGATGATGATGGACCTTTGATGTTATTGATTCTCAGACTCTTAGACTTAAGACTCTTGTATATATCCAGCCTTTCAGAATTATTCCTAAAAATTATGTTCTCACACCTGGACACTTTAATAGGAATCTACTGTACGCAGCTCAGTTATTTGTGTTTGAGGTTTGTTCATGTAACTGTTGGAAATTTTCTGCATCTATAAGTAAATGTTATGTTACAGACTGTAAGGGTTGAGAGGCTGGATATTAGAGGCACACCAGTCGGAAATAATTAATAAATATAGGCCACTCTATTATTGCGCTCTAGGCACAATATGTTCCTAGTTACATTATTGAGACCGCGCATATGTGGCTATGAGAATTTCCTGACATTTTAACTCACCACCGCAAAGGGCAGCTCCTGATGTAGGGGTTCCTGGGGCAGGTGGTACTGCAGGGGCATGGAGGGAGGCATGGCTGCTGGTGGGTGATGCGCGGCAGGGTACGAGAAAGTTCCCAAATGGTGCTGCTCTCCTCTCAGGTCCACCTCGTTCTCCACTCTTTGCAGAGGCTGAGGAAGACATGCAAAGGACACCTACGTCAACATGCCTTGCTTGATAATGTTGTAATATGGCTAACAATAAATGAACAGCCACAGGAACATGGACATGAATAATAACTCGAACCACCAGCTTTTAGTGATGAGCAAAAAAACAATAGGCTTGTAAGACAAGCTACAAAATTAAATGTAACTATAAATAGATAAAAAGTAGGATATTTATTAATAATGAAATAATGATCACCCTGGATATACATAACACAAAATCACATCACGCTGCTGGTGAAGAGGAATGAACCGTGAGCTCACCATGCGCGGGTGCTGGGGCTGCAGGGGGATGAAGTGGCTGAGTGGCGCCAGTGCCGGGGGCTGATGTGGCGCCACTGGAGGACTTGGATGCAGGAGGAAATGCTCGCTGGAGATCAGAGGCGGGAAGGCCTGGTAAGACACGGGTAGGTGGTGCATGGTGCACGCCTGGATTAGCTGCAGAGATACAAAAAAAAAAAAAACACCAAGATAAGAGTCACTTACAATAGAAAAAAATACACTTTCCTCACATTAGACGACTCTTCTGTTATAGTGCACAGACTAAACAGGGGCTTTAAGGAGACCACAGGACCTGGAAATACATATGCCTTAAAGTAGTCGCTAAGGGGTGGGATAAGAGTTTTGACTCCACACACTTAACTCTGACTTTCTTATGGAAGAAGAAGCTGGATTAGGTTTGACTCCACCCCCTTGATGTTGACTCTCTCACAGTGGGAGGAACTGGATTAGGTTTGACTCCACCCCCTTGACTTTGGCACTCTTATCGTGGGAGGAGCTGCATTATGTTGGTTCACACCCCCTTGATTTTGACTCTCTTATGGTGGAAGGAGCTGGATTAGGTTTGACCCCACCTCCTTGATTTTGACTCTCTTATGGTGGAAGGAGCTGGATTAGGTTTGACCCCACCTCCTTGATTTTGACTCTCTTATGGTGGGAGGGGCTGTATTAGGTTTGACCCCACCCCCTTGATGTTGACTCTCTTATTGTGGTAAAAGCTGGAATAAATTTTACTCCACCCCCTTGACTTTGACTCTCTTATGGTGGGAGGAGCTGGATTAAGTTTATGTCCACCCCCTTGACTTTGACTCTCTTATGGTGGGGAGTTCTGGATTTGTTTCAACTCCACCCCCTTGACTTTGCTGTGGTGGGAGGAGCTAAATCAGCTACAACTCCACCTCCTTGACTTTTGGCTCTGTAGCAAGGGGACTTGGTACGGTCAAGTCCTACAAAAGAGGCGTGGCCTCTGTGTCTACATGTCCCCTTAAAGAGCTTGCACTTGCATCACACTGACCTTATAAATCATTGTATTGAATTGTTGGCTGATTAAAATGCATCCTTTTTACCTCCAATCATTATATGCAGATTGTCCTGCCTGTCACCTTCTGGCTGCTAGCATAGCTAATAATTTAAGCATGTTAACTGAAATGTAGCTGATCCGCTTGACATTTAAACAGCTACAGCAGTTACAGAGATTTGGCACAAACACCCTGACCCATTTCAACTAACAGAATGCATTCACAATACACAATACGAGGGTGGGAGCTGCCATGTCGACAAAACAGATGCAATGAGTTAAGCAGATGGCTCGATATATTCTCAGATGAAGGGGATAAATAATGCTGTAATGATGCTCTGATCTCTGAGCTTTAAAGGAACTGTTTCACCAAAACGCGATCACGAGAATTCTGGCTAGCAACTAGCCGTTTTAGCTTTTTTTCCCCCTCCCCTCTTTGGTTAAACAGTTCTTTTAAGCGGGCGTTAAGCTGGGGTGGAGTGAGATGTGCGCTCTACACAGACGGCACTGACGCTTCCGGCTCTTCCTTGTTCAAACTCACAGGAGGAGGAAGGCAGCAGAGCAGAGAGAGCTGTCCGCTGAACATTACCGAGCATGCTGGGAGCTGCTGCGCGTTGCACGCTGGGATCGGCTGCCCCGTGTGCATGGGAAAGCCGTGGGTCGTCACCGTGGTAACTGTGTAAGATATCGGAACAGATCCTTGGTGCATCTTTGGGAGGGGAAACAAGAACATTAGTTAGAACATTTAAATACAACAGTGTGAAACAGCAGCAATGTAAGTAACTCCAGCTTCAGTACATTTTTAAGGGTCATGAACAGCAATAAAAACACACAGATCAGTGTCAATAAATACTACGCAAGAACTCTCTGAACTGGTAAACTTGATAGTTTTCATCAGTTTGTTCTATGGGCGTGCAAACTTGAAAAAGTGCTGCACAAGTTACACACTACAAACACGGAGAGAAGAACGAGGATAACCGAGGTAGCTGTAATGATCATCTTTACGAGGTTTGAGCCTACTTGTTCATGAAGGTCCACCATGATGGAGGTCTGCTGCGGCGGGTGTGTGGATGGATGGAGCATGCGGGGCGGTGCGCCGGCTTGGCTGTACTGCCTCGCCTCCTCTACAGGAACGGCCTGGTGCTGCTGCTGCTGAGGAAATGCGGCATGGGCAAAATTCTCATCCTGCCGTGGGGAAGCGTGCACAACCGCTCTGTCTCGCTGCCCCCACTGCCAGCGTGCTGGAGGACTGCAGAAACGAACCCGACCGTTACCGCGATGCTATCTACTTTAAACAACTGCAAATATTTGCATAACAAACACGAGACACAAGGACACAATTTACTATGCAGACAAAAGCAGGGCGGGTTGATTGACCATTCTTTGACTAGAATATGGTCACGCTTCTGCACAATTTGCCACCGTCACACCTAAAAACTTCGTACAGCAAGACTGGATTTCTTGGTATTGGAGCAGGAAATGAGTTTGAGCATTTGTTTAAAGAGAGTCGTAAGCAGCGCAGTCTTACCTTCTCCTGAGGTGCACGGGTGCGTTGCAGGGACCCCCGATGAAGCTCCTCTGGTTTAAGGGGGCTGTTGGCGGCCGCCTATTCACAGCTATTTCCCATGGTCGCATTGGGGATGTCGTGAAGAACGAGTCGCAGCCACGGGCGGGGGAGCACTGGCGCTCGAGGCACTCTGGTCCGGCGGCCTCAGGGTCTCTTCAGCTCTGTCACAGATACACAATCTGTAAGCGGTTGGCTGACAGACTCCACACACGGCAAGCGGCAGTTTCAATCCCGTTTCGGTTCACACTTGTTACGGTTCGTGAATCCGAATGAAGTCGGTCTGATTTCAGATTCGGAGAGTACTGTTTAGATCTGCACTAAACACTGTAATCTGAGCCAAATATTTGTTTGTGTACATCACATGTGCTTCAAAAAAAAAAAAAAACTGGTGGAGAATGCATGTGTACAAGGTATTTCTGAACCACACTGAGAAAATACTCTCGTTCAAGCGTTTACGTGGACCCTATTTCCCTATTTCTGACCTACACCACCCCTTTCCACCTGATCGAAATTTGCATTCGCATCAAGCTCAAACGTGAAGGCATTTCAATCCGATTGCCTCACAAATCTCAATACTGGCAGATCATTTAGTTGCATGTAAACATGCTGGTTGTAGCCTCATGCTGGATAGTTTTTTAGATTATTTCCCCCCCCCGATTTTCTTAGAGACTACAGATTTTTGCTTATGTAACATTGCTGAAAACTACAACTTGCCTCAAACACATTCTCCCACGTACCAGTGTCGCTAATTATTTTTCTTCACCCGAGTCATGTGACCAAACCATAACCCGGCAGTCAACCATAACTAAAGCACCTTTGTTAAGCTTTACTAACCACTACCGACCATCACCGTGGATATTCAAATGAATGCCACTCGTGTTGACTGGACCTTTAATTCACCGGTGTATTTCTACGCCGTTCTGCCTGTGAGCAAAGCACATAGACTGTTTTGAGATCATATATAGTTAATTAAAGTGACAAAACAGTAAACCCACCACACTGACCCATCATGGATTACTTCCTGCCCCCCCCCCCCCCCACACACACACCCAGTGATTCGTTCCTTACATATTTTCTATTCTAATAAAATAAAAAAAAAATCAGATCATTTACATTCTCAACATGTAAATGATCGTATATGCAAATCGTGCAATGCCTATGACGTCACACCGCGACTGTTTTGTTTCTTTTTGTGTGTGTGTGTGTGTCGTAGGATAGTTACTTTTCAACTACCGGAAATTTTTTGCACAATAAAACAAACACACTTGCATTAACGCTGCGAAATCTAACGACTTTTATTCATAACGCCTTGTCGGATCTAAATCACATCTAATCGCTGGAAAACAGACGCAAAAAAATGATAGGCAATGTTCCGTTCATATTATAAAATATATATATATATATATATATATATATATATATATATATATATATATATATATATATATATATATATATAAAATAAAATACCAAGAATGTTCTTGCATGCAGATAAAGGCGCTGGTAAGGAAGGACAGGTTAGAGAATTAAAATCAGAGATGGTGTGATGCGATATGATGTGAAGTGAAGCAGCGCCATGTGCTCAGAGACAAAGCAAAACAACAAAGAGGAGACACCAGCCGAGTGTAGCCTCTCACACACACACACACACACACACACACACACACAACTCCTACACAAAAACACCACCCGGTGCACCAATGTCCCATCCGTGCAAATCCGTGCAAACCGTCTGTACGTGCACGCTTTGCCTTATAACACATCGTATAACGACGAAGAAGTGTGTGGTGTATAAACAGCTAGCACAAAGGGGCACATGTGGCTGACTTTGTTGTTAGCTCCTGATTAGCTTCACGGGCTAGCTTGCTTGGTGGAAACGGAAATGCAAAGAAGTAAAAAATAAATAAATAAATCCAACATAAAGAGCGACATTAAAAATAACAATAATAATAATAATGTTATTTTTCTCTCCCGGTGCGTGTAGCAGACGGCTGTGGAATCAGTGGTTAGTGCTGTTGTTTATGCAAACGAGCCTGAACCCAAACAGGAAACGCGAGGCTAGCTTAGCACATCTTAGCTACGTGCAAAAGCGGACAATATTGCCTCAACTAAAAAGATTACCCCCAAATAAATAGATTTAAAAAAAAAAAAAAAAGATTTTATAACAGTTTCTGGTCGTGGACGTGTTTTGCACACACCGCGCTAACATTTCTGCTGCAAAAAAAAACCCAAAGATTAGAAGCCTAGACGCTAGCAGTTTAGCGTAGCTTACTTGTTTTCTGGCGGGTACGACAAGTCCAGACACTTCTTCTTATCCGTAAACCCGGGTTTATTATCAATTTTTTTTTTAAAAATGACTCCGTTATTTGTAGCTTGGGGAGGGGAATGAATAATAAACGTTAACTTGTATGCATGCTTGACTTTAGGAGTCTTCTTCTCCGCTTTGTAGCCTTCACTCCGTCCCGCTTGAGCTTGATGATTGGAGCTGCTGTGTTTTCATGTCCAACCAAACAGCAATAAACTCCACTCATCGGCGCTTTTTGATATTTGGTGGTTTCTTTTCGCTGTTTAGACCCGTTTGTTTACGAATACTCAAAATCGCAAGCTAAAACAACAACAACAACAACAAAAAAAAAAACGTTTTTAACGGTTCAATTCTTCAAACTGCGTTTATTTCACAAGCATTCCACTGCGCGTGTTGTCATTGTGTCGGGGTGCTTACGTCCCAGTTGTGGTGACGTCACTCCCTTATAGCCCCGCCCCCGTGGCGTTCAAAACATCAGGCGAAGGTCAGCCAGACCCAGAGCAAACGCTGTATTTTAAAACTTGAAATTTATCCTTAAAATAAATTATTTGCAGTGGTGGGTTATTTAACAAAAACAAAAAGCAGTGTATATTTTGTCACCTGGTTCCTTAACCTCTTGGCAGAGACAACCAGATTCTGTGCTCCTGATTTTGTATTGTCTTGATACACTACATTGGCAAAACTTTTGGTACATACCTCCAAATCATTGAGTTCAGGTGTTGTTTTTCAGGGGTTGTGCTCGGCCCCTTAGTTGCAGTGAAGGGAACTCTTAATGCTTCAACATACCAAGACATTTTGGACAATTTCATGCTCCCAACTTTGTGGGAACAGTTTGGGGATGACTCCTTCCTGTTCCAACATGAGTGGAACAAAGCAAGGTTCATAAAGACATGGATGAGTGATTTTGGTGTGGAGGAACTTGACTGGTCTTGTCCTGAGTCCTGACCTCAACCCGGTAGAACACCTTTGGGATGAATTAGAGAGGAGACTGCGAGCCAGGCCTTCTCGTCCAACATCAGTGC
This sequence comes from Hemibagrus guttatus, assembly GCA_033459395.1. Taxonomy (NCBI): domain Eukaryota; kingdom Metazoa; phylum Chordata; class Actinopteri; order Siluriformes; family Bagridae; genus Hemibagrus; species Hemibagrus guttatus. The sequence goes on along the minus strand of JAUCMX010000016.1, from coordinate 21,383,754 downwards.
CTGACCTCACAAATGCGCTTCTAGATGAACGGTCAAAAATTCCTATAAACATACTTCTAAACGTCGTGGAAAGCCTTCCCTGAAGAGTTGAATCTGTTATAGCTGCGAAGGGCGGGCCAACTCCATATTACATTTATGTGCATGTAAAGGCAGACGTCCCAGTTTTGGCCTGGCTCGCAATCTCCACTCTAATTCATCCCAAAGCTGTTCTATCAGGTTGAGGTCAGGACTCTGTGAAGTTCCTCCACACCAATCTCACTCATCCATGTCTTTATGAACCTTGCTTTGTTCCACTCATGTTGGAACAGGAAGGGGTCATCCCCAAACTGTTCCCACAAAGTTGGGAGCATGAAATTGTGCAAAATGTCTTGGTATGCTGAAGCATTAAGAGTTCCTCTCACTGGAACTAAGGGACCGAGCCCAACCCCTGAATTCAATGATTTGGAGGGGTGTCCTAAAACTTTTGACTTTTGGCAAGTTAGTGTATATATATATATATATATATATATATATATATATATATATATATATATATATATATATATATATATATATATATATATGGGATCTAGTTGAAAGATCAGTCTATGGCAAAGTCTTATCCTCTTATTCTAAGTCTTATGCAGAGGCTACAGGGTGTACAGTCTAAATATACTGTCAGAATTCCTGAAATTATTCTCACAGTAGCTCTTGGACCATCAGCTGTAAAGAGAGCTCTAAAGAATCAACAGTCCTCCACCAGATCACTAGAAAAATGCTTGGTTTTGGTTGTTTTTTGGTCAAGCACTGCATTTTGTGGTATAATCACATCAAAAAATTGTCTCTTGTTCCTGGTATCTAATAAAAAAAAAAACTGGGCATTTCCATCATCATCATCATAATAGAGATACATCATGTATGCTCCTATATCCATGTTCTGGCAAATTTTCTCTTGTTCCAATCTTTTAAATATATTAATGGCCAAAAGTTTGTGGACTCCTGATCATCACACACATACTTAACATTCCAGCTTTGCTATTATAATAATCTCCACTCTGCTTCCTCCCCAAATCTTGCCACAAAGCACACAATTGTACTGATGTCTTTGTATGCACTAACATTACCCTTTCCCTTGGCTGGAGCTAAAAAATGCAAATATGTCCGTGTATGGGATAAACTGGAACATTGAATGCATCCCAAACTTCCTCACCCACTGGGTGCACTGGGTGTAATATACATATGTCCACAAACATTTAACTATAGTGTATTTTTTACAGCCATAATTGAATAATTGGTTGTATGCAAGCCATGGAAGGAAATTTATTGCCATGTTTTTTTCCCCAAAAGACAGGAGTTATCACTTTGTGTTTGATAATATATATGAGCTCAGCTGAGACTGAGGAAATATTAACACATGAAATCCTACCCACTAAATTGACTGAGCTGCTCGTTTGTTTTATCATGCCTTGTTTTTGTCCTTGTTCAAGCAGAAACAATTTGCCGATTGATTTTCTTTTTCCTCTACCCACAACCCACTTCTTCCATCTCTATTCCATTTCACCAGTTGGTTCATGCGAGGTCCCTCTCAGGCAGCACTGTTCCATCATACACATGACCCAGCAGTTTTCTGATGAGCTGGAAGAGCAGGGTGTGTTTCTATAGCAACACTCACTAATCATGCTCGTTTATTATTAATGCTTATTGCATTAACTAGTCATAAACAACATTAATTAGCTTGCTGTAATTGCCTAGTAGCACATCTGTACAGCAATTCAGGAGCGGTGGGAATTCCGGATCTTTTCACTGAATCGATTCAATTCGACTCGGCTCATCAATAAGAGTCTATTCTTTTTATTGTTGTCACAATTCACACAAACCCACGGATTTCCCATGTAAGCCTTCTAATTAAAATACACTTCAAGAGTATATTTCTATAAATATCTATACATAGGCCTACATCTATTTGAAAAAAATGTTGGCTCAATGCTTGCTACACGGATCTCAATGAAGTCGACTCAATGAATCAAGTGATCGCTCAGCGCTTCAAAATTAGATCTCAGATCTGATTGGTCAGAAGGTTGTTCACTGTATTTATTTTTAAACAAATAATTTGTTGGCATGGTGAAGTTTATTTAACATTTATAAGAGGAGTCTCCAGTTTCAGAACTTTATAACAGCACGTTTCCCACCACAGGAAAGTATTCTTGAACTACTTCTTACAATGCGAGTACATAGTCATGTCACCGGAAATTGGGTCATCACTGTACCAAATAGTATATCAGAATAGAAATGATTTTTAACGCAAATTTTAACGAAGAAAAAAAATGTACATTGACTATAATGTTGCAGATTTTGAGAAAAATAAGCCTACACTTCTCGTGGGTGAACGAATTGCGATTAATCGTAATGGAAGTAAACAGTTGGGCAAGTAAATTCAAGTTACATTATCAATCGTGAGGCGTGTTCCGGAAGTGACGTCACCCGCTTCCCTACTCCACAGGGCCGACTAAAAACAACGCATTATTATTATTAATTATTATTATTATTATTATTATTATTATTATTATTATTATTATTATTATTATTCATTTTGTTGTTGAAGCACTTCAATCGGTCCACTAATTTAATCTGATGTAGGACCGGAAACAGAAACCTGGCTTGTGACTAAATTAAACAGTGAACTAGCCTATATAGGGCGCATAAGTAGTTACGTCTATGTGTCCATGTGAATACTATGAAGTGCACTTGTGCAGGGAATATAGAGCTGTTTGAGATTCGGCCCAAGTTACGTAAAGCTGTGCGCCACATGACCGGCCGGCAAAAAAGAAAGGAAAAAAGAGCTATGTGAACATTTTTTAAAATAAAATGTAAAAAAGCTGAGTTTGTTAGATATCCTGATATTAACTAATTATTTAAAAAAAAAAAAGCATCTGTTTTTTAGGAAAGCCATACAGAGCATTAAATCAAAAGAACACCATGTTGTTGTGTTTTTCCCTTTTTGCACATCTAAGACACCTGAAGCCATTTTTTTGAAGCACTGTAAGTTCCAGGCTGTAATAAGCTGTACCAGAGGCTGCAGAAAAGACGCCATGGTATGCTATTATTAGAATAAAATGCGCAAATCAGTTGCAATCAATTACTGACAGCAGCCTATTGATCGCATCTCATTTAAGCTTAAGGTCATGTGAACTGCATGTTTCCAACCATGAGCAGAACTAGGACGCATCCTCATACACTTCCAGTCTGGTGTATCAACCCTGGAACAAACCCGAGGAGCTCCCCAAAGGCGCAAACACTCACTCACACTCAATCACTCACACACACACACACACACACACGAGCGCGCATGCAAACGTCCCAAAACATAGCCTACCTGATGATTAATGTGCACGGATTTCACTCACTGGTCCCATCTCTCAACACACACACACACACATACTCACACTCGCGCGCGCATGCATGCATGCATACACACACGCACACACACACACACACACACACTGTGGTGCCGGGATGATCCGGTTCAGTGAATCATTTCTCCGGTTCAGTGGATCTTTCACATCTCAAAGGTCCAAACCAGCGTCACATCGAGATAAAATACTAAAAATCCACCCGAGCAGACACGAGTCTTGTTTTCTGTGCTGTTTTTTTTTTTTTTTTTTTTTTAACAATAAACCAGTGCTGGAGTTTTGATTGAACATCAGGACTCATGTGGCTTGCTGTCATGTTTTAGGCAGGTTGCGTAATGTTTCAGATGAACCCCTATAAAGAGCGTTATTAAAGGGACTTTTGGGTTTTGTTTTTGTGTTTTGTTTTGTTTTACCCTAACGTCATAGCCCACCTTGACTGCGTCTTAGCATGCCCTCGTTGACCTGCCCTCCATCATCTTAAAGGAACACGCCATCTTTTTTTCCCCCCGTATCGTTCTGTTTCCCTGCATAGAATAAAGCGCAATTACTAAAAAAAAAACCAAAAAACAGATGTGTAAGGGCAGATGTTGAACTTAACATTTAATCACATTTAAGTTATCACAAATTTGGAAGCACACAATTGTACAAAACATCTCTGTAGGTTATTGGGCATTAGGATTTCCCAACACTGGAATTAAGGGGTGCGAGAATATTTTCCAGCACGACAATGGGCTCTATGAAAACAGGATGTGTAAAGGGTTGGAGAGGAAGAACTCAAGTGTCCTGCCCTGACCTCATTTACCGTCCAGTTATCACATACTGTATGTTATAGCAGATATAGTTTTCCCCCAAATGAATTATCTCATTCTCTTACATTCCTTATTTGTGGCCAATATCAATTATCTCATTTCCACATGTTACTTAAATGTGGCCACAAATCAATGATCTTATTCTTTTACACTGCTTGGTTGTGGTCAAAACTTAATTAGCTCATTGTTTCAAACTGCTTGGTTGTGGTCAAAACCTAATTATCTCATTCTCTCAAACTTCTTGGTTGTGGCCACAAATTAAATTCTTTCATTCTCTCACACTATTTGGTTGTGATATAATTCTTTTGCGCTGCTTAGTTGTTGCCAAAACTAAATTATCTCATTCTCTGAATCTGCTTAGTTGTGGCCACAAATCAATTATCTCATTTCTACGTTATTTAATTGTGGCCACAAATCAATGATCGCATTCTCTCAAACTGCTTAGTTGTGGCCACAAATCAGTTGTCTCATTTCTACATTTTACTTAATTGTGGCCACAAACCAATGATCTAATTCTTTTACACTGCTTAGTTGTGGCCAAACCTTAATTGTCTCATTCTTTTACACTGCTTAGTCATGGCCAAAACCTAATTATCTCATTCTCTCAAACTGCTTAGTTGTGGCCAAAATTGAATTATCTCATTCTTTTACACTGCTTAGCTGTGGACAAAATGTAATTATCTCATTTTTTACACCGCTTAGTTGTGGCCAAAACTTAATTATCTCATTTTTAATACTGCTTAGTTGTGGCCAAAACCTAATGATCTCATCCTCTCAAAGGCCTTATTGATGGCCAAAACGGAATTATATCATTCTTTTACACTGCTTACTTGTGGCCAAAACTTAATTATCTCATTCTCTTAAACTGCTTAGTTGTGGCCAAAAAATCAATTATCTCATTTCCACATGTTACTTAATTGTGGCCAAAACTGAATTATCTCATTCTTTTACACTGCTTAGTTGTGGCCAAAAGCTAATGATCTAATTCTTTTACACTGCTTATTTGTGCCCAAAACTCAATTATCTCATTCTCTCAGACCGCTTAGTTGTGGCCAAAACCTGATTATCTCATTCTCACAAACTGCTTACTTGTGGCCACAAATCAATGATCTCATTCTTTTACACTGCTTAGTCGTGGCCAAAACTTTATCTCATTCTCTCAAACTCCTTAGTTATGGCCAAAACAGAATTATCTAAATTTTTTTACACTGCATAGTTGTGGCCAAAACTTAATTATCTCATTCTCTCAAACTGCTTAATTGTGGCCACAAATCAATCATCTAATTTTCTTATGTTCCTTAATCGTTCTCATTTCCTCATTTCTCATATCTCATTTCCTCAGTTTACTAAGTTGAATTCTTTACCTCACTCTCATGACCCCAAAAGTTCCAAAATATTAAGTTATGACCATGTTTATTTATTTGTTATTTTGTTTTTATTAAGTAGAGATGTCAGAAGCAGGTCTCTGTGATTTATACATAAATCCATCCTGTGATTTAATTCTGTTTTATTATACACACCAATAAGAACAGCAATTCTGCTGAGTGAGTAACCTTTACCCTCTGAAGTGAACACTGTGTTACCAACCATAAAAAATCAACAGGGATGGAAACTGTAAAGGACACTCAGCTTTGATTATCTGATCAGAAGAATAACAGCTACAAAATACTGCATAATGAGGCATATTTGGTAAACAGCTTTTGTTATTTCAAAATGGTATGGATCAGGAAATGGACCTTTACTTACTACAGAATCGTCCCTAATCCCCCCACATTAACCCCGCCCCCTAACACCAGACCTAGCTACATAACAAACCAAAGTCTAATAGGATAAGATCACAACCTTCTTCCCATCAGAGATATTTACAGCCAGCCAGATATACACTGATATACGTGACCCGCCTTCAGATTCAGATATAGGCCACACCCTTAACGACGGCAACACGTCACTAACAAATTACTTTATCACATGCTTATAGCATTTCCGTGATCTTAAGATTCGATATTTCAGTTGATTGCGTCGTTCAAAAAGATAAACACAACGTCGTAATGTCGCTGAAACTAAATCTGTAAGTCGAAAAAATGGATGTGATATTTTGGTACAATGGCATAGAAAATTCCAAGTCGACATGATCCAAAATGGTATGACAAAAAATATTGGCACCCCTCATGAAAAAGACCAAAAAACACCATATAGCATAAACAATCAATAACGAACACACACACCCACACACACTGTGTTGAATATTCAGATTCATACACTTCTCTATTTTAATTGTTTTCCAAAGATAAAAGTCTGGCATATATGTTTTCCAGCAAAATCATTTAAAAAATATTGGCACCCCTCAACATTATTATCCATTATCCTATGCAGTTTTATTCTCCTTCAAGAGTATAACGGCGATAAGCCTCTACATGAGAAAAAAAATATGATATAAAAAATTATCTTGTAAAAAATTGATCCAGATTTATATTAATTTAATACAATGATTTCTGACTATGTTCCAGGGGGGTGCCAATAATTACATAGTTAACTATATACAGTACACATGTGTGGAGTCTGCATGTTCTCCCCGTGCCTGAGGGTTTTCTCCCTCGGTCCACAGACATGCATTGTAGGTTGATTGGCATCTCTAAATTGTCTGTAGTGAATGAGTGTGTGTATGTGCCCTGCGATGGGTTGGCACTCCTTCCAGGGTGCACCCTGCCTTGATGCCCAATGATGTTATATATTATAACGTGAGCTAGCTAAAGAAACTAGCAAGCCACAGAAACAAGCTGCATTTGGCTTAGACAGCTATAATTTCTTGATATGCTGTAAAAGTGACCGGGTTGTTTACTTTACTATCCTTCACTTGGTTTCATCAACTTAAGAACAGAATAGAAATTAGAACATTTTCAGATTAGCTGTGTGAGTGGTTGTCAACGTTAATTAGTTTTCAACAGATGACATCCCGATAGTTATTACTTTCTTCATCACTGCTTTTACTCGAGTGGATTATTACTCAAGTAGCAGCACTTTCACTCAAGTCAGTGTGTTTTATAGTCTTTCCACCGTGTAACACAGTGGAAAAGATCATGCTTGAGATCACCGGTGGAATTCTGACCATTGTTTGTCTAAAGATTTTTATGTAACAGATGATGTGAACAAGCTCATTAGTGTTATTCAGAGGGGAAAGCTGGGTTCAGGGATTTCTCACCCTGCATTCCATCCAATATACACAGATCAGCCATAACAATCTGAGCAGTGCTAGATGAAGTGAATAACACTGATGATCTCCTCATCATGGCACCTGTTAGTGGGTGGGATATATTAGGCAGCAAGTGAACATTTTGTCCTCAAAGTTGATGTGTTAGAAACAGGAAAAATGGGCAAGTGTAAGGATTTGAGTGAGTTTGATGAAGGGCCAAATTGTGATGGCTAGACCACTGGATCAGAGCATCTCCAAAACTGCAGCTCTTGTGGGATGTTCCGGGTCTGCAGTGGTCAGTATCTATCAAAAGTTTGGTCCAAGGAAGGAACAGTGGTGAACCGGAGACATGGTCATGGGCGGCCAAGGCTTTTTCATGCACGTGGGGAGCGAAGGCTGGCCCGTGTGGTCCGATCCAACAGACGAGCTATTGTTTCTCAAAGTGCTGAAGAAGTTAATGCTGGTTCTGATAGAAAGGTGTCAGAATTAACAGTGCATGATGGGTCAGGGCTGGTCTGGCAGCAAAATAGGGACCAACACAATATTAGGTCATAAGGTTATGCCTGATCGCTGTACTGCACAGTAAATTTTCCCAAGGCCTAATGGACGGTAAATCCAGGAATCTTGGGATTTGAGGGGAGGGGTTTCACAATATGTATTCATTTGACGCAAATCTACAGCTTGAGGTAGAATGAAATCAGCCCCAGCGTTTTTTTTTCTATGACCACTAGTGATGCTGTTGCTCTTAGCTCTTTTAATAAATACAAATAAAATAATTTTCCTATAAGGGGTGATTTGAGGCAATTATTCTACTAAACTAGATCAGTGAGATTATATTTAAAAACATCCCTTATCTTAGGAGATCTTATCTTGTTATCTTGGTCCAGATGTTCAGGTCTTCAGACCAACAGCATTGAGCGTTGTAGTTTCAGGTGAGCTCAGGTGCGCTGTTTATTTCCCTCGCACCGTGTTAATGATTCACGTTTACAGCAGCAAGACGGTTACCGACGGGGCTTGTACCAGACAAAGGTCTCACCACAGCAACAGTTTCACATCATTCAAGGTACGACGTCCACCAGAAGAGCATCGAGGACGAGAATGGGGAAGGTGAGCTTTTTTTTGGATGATATAAACAAATAGGAAATGATTTCTTCCTGGCTGAGAAATCTGTGTATAAAAAATATAAATTAAGTGAATGAAATATAAAGTAATAGTCCGTATTAAACTTCTAACATAAAACATATCAACTTCAAATCGTTTTAATTTACGTCATCCAGTCGAACTCATAATGTAGCATTTAAACTCCAAATCTTATAAAATCACTCTTTATTTCATTAAGCTTTTATCTTCTTTAATCTTCTTCCTCGTCATAAAATCTTGATACACCGATCTCCTGAAAAGTGCAAAGGTCACACATAACGAGGCACTATATGTATATATATATATATAAACACACGGAAATTGACTATTTCTAATTTTATATGTAAATGTACTTTGTTATTTGAAGAGACATGGTAATTTCATTTAGTTCATAATTAATATGTAATTACATATTATATATAGTATATAAATACTTACTTGTTTGAAATTGTTGAAAGTCCATGGCTTTAACTAGACGTTTTGGAGAAGCTGCTTTGAACGAAATGGAGAAAAAAAATACTTTGAAAACCTAGTGTGAAGGAGAAAATATTCAAATTTCGCCTCACATACAGAAAAAAAATTATTAAATACTTTTTATAATAACAGATCACATTACAGTAAGGTATTATTATTGTTACTGTTCTGAGATCAGCATTAGTGTTGGTGGAAAAAATAAAAAATGGAGCCTATTTACTGTGACCTATTTTATAATGTTTTTATATTATTATTATTATTATTATTATTATTATTTATTCACAGTTGGACAGCGGGGGCACGTGGAATTCCTTACTTCTGCTCTTAACTCTCTTTGCCACCTGTAAGTATCTAACTGACAGGTAAATTAGCCGCGCTGGTACGCTTCATTCCATGAGTTCAAAGTCCGGATTATTATCTGAGTAATTTAGTCATGCGAAAGCCAATATAATATACAAGAGTTCAAAATGTATATCTGTGTATATGATGCTTGGATAGATATACGTCATGATGTGTGTTTATACAACATGAGATATCCAATAAAATCCAAGGGTTGTGCTGTTACAGGAAATGAATCAATGACAGGGACGTGGTATAGTTATATATAATGTCATGGATCATCAAGTTAGTTCCTGTTATCCTGTTAAAACGCTCAATCACGTCACTAGCCTTGTCTTCGTTTCCGTTGAAGTCAAAAAAATAACAAAATGCAGCTTGTGCTACCAAGAAACCAAAAAAAAAGCATATGTTACTATAGAAACGATATCGTATTATCAGGAGCGCATTAATACAAAGCTGTGGTTTGCCTTGCAGCCGGAACTACTGTCAGGGCCGCTGTTCTAGAAAGTTCATCAACCCCCAACCAATCACGTTGAAGAAATTCAACACCACTGGGTTATAAATGATTTGAAAAACATAGTGACTGTGTAGAAAACTATAGAAATAAAAAAAAAAGAACGTGTTCGCTGATTAAAAATAAGTCAGTGATAATAGTAACCTTTAGTTTACAAAATTGTAAGGTGATGTTTATCTAATGCTTCAGGTTTTGTGTGTGTTTTCTTCCAGGCTACAGTCAGAGCATTCCGGTCATTGAAACGTCTATAGTGGAACTGAGGGAAGATCTACTTCCAGGTACCGTACAGATCATGTCATAGTCTTCATCTGATTCTGTGTCTCTATTACCCCTGATTTCCACCCCTTGACTTAAAAGGGACAATTATTTTCCTCTGCAGGAGAGTTCGCATTTAAAATCATAGCATATGATCCAGACAATGACCCTCTGACCTATGAGATCACCAAAGACAATGGTATCTTCAATGTGATCGCACATACCGGTGACGTCTACATTAAAACTGCACTTGACCGAGAGGTGAGCATAAAGATCATTTAAAAAAACTTTCAGAAGTTTTTGGTCCAGTTAAAGGGCAGCAGTTGACCAGTTTGATCTTTTGCTTTCCTCAGAGCAACGACTTCTTCGCTGTACTAGCTATTGTCAATGATGGGATACTTGAGGCAGTAGGTTTCTTTCATACAATGTGAAAATTAGCTTGGGTTGTTTTTCTTGAAGCAGCGCTCTGTAACTGTACAGCTTTTGTTTTCAGACACAAAAATATATTAACATTGTGGTGAAAGACGCAAATGACCAAAAGCCAGTGTTCATAAATGGGCCATACAACATAAACGTGCCAGAGGTGGGTGAAAAATACATTCATATACACCCTCTATTTATATATATATGCACAGGGTTTGGACAATGAAAGTGAAACATCTGGTTTTAGACCACAATGATTTATTATTATGGTGTAGCGCCTTGTTTTGTGGACAGCCCACCATCAATTTATAATTGGAATGACAGATAGAAGTCCTGCACAGTGACCAGTTTGATCCTGAGCCATTCCTCTTGCATAACAGTGACCAGGTCTTTACGTGATGCTACAGCAACAGCCCAAGGTTTTTGCTGCTGGTACCATTGAAACCGCGCTAGTGACCAAAGGTTTGACCATAAATATTAAAGCTCCTGACAAACAGTTTTGGTGGAAACAGTAGAGTCGATGTGTGCAATCAATTCTGTGGTGAGTTGAAAATCTATGGTTTTATGTTTTTTTTTTCGACACAATCCAAGGCTTTTGGCCACTAGCCACCAGGCTGCTTTCTATCGCTACACTGTTTCAGTTTCATTGTCCAGCCCCTGTATACACCAATCAGCCATAACATTATAACCACCTACCTAATATGCTGCCAAAACAGCCCTGACCCTTCGAGACATGGACTCCACTACTAGGCCACCTTCTTCCATTGCTCCATGGTCCAGTTCTGATGCTAATGTGCCGCTTTTGGCGGTGCACAGGGGTCAGCATGGGCACCCTGACTGGTCTACGGCTATGCAGCCCCATACACAACAAACTGTGATGCACTGTGTATTCTGACACCTTTCTATCAGAACCAGTATTAACTTTTTTAGCAATTTGCACAACAGTAGCTCGTCTGTTGGATCGGACCACATGGGCCAGCCTTCACTACCTACGTGCATGAAAAAGCCTTGGCCGCCCATGACCCTGTCTCCGGTTCACCACTGTTCCTAACTTGGACCACTTTTGATAGATACTGACCACTGTCGACTGGGAACACCCCACAAGAGCTGCAGTTTTGGAGATGCTCTGATCCAGTGGTCTAGCCATCACAATTTGGCCATTGTCCCACTCACTCAAATCCGTATACTTGCCCATTTTTCCTGCTTCTAACACAACAACTTTGAGGAAAAAATGTTCACTTGCTGCCTAATATATCCCACCCACTAACAGGTGCCATGATGAGGAGATCATCAGTGTTATTCACTCCACCTGTCAGTGCTCATAATGTTATGGCTGATCATTGTATATGTGTGCCTGAGGTAGATTTGCTCACAAACATAATACTTTGCAATATATAACCAAAATATATGTTGAACAAAAGCATAAATCTGTGGTTTTCTTCTCAATGGGCCCACTCACAGAATACCCCTGTGGGCACTCCAGTGTTGCAAGTAACAGCGACGGATGCTGATGAGGGACCAGCTGGGAAGGTCTCATACAAAATCGATCAGGTATGTTCTGCTTTGTGGCTCTTTAGGAAACAGGAATATGATGTTGGAGACATCGTGAAATAGAAAATGGTCAGAGTTAAAGTTGAGAAAGAACTGGTTTCCAAAAAGGGACTTAAGGATGTTAAGGAAATGTTCTATTTACTTACTGTAAAGCAGCAATTCAACATCATGATTCTGATCAATACAATGCCTTTGTTTTTATACGTATATATCTGTGTGTGTTAGGCCATCCCAGTTGAAGGACTCAGCATGTTCTCCATCTCAAGTAAAGGAGATGTTGTCTTGATGGGGGCACTTAATTTCACAGAGAAGAGCACGTTTTATCAGCTACAAATCAATGCGACGGTGAGTCAGTCTTCATCCACGTGACATCACATTTCATGAGTTTTACTGAAGAACACTGTAGTGTTGTGATTGAGCTCACAAGTTTCAAGAAGCAGTAGGACACCGCTGGAAGGTCAAGTATCAGACGATTGTGTACGTTGTTGGTTTTTTTGAATTGTTTGGTATTTTTATTTGTTTAGTAGATTGAGCACTCTTGACCTGAAGAATAAACTCTCATTAGTTAATGAAAGCATAGGATGTAAATAAGTGGTGTAACATATTGCTCTGATCTGTATCCATATCTATATCTGCTCGGCTCAAACATTTGTATCTGTATTCACATTTAAACCCGAAGTAGGCGTGGCCTAAACCAGAACCCTGCCACTATACCTTCCTGGAAATGCCAGAGATAAAAACCTTAGAAATGGCAGCACTAGCAGGATTGCAGGAACTTTGTTCAAATTTAATTGGTTCCATTTCCCAGAACTGAACATGTCGATAGTTTGTGGACCTTTCTCAATAAAGAATGATGCACTTCATGATCATATCTGGATTTGTTCATTTATAAGGCTGAAGTTTAGTTTGGTTCTTGAGTCGCTTTCTGCACTTTGTTTGACACTTCTTGACATTTGTAGTTTTGACTTGTCTTGTTCTTACGATTGTGGTCTCAATCAAGAGTTTGTTTCCCATGCACAAACTTTGTCAAGCGGTAACTTATTCTTCTATAAATAATCATTTTGCTCAATCATTGGCACAAGGCACAAATGGAGACAACTAGCTAAAGTAAAAAGGCTTAGTGTCAAAAGATAAGTCAGTGTTCACAACTAGCTGAATGGCTCCCCTTATATATGTACAGGTGTGACAGTGAGTGATTGGAATTGTAGTCAGTGGTGGCCATGTTTTAATCCACTAGTTTGTTAGCATCTCACTATAAACATAGCATATAAGTGTCATGTTCATCCAGTGATTTGTTTATTGCTTCAGGATGGCGGTGGACCACTTTTCGACAATCCCAACCACGTTCAGTCGGCCACTGCCACTGCCTTCATTACAGTCGTTGATGTACCAGACCTTAATCCTCAATTCTTAAATCTCCCGAACACAGCTCGCGTGAAGGAGCATTCGGATGTGGTACGTACCAGCACCTTTTGGTTTGATGTTACTTACCTTGCTAGCTTTACAGTTATTGTTAAAAGCCTAAAAAAAACCACAATTTAACTGTTAATGATCTACTCTGTTGTCGAAACATTTTTGTCCATACATGTATCAGTCATTTTATTTTCCATATTGGCGTAGACCTTTGTTTACAAATGATAGAAATATGAAACACGGCTTTAAACCCTTCGGTGTCATGAGCAGAGAATATTATATTTCCTTTCCCAGGGGACGTCCGTGTTTAAGGTTGTAGCCAGAGATCCAGACACGGGGATCAACGATGCCATCAGTTACACCATCGAAGGTGAACTCATTTTTTAACTTTATAAACAACTCATGAACATGAAACGTTGCAAGAGCACGAGCACAATGTGAGCTAACGGTGCTTTCAGGTCATGTCGGAAAGATTGTAATTACAACTTGAAAATGTGAGCAAAAAGTCATCGTGTACTTTGAGCTCGGAGTTTTAGAGTTGGGGGCGTGTCAGCAAGAATTCAGGGTGGAATCAGTAATAATCAGTGAGATGTGCTGTGTGTTTGAGGAGTACATTGTGAACTAAACCCTGTTTTTTTTTTTGTTGTTGTTTATTTTTACAGAGAGCAACATTAATGGTCTGTTCCAAATTCACCCGGATACTGGTGTTGTTACAGTCATGAGCGACATTGACCGAGAGGATTTACAGGACATTAGTGCTCTTGTGCAGCTCAGTGTGAAGGTACTGTATAGAACCCCTACGAACACTTATATTCTAACTGAAGGTGCTTTTTAAGCTTTGAATGTTTAAAAGTGTATCTTCCATAACCATAATAACCAACAATGACATTAATACCATTAACAACAACAACAGCATAAAAGACCCATCTTATCCTTTTAATGAAATCGGGCTAAATTCATGAATTATGCACTTTTCCTTATCCATTTACAATTCCTTCCTTTCTCTCTATTTCTCCCAGGCCACCGAAGCTAAGAAGGATGTGAATGGAATCCACGCGAGTACCACATCGACGCTCAATATCCAGATCGACGACGTGAACGACAAGCCGCCGCTGTTTTACAAGTGCGAAGGGAGCGTGTGCACTGTAACGAGTGAGTTCACTGGTGACGTGGACGAGCACGGGTCCGTCGGTCTGTCCATCACAGGATTAAACATGAGGGTCAAAGATGCTGACGTGGTGAGATGAAGTGCATTTTCAGGATATCCCAGTGACCCACACTATATATACCGATCAGGCATAACATGCTGAGCAGTGACAGGTGAAGGGAATAACACTGATGATCTCCTCATCATGGCACCTGTTAGTGGGTGGGATATATTAGGCAGCAAGTGAACATTTTGTCCTCAAAGTTGATGTGATAGAAGCAGGAAAAATGGACAAGCGTAAGGATTTGAGCGAGTTTGACGAAGGGCCAAATTGTGATGTCTAGACCACTGGATCTGAGCATCTCCAAAACTGCAGCTCTTGTGGGGTGTTCCCGATCTGCAGTGCTCAGTATCTATCAAAAATGGTCCGGCCAAGGCTCATTGATGCACGTGGGGAGTGAAGGCTGGCCCGTGTGGTCCGATCCAACAGACAAGCTACTGTTGCTCAAATTGCTGTAGAAGTTAATGCTGGTTCTGATAGAAAGGTGTCAGAATACACAGTGTATGACGGGTCAGTTTTGGCAGCAAAAGGAGGACCAACACAATATTGGGTCATAATGTTATGCCTGGTTGGTGTATACTATATTGATATGGATGCCCTGAAACACATGATGGCACTGATTCTAGAAAAAAAGGATTCAGAAGTCATATATTATTTATTAATTTCAGGACCAGAACAGCCGTTTCACGCTCCGCCTCGAGGGAACGGATAAAGCCGCCTTTTCTGTCTCGCCCTCAAGCGGCATGTCGGACCAAACTGTGCTGATCCTGATCAAAGACCCAGCCGCCGTCGACTACGAGACAAAACAAACCATGATTGTGCAGGTGTGAGTGTGAACAAGTGCGGTGGATGAAAGCAGCATGATGCGTCAATATGTTTATTGTTTTCAAAGCTTTTTCAGAAATAACCAGATGGCTGGGAATTAATGAATCAGACTTTATCAAGATATTATTGTAGGTTAGGGTAAATAGCTGAGGGATCGCTTACCTATCTGGCATCTAGTCAGTTTAGAAACAAATTAGTCAGTAAGTAGGTTTATACATCAAACATTCCAATCATTGTGTAATGAAATAATGTGCACACCATTATATACATAAACAGTAACGCTTATCGAGAGGTTGTAACTGTTTAGTATGTTTTTACAAGTCGTATATAATTACAATTCTCTGATTTCTCTGAACTAGAAATTTAAAGGGATTCTTTGGTTTATGTAGGTGGTGGCCACAGATGTGGAAAAACCTGAGTTTGTGTCTACAGCTACGGTCACCATTAAAATCAACGACATCAATGATAACGTCCCACAGTTTGAAAGAGACACTTATGTGTTATCGGTTCCAGAGAACTGCGAAAATGGAATCATCTTGCAAACCATTACGGTATGTGTGGGGTGCAGTTAGTCCCATCTTGGGTTTGCTATCAGTTTGTGTTGAATGCTAGTTTGGGTTTAGTCTCAGTTTGGATTTAGCATCAGGTTGGTTTGGGCTCAGTATCAGTTTGGGTTTAGTATAAGCATGGAGTTAGTGTCAGTTTGAGTTTGCTATCAGTTTGGATTTTGTACAAATGTGGGTATAGTCTCAGTTTGGGTTTAATACATATGTTTGGGTTTAGTATCAGTTTGAGTCTGGTATCAGTTTGGGTTTAGTATTAGTTTGAGATTAGTATTGGTTTGGGTTTGGTATTAGTTTGAGTCTGGTATTACTTTGGATTTAGTACAAATGTGGGTATAGTCTCAGTTTGGGTTTAATATATACGTTTGGGTTTAGTATCAGTTTAAGTTTGAAATCAGTTTGGGTTTGCTATCAGTTTGTGTTGAATATTAGTTTGGGTTTAGTCTTAGTTTGGATTTAGCATCAGATTGGTTTGGGCACAGTACCAGTTTGGGTTTAGTCTCAGTTTGGGTTTAGCATAAGTTTGGGTTTAGTCTCAGTCTTTTAATTCAGTCTTTCAGTTTCTCTGTTTGGATTTAGTCATTTAAATTTTATAGATTGGTCTCAGTTTGGGTTTAGTATAAATTTGGGTTTAGTCTCAGTATGTCGTTAGGCTAAGTTTGATCATAGTATAAGTTTGGTCTTCATCTCAGTTTGGATCTACTTACCTCTTTCCCTTTTTTTGTGTCCTTCAGGCGACAGATGAGGATGCGCTGGACAACAACAGCCTCAGCTACAATCTAATCCCTGTTAACATGTATGTCCAGCTTCTAAATCTAGCACTTTAGTTGGTTGGTTGTTTTCATGTTATTGTGTATTTTAAACAGCAGCTCATTTTAATACATTACCATTTCCCTAGTGGAAAACATCACACCTTATGATTTTATTTTATTTTCCCAGCCAGCCTTTATTTAATGTCTTCTCAAACAACGGGACCGTTTATGTGAAAAACGGAAAAGAGCTGGACCGCGAGCGCAAGGACTCATACTTTGCGACTCTGCGGGCCCAAGACTTGGTGGGGAATGTGGGCACCACTGTGCTGGAGTTCACCATTGAGGATGTTAATGACCAGACACCGCAGTTTCTTAGAAATCCATATGAGATCTTCATTCGCGAGAACAGTGTTCTGACATATTTTGTTGAGGTGAGAGCAAAAATATAACTCTGACTTAAAGTACTGGTCAAATAGGAATTCGGAAAATTGGAGGCAAGTAGAGAAAATGTTTTCTGGGGGAAAATGACTAAGAATCACACATTCACCCCAGATGCCATAGTAGATTTTAACAGTGTTTGTTTGATCTTTGTTTAGGCTCGAGATAACGATGAGCCAGACACTCCCAACAGTGCAATCAAGTATGGCATTGAGCCCGGGAAATATAGAAGCAACTTCACTATCAATGAGAACACCGGGGAAATAACCAGCAAAGGGCCTCTGGACCGCGAAGGCATCGATGTCAAGCTGAACGGCGTGATCACACTCAATGTGACAGCCACAGACATGGGCACTCCAGCTCTGTCCTCTTGGGTCAATTTCATCATCAACGTCGATGTGAGTGTTTACACCCTTTATCTTAAGACATATAAGTTCATCTATCAATGTGATACGATGATTTTTATTTATAGCTATGTTATGGCTAAACTGTTTTTAATTACGATGAATAGGAATGCAAAAACGGTTGACGTTTTGTCCAGCTGAGTAGCATTAGCTAGGATTGAAAAGCATCTACTGACTTAAAATGTGTTGTGCCACAATTCAATTTTAAAAAGTTGCTGCTTTTAAATGTAAAAAGTTGAGAGAAGTTACTTTTTTAAAGCTAAACTAGTTTGCAAAACTTACCAGTAGCCACAGATGGAATTAACTAACCAACTAACTAATGAATGCTAGTATAAACTGGCATTAGCAAAGAAAACAGGCTAACCTAGTTAGCGAATTAGCAAAACTTACCTCAGCCTGCAAATTAGGATGATTTTTTGATGTGTCAGTTTATACAAGTCTTCGCTACCGCCTCCCGAGAACCCACTGGCACCCCTCTGGCTACCACCTGTTCCGGCCACGACCTCCGGAGTATGGTAGAGAGGGAGATCGGGCTGAGGGGAGAGTTCTCTGGACAGCCAAGGGGGTCCCTGAGCTGCCCTCGGGCCTTCTCCGGTTGTACTACCTGGTCCAAAAATCTGGACTTTGCCATTGCCCAACTGCCCATGTACCCATCCATCCATCCATCCATCTGCACTGCGGGGCAGGGCCCACTGAGCTGCGGGGCATTGGGCCCTCTGCCTCAGGCTGAAGGAGAGCCCCCTCATGCCTCCTTGGAGCTCCAGAGGCTCGCCCCTACACTATAACCTGATGGCCCAGCTCTGGCTACCGCCTGTCCTAGCCGTGATCTCTGGAGCAAGGTGGAGAAGGACATCGGGTAAAGGGGAGAGCTCTCCGGCCGGCCGAGGGGGTCCCTGAGCCGCCCTCAGGCTCTCCCCAGTTCTGCCATCTGGTCCAAAAATTTGGACTTTGTCATTTAGCCCAACCATCCTTCCATCTGTCCAACCACACCGTGGGGTAGGGCCCACTGAGCTGCCTGGCATATAGCCCTCTTCCCTGGGACCCCATCCCTGGGTGTCCGGTCTTCTGATTTGTCCATCTTTGTGTAAATTTATCACAGTTATGCCATTGTCAAGTTCAATTTTCTTGACCTACGGACTTTCTATCTTTGTTTTTAACCATTCTTTAATCTTGCAACAATCGCTGTCTGCTGCTAAGATTATTTTTGTTAGTAATCTAGTATTATATAAGCGATCAATCATAATGAAGTTTTGTAACGTTATGCTTGAATTTGTCTTCCAGGATGAAAATGACAACTCTCCTGTGTTCCTGAAATCAGAATACACCTTTCATGTGAACGAAAGCGAAACAGGCAAGTGTACATGAAGGTTAAAAGTTCTATGTTAATGTGAATTAATATATTTATTTTGTTTATCCATGTGTAAAAGTAATTCGGTATGATGATAGTCGTACACTGTAGTGCTGTTTATCCAACAGTTACTTGAGCGTACTCTAAGAGTGCTTATACACTGCTCAAAAAAATTAAAGGAACACTTTTTATTTAAAGTATAGCATCAAGCCAATTAAACTCCAGGGATATTCACCTGGTTAGTTAAGTAGCAGAGGGGGTTGTTAATCAGTTTCAGCTGGTTTGGTGTTAATGAAATTAACAACAGGTGCACTAGATGGGCAACAATGAGATGACCCCCAAAACAGGAATGGGTTTTCAGTTGGAGGCTACTGACATTTTTTTCCCTACTCATCTTTTGTGACTGTTTGGTGGTAGTTTAGTGATGGTCTGGGGAAGCGTTACCATGGAGGGACGAACATCTACAGGCTAGACTGAGTGCCATTAGGTATCAGGATGAAATCCTTGGACGCATTGTCAGACCCTACTCTGTGCACCATAGTGTCCTGTGTCCTGGGTTCCTCTTATGTCCCGGGTTCCTCCTGGTGCACGACAATGCCCGGCCTCATGTGGCGAAAGTATGCAGGCAGTTCCTGGAGGATGAAGGAATTGATACCATTGAATGGCCCCCACGCTCGCCTGACCTAAATCCAATAGAACACCTCTGGGACATTATGTTTCGGTATATCCGACGCTGCCAGGTTGCAACTCGGACTGTCCAGGAGCTCAGTGATGCCCTGGTCTAGATCTGGGAGGAAATACCCCTGGACACCACCTGTCGTCTCATTAGGAGCATGCCCCTATGTTGTCAGGCATGCATACAAGCACATGGGGCCATACAAATTACTGAGTACTATTTTGAGTTGCTACAATGAAATTTCTGCAAAATGGACTAGCCTGCTGCATCGTTTTTTCACTTTGATTTGCAGGGTGTCTTTGAATTCAGTCCTCTGTAGGTTGATAATTTTCATTTCCATCAAACAATCTGGCATCCTTTTGTT
This sequence comes from Hemibagrus guttatus, assembly GCA_033459395.1. Classification (NCBI taxonomy): domain Eukaryota; kingdom Metazoa; phylum Chordata; class Actinopteri; order Siluriformes; family Bagridae; genus Hemibagrus; species Hemibagrus guttatus. The sequence continues at coordinate 21,363,679 of JAUCMX010000016.1, read as the reverse complement.
CCTAACACATTACCCAGTCCATATCAGTATAGATATCCAGCATGAAATTTTTCCCCATTGAGACCTGATGTGTTTTCAAAGTGTTCCTTTAATTTTTTTGAGCAGGGCATTTAGCATAAAACTCCATAAAACTGCTGTTACTACAGCAGGATTTAGTGATAACATAAATGACTTAAAATACGAAAGGTTGCTAGATAAAGACATGTAAAGACATGACAAATAAACAGGTCATATGATATCCAAAATGTCAGATGTTCTTCTGATTAGCTCGAATTAGGTACAGCTATATTGCAGTTTTAGTTATGTCTTGAAATGTGGTAGCTTAGTGATGGACTACTGAGCAGAAGATTGTGAGTTTGAATCCCAGGTCCACCAAACTGCCAATGCTGGGCCCCTGAGCAAGGCCCCTGAACAAAGAGTGTCTGCTAAATGCCAGAAATGTAATGTAATAAGCAAATTAACTTCCTCCCGCAGGTGCCTTTGTGGGTTTTGTGTATGCAACCGACGCCGATCAAACCGAGTACAACAACCGCATATCATTCCGCATCAAAAGTGGCAGTGGAGGCACCTTCCTGTGCATGTCAGAGCCTGATGGTGCAGACTACCGAGGGAGGATCATGGTGGATCCAGATGTAGCGCTGGACTACGAGAGTGAAAATAAGAGGTATACGCTGACGATTGAGGCCACTGATCTAGGCGGGAATTCTGCTACCTGCACGGTGCATGTAGTGGTGGAAGATGTAAATGACACACCTCCTAGTTTCCCTAGCGGGTTAACATTTAAGGTGGAGGAGAACACGGTGGCGGGGACGGAAATTGGGAAAATTGTTGGGAGAGACATGGACACACACCACTCGCTGGTCTACGAGCTTGTTTCTTTCTCATGCCTCATCAACCTCACATGGGTTCCATGTAAGGAGCAGTGGTTCGTTCTGAAGCCCGACGGGATCGTGATGACTGCAGAGGGCATAACGATCGACTATGAGGAGTGCCCTCAGGTGAAAATGACCGCTAAGGTGGTGGACCTTTACACGGAGAAGGGCAGGAACAGCACAGAAGGTGAGCTGAAAGAGGAACACAGTGGCCATCATATACAAAAGTGTTTTTTCATAATCTGTTTATTAACTCTTTTAATTGGTCAGTGTTTCAAAATTATTATTTGATAAATATGCAATCATATTATTGTACTTAGTGTTAAAAAAAGGAGACCGTCCACTGGGTAAGGAACTGTGCTGCCCCATAGAAGGAGTAGAGCAACATAGAGGACAATTAATGCCATTTTCTTTGTTTGTTTTGTTTGTTTGTTTTATGCGCAGTTTGTTTTATATGGCAATATAATCTGAATTAAATTCTATTAGTTTGTGCAAAAAAAAAAAACTATGTGTAAGTATATTTTATTTGAACGTGCCTTTATTTATTTATTTATTTTTTATTTAAAAAAAAATAATAAATCTGCACAAATACCAATAGCACTATTCTTTTTTTTTTTGCAATAAATAAATAAATAAATATTTAATGTATTTATTACAAAAAAAAGACTAGTACATCTCCTATTGGTATTTGCTTCAAAAATGTAAGATTGGAAAATAAATAAATAAATAAAGAAATAAATCTGCACAATAATTTTTTTTAAATAATTTCAACAACTTGACTTAATTTACCTAAATTATTTTAGCAACAACATAAGCACATCACATAAGTTTGTTTTGGTTTGTGACGTACATTATCGTCTCTTCCAGGTGTTGTCACGATTGATATTATCGACATGAATGACAACGCACCCGAGTTCATCCCAGTCCAGGAATTTTTTGGTAAAAAAATTAATTAATTAATAAAAAAAAAACATATATATATATATATATATATATATATATATATATATATATATATATATATATATATATATATGTATGTGTGTGTTTTTTTTAAATTAATTAATTAAATTTTGTTACACTTTTGAATGTTACAGTAAGGTTACTTTGAAATAAATATAATTTAGAAAAAGTATTTAAAAAATATTATATATGAATCTTTTAGTACTGATTTCTGAGAACGTTGAACAAGGCAAGAGTGTGGCTCAGGTTTATGTGAGTATTATCTATTTATTTATTTATTTTATTTAATACAGTTAAATTAACATTTACGTTCTATTTTAGACATGTGCCTATGCCGCCTATTTAAAGTTGTCGTATAGAACAGGGATTCCCCAGCCTTTTTTGTACCATGGACCGGTTTGATACCGGACAATTTTTCCATGGCCCATTTGGGAAAGGGGGGGTGATTGGTGCGGGGAGCTCTCTAGTGACATTTGTTTTAATGATGTATGAGAAAACCCGTGACTGAGTCAAATGCAGGAGTGAGGCGTGGGCGGAAGTAGCAATTTTTCGAAAATTTATTGTTTCTTTGCGGCCTGGTACCAAATAATCCACGGCCCAGTACTGGTCCGCAGCCCGATGGTTGGGGACCCCTGTTATAGAACAGACTTCATGTCTCATGTATGGACCATTTCTTCAAATTGCTGACTAGCAGGAAACAGTAGAAAGTGACCGCAAAGGTTTGTGATGAAATGATCAGGAAGTTTCTGTGACTTGTGTCTTTTAACATAAACCACCAGCATGTTTGTGTGCATTTGTTTGGATTTTTGATCTTCTTGTTATCTCTCAAAAGGCCACGGACAGAGATTCAGGAGACAATAAGAAGATTGAGTTTGAGGTCACGTTAGTGGAGTTTGCCAGCACCAACCCGGACAGCAAGCCACAGCCGGTAGACCTCATTTTCTTTGCCGAGACGGAGCAGCCCGATGCTGAAGTAAAATACAAAGGAGTTATCAAGTAAGATTAGAACTTGAATTCTCGATTCTGATTGGTCAGAAGATTGTGTTTATGTGCCAGCGTCTCTGACTAAAGACAAATAACAAGTTTCTATCAACGTAAAATTCTGCTAATGTCAAATGCGTCCACGGTATGACACGTGACTGTCCGCGTCAGGAAGGAATAGAGTTAAAATAAAAATAGAATTTACAGATATTTACAGATAATGGTACAAATATGCTGTCCTGCTCGTTCACGGGGACTAAATTGTTCCACAACCTTAAACAGAAAGAAAGAAAAATGTTCAATGTTTCATTCTTTTATACGTAAACATTGGAAATATTGGAAAATTGCTGAGATGAAGGATGAATAAAAGACTTTGGGATGCTGTATGACATAAATAATAAATAAATATCTAGCTATTTATTTATTCCATTGCTGGTCCAGGTGATTCTATTTAAATGTTTTATTGAAACTATTTCTATTCTATTTTCATCCTATTTTTATTCCACGGACAGTCGAAAAGCATCGCGCTGTCACGTCGTTCAATATTATTGAATAATAAATAATATCATAAACCGAACAAATCAGTTCATCGCGTGGTTCTGCTTCTCAGGTCCACCAGTGTGCTGGAATCCGACAAACAGGGGAAGTACCTGGTGACCGTGACGGCGAAAAACGGCATTCTCAGTACAAATGAGATACTGGAGGTAAACAAATCATCCCCAAGTTAACCTTAAAGGAAACGAGTTAGACTCCTTTAACTACTTGTACTACTTTGTTAATTGTCCGGAAAACCTTTTTAAGCTTGCGTTGTCATCTGCTGTCTCACGTGCCTTAATGGAATATTCATCGTTATCATCAAAACTGAGATTTTTTTTTCATTTAACGTTTAAATGAACTAACAGAAGTGCCAAAATTAATCAAGCAAGTCTTTCTGATATATATTTTTTTTTTTTAATTCTTTTTCTTTTTGCAGCTTGTCACAGTGGACAAGTCTTACAAAGTCGGCCTCCGGTTTGATACGTCTGTAAGCGAAGTCAACAAAAACCTGCTGGAGATCAGAAAGTGGGTGTTGTTGAGTCGCCTTCCGATAAGCATGCATGCTTAAGCAAAAGCTGCTGTGGTGAATATATTTCTTTTTTTTTTTTCAGGGCATTAGCTGGAGCCACAAAAGCAATGGTGCACATAGTTAAAGTGTTACCCGATTCAAGCAACACCGCACGGTAAGATCGTGCCTAAAATGTAGATGAAGTTCATTTGCGGAAATATAATTCTCCTGCATGTGTCATATGGATAAGTGGAATAAAGTTTATTGTTATTAGTATTAAAATTCATAACTCATGTATCATCATCATGTATTAGGATATGATAAGAGGTAATAGAATGCGTCGAAATATCTCAATGCAATTTATATTAAAGTTCTGTGAATCTTTCCATACATAATACCCGGTTTGTTTGTTTTAATTAAAAAAAAAAAAAAAAAAAAAAATTGAACAAATTACCAAATAATATTTCTCTATAAATTGTAATACTAGAATGACTGCTGTTCCAATTTTTTAGCATTAAATAAATTTTTTTTATTTCTATTAAATATTCAATCAACTTTTATCTGAAACATCATAGTTTGTTTTTTTATCCGTTTAACGTTACATTTATATTAGTATCATGTTACTACTACTACACACTGGATGATTTTTTTGTATGATTTTTTTTTTCTTTCAGGAAAGTCATGACTCTTCTAGAGGCGTACTTCGTGTTCCTGAACGGGTCAGCGCTCAACTCGGATGACGTTGGGAAGATCCTGAACTCTCAGGAAGTGTATGAAGAGTACGGCGTCGTCCTGCAGCAGTATGGTCTCACCACCATTGTAAGAAAACGGGAACGATTTGCGGCGTTTTTTATCGTAGATAGAATATTGTCGCTCTTTCAGAGATAGTTTGGGGTTGGTTTATTGGTTTTTTTGTTCATTGCTTTTGCAGTTGGCCGGCACAGAGACGCCACAAGAAAACAACACAGTGTTGTTTATTATGGTGGGACTGGTGGCAGGGCTGGTGATCGTCCTGATCGTCACTACAACGTCGATGGTGTGCATTAGGAAAAAGTAAGACCTTACACACTCATGTTGCCACTGGTGGACCATTATTCCATTAATGTGGGGATGCGGTAGCAAGGCCTGAGCAAGACCCTTAACCCTCAATTGCTCAGTTGTATAAAATAAGATAAAACTGTAAGTGAAATGAAAATGTAATCCTCTGATGTATTAAGGGCATCTGCCAAATGTCACACATAAGTTGTTAGAAATCCTGACCCTGCTTGTCTTTCAGTAGAAGGTTTAAGATATTCTGTTTACAAATGAGGGTGGGGCATGGTGGCTTAGTGGTTAGCACGTTTGCCTCACACCTCCAGGGTTGAGAGTTCGATTCCCGCCTCCGCTATGTGTGTGTGGAGTTTGCATGTTCTCCCCGTGCCTCGGGGGTTTCCTCCGGGTACTCTGGTTTCCTCTCCCTTTCCAAAGACATGCATTGTAGGTTGATTGGCGTCTCTAAATTGTCCGTAGTGTGTGATTGTGGGAGTGAATGAGAGTGTGTGTGTACCCTGCGATGGGTTGGCACTCCGTCCAGGGTGTATCCTGCCTTGATGCCCAATGATGCCTGAGATAGGCACAGGCTCCCTGTGACCCGAGAATAGATCGGATAAGCGGTAGACAATGAATGAATGAATGTTTACAAATGAATATTAGAAGAACTGAGGGCACCAAGTGTTTATTATCATCACATATACATTACAGCACAGTGGAATTCTTTTCTTCGCATATCCCAGCTGAGGAAGTTGGGGTCAGAGCACAGGGGCAGATATAATACAGCACCCCTGAAGCAGGGAGAGGTTAAGGGCCTTTCTCAATTGCCCAACAGTGGGACTTGAACCCTGACAAGTCAGAGCCTTAACCACTTGAGCCACCACTGCCCCAGTGGGACTTTATTTAATGGAACAGCACCACCACTGGAGAAATATATACTGAGGCTGTGGCTGATTTCTTTCCAGTCCAGACTGTAGATTCTTTGACAGCTGTACCAGATGATTATCTTGATATAATCCATCCATAAGTAATAATCTCTGATATTATTAGTACCGGTAATAGTCGTACTGGTATTGTCACATGTGATGTTTAAATAAAAAATAAAAATTTGGTTCGTTTGCGTTTCTCTTTTTTAGGTACAAGACGAAGCTGAAGGCAGCCAAGGCCATGAACACGGCAGCCATGGCGGCTACTGAGTACCAGAAGGACGGACCTGTTGTTCCGGGAACCAACAAGTACACCAGAGAGGGGTGAGATACACACACTTACTCACACACACACACACACACACACACACACACACAACAAAACCACACACAGAGCTACTCACTGAATTTTGCCAGATTGGATTAAAGCAAGCAAATAAATATTTAAATATTTGACCAGCATGATGATCACATTTTTAATATAATGATTAAAATCCAGATATTTATATGCAAGAGCAAAAAACTAATCTAGCTCATACCTTTTTCATTTAAAATAAATCAATTTATCCTCAGGTATAATAGTAGTATATTATCCTCAGTATAATACAGCTAGTTTGAAATCCTTTCATTTCAAACTAGCTGTATTATACACTGATTGTGTGTGATGTAATAAATACATTGGGAATAGATTTAACATTAGGCTATATTGGTTTTAAAAAATCGATTAAAAAAGGGATGCTAAGAAGTTCTGCTATTCTGCTAATTTCATTATAAAAAAGATGTATTGTGGTACATTTCTGTGATAGCATAATATTTTAGTTTCTTATAACAGGTAAGAATGACATATGTCTATAGGTTTATCTTTTTTTTTTTTTAGAAAAAAAAAGATAAAATTTATTTAAAAAAATACACATGAACATGCAGTTTAGAAACACTTAAATGTTCTCCTGTCCATATTAGCCATTGAAGCTAGTTACTTAGCTAGCATGCTGCTAATAAACTAGATTGTATTTGCTATTGTGGGATTTTCATCACAGACTGTTGAGTTTTCATATTTTCATTGATTTATTTAACATTAGACAAAGCTGGCATGAACAATAAATGCAAAAGCTAGCTCCCTAGCAACTGCTTACTTGCTAACTACTAGCAACCTAGCTAACTACTAACTAGCTTGCCAGAGGAAAGATTTCAATTTCCTAGCTTTAAGATGTACACTATCATATTCTCTGTGATTTTTTTTAATAGTGAAAAAGCTGTGAAAATTTAGCATAACATTCAAGTAACGTTAACTAGATTAGGTTTAGTTAGCCTAGCACTCAAGCACTTTGATTTTTACCTCGTTATAGCGATGTGAGTGTGTGCTAAGTGTGTTTTCTATGCTGGTGTTTGTTCTACAGGGCAAATCCAGTCCTCAACCTGAACATCGATGCTTCTACAGACCTCGGCTTTGACGAGGAGGCATCTAGTGGAGACAGAGAGAGGTAATTCTCACCACACGCCATGCTTTCTATATGTTCATGCTTATTTAACTTATTATAGGAACTGACCCTAACCCTGAAACAATTCGGGTACTGCTTAATGTTGTTTTTTGCGTCATGAAATGAATTTGTTCTTTACGGAGCTCTCAGAGTCTCTCAGTTCATCAGGAATAAATGTTAGTATGCTGTTGTGTTGTGTGTTGTGATCGTGTGTATGTGCTCTGTGTGTTTGTAGCCTCAATTCTCTGGACTACAACATGGATATGAATATGACTGACAAGGACACAATGGCATTGAGGGTAAAAAACAAACAAACAAAAAATCCCCAACAATTTTACTAGCACATGTTTATAAAATTTGCAAAGAGGATGTAGATTTTGATGTAAATAATAGTTATGGATGGGTGGTTGGATGGATGGATGGATGGATAACTAGCTATCTGTAATGGACAGATGGATAGACAGATAAAACAATAACTTGCTGAATTTGACGGATGAATAAATGGGTGGAAGGATGGATGGATAGATGGATTGATGGATGGATGTATACCTTGCTGGCTATAATGTATAGCTGGATGGATGGATGGATGGATGGATCGATAGACAAAAGGAGGATAGGAAAAAAATGACACATAACTAGCTATAATAGGTGGATGGATGGATGGATGGATGGATGGATGGGTGGATGGATGAAATAAAGGATATCTTGCTGGCTACAATAGATGGGTGGATTGATGGATGGATGGATAGGCAAAGGGTGGATAGGAAATGACACATAACTTGCTATAATAGGTGGATGGATGGATGGATGGATGGATGGATAGATGAATGGATGGATGGATGGATGGATGGCTGGATGGATGGATGGATGGATAACTAGATGGATAACTAGCTATCTGTAATGGACAGATGCATAGACAGATAAAACGATAACTTGCTGAATTTGATAGATGAATAAGTGGGTGGAAGGATGGATGGATAGATGGATTGACGGATGGATGGATGGATGGATGGATGGATGAGTGGATGGATGAAATAAAGGATATCTTGCTGGCTCCAATAGATAGGTGGATTGATGGATGGATGGATGGATGGATGGATGGATGGATGCATGGATGGATGGATGGATAGGCAAAGGGTGGATAGGAAATGACACATAACTTGCTATAATAGATGAAAGGATGGATGGATGGATGGATGGATGGATAACTAGCTATCTGTAATGGACAGATGCATAGACAGATAAAACGATAACTTGCTGAATTTGATGGATGAATAAGTGGGTGGAAGGATGGAATGATAGATGGATTGATGGATGGATGTATACCTTGCTGGCTATAATGTATAGCTGGATGGATGGATGGATGGATGGATGGATAGGCAAAGGGTGGATAGGAAAAAATGACACATAACTAGCTATAATAGGTGGATGGATGGATGGATGAATGGATGGATTGATGGATGGATGGATGAATGGATGGATGGATGGATGGATGGACAACTGGATGTATGAATGAATGAATAGACAGGTGGATGGAAAATGTAAATATCTGAAATAAAACGATCTAATCATGGATGTGTTTTCTCTTTCCTAGGTCATTGAGGAGGAAGAGGAAAATGGCGACGACTCTGTAGACATCGAGCCTCTGGGTGCAGCGTTGGCTCAGAGAGGGAAAAAGAAAGGCGTTCAGAGTCCCAGCCTGACCTTCGTCAACCCATCACTCAACACCTCAGACCTGTAGCACACCATCAGGCTGCTCTGAGCTGAAACTGAAGGCACCACCACTCCACCCTCATGGATTCACATGCTAGCTTCTCTCTTACTTTCTCAAAACAATTTTCAACAAATGTCATCACGATAAAAAGCCTCAATTCATGTGAATGTCATACACTTTGTTTAGAAATGTAATATGCATAGTGCATAGTCTAATGCATAGTCTCCTTATTTTGGCACATTATCTTAACATTTGACATGTTTGAAACTGGATTGTAGAATTCCTTAAAAAAATCTTTGCTTACAAATCCACAGTGCTGTGGAGAAGAGAAAAGAGACAAATGATCATTTCTCCTTCCCCCTTTACATCTGCACTGTAAATCTCTTTAATATATTTTACAATAATTGTACTTGGGCTACATCTTTCTTTTTTTATGTATATTTTGATTTGATGTTTAATGTATTGCATAGCGGGGGGCACGGTGGCTTAGTGGTTAGCATGTTTGCCTCACACCTCCAGGGTTGGGGGTTCGATTCCTGCCTCCGCCGTGTGTGTGTGTGTGTGTGTGTGTGTGTGTGTAGTTTGCATGTTCTCCCTGTGCCTCGGGGGTTTCCTCCGGGTGCTCCGGTTTCCTCCCCCAGTCCAAAGACATGCATGGTAGGTTGATTGGCATCTCTAAATTGTCCGTAGTGTGTGATTGCATGAGTGAATGAGAGTGTGTGTGTGCCCTGCGATGGGTTGGCACTCCGTCCAGGGTGTTTGATGCCCTATGATGCCTGAGATAGGCACAGGCTCCCCGTGACCCGAGTGTAGTTCGGATAAGCGGCAGACAATCAATGAATGAATGTATTGCATTTTCTGATGTAACCTTGTACGAAGTTATCGTAATCCTTTTCGGAAATAAATATTTATTCCTCAGCGCCGATGCGTTCTCAAATCTCAGGATTGATCAGAAGGTGTTTAATTAGTTAATATTAATAGTCGTTTAATTAATGACATTTTGTACACGACTTCTTCCTTTTGTCTTTTTGACCTCAAGAGAAAGAAAAAAGGAGAAATTAGGAATGACTGTTTATAGCTGCATAACATAAGTGATAAAAGGAACCGACTTGTTTCATAGACTTTCCCAACCATAAAATATAACAATTTAAGCTTGTATGTGTGACTTGCAATTCTTTGACTGAATAAAAAAAAATTTATTCGCTGTGGTAGAAGAGAAATTAATCATCTTGTGGTCTACTGTTATTAGAAAATGATCAGTGTGTGGTAACGTTAACTGCACTTGATGCTGCATGTGATGTTTTATATTTTATTATTTTTTTACACTAATAAATAAACAATGAAGAAGATGAATATGCTTAGGTTTATCATTATATTATTATTATTATTATTATTATTATTATTATTATTATTATTATTCATCTATGAGGTATTAAGGGGAGGGGTTGTGGTGGCTTAGTGGTTAGTGCCACTTTCATAGTAACTGAAATGAAACTTTTGAGTAGAACAATTGATGCATAGCTGTCTCTGCGTCTTTTATCTTTCTTTCTTTCTTTTTTTTTTTTTACATTACACAAAGGTCATCAGTTATTCTGTTCATGTTTTGTCTCTGGGGTACTACATTTGCCAGTGGAAAAACATCCCTATGGGTCGATTCCAGACAGACAGACAGACAGACAGACAGACAGACAGACAGACAGACAGACAGATAGATAGATAGATAGATAGATAGATAGATAGATAGATAGATAGATAGATAAGGATGAAGTCAGTCTTCTATGATTGGCTTCTTTACTTAAGACTTGCACAGAGGCCACACCTCCTTTATTTAGACGATAGATAGATAGATAGATAGATAGATAGATAGATAGATAGATAGATAGATAGATAGATAGATAGACAGACAGACAGACAGACACACAGACAGACAGACAGACAGATAGATAGATAGGATGAAGTCAGTCTTCTATGTTAGGCTTCTTTACTTAAGACTTGCACAGAGGCCACACCTCCTTTATTTAGACGATAGATAGATAGATAGATAGATAGATAGATAGATAGATAGATAGATAGACAGACAGACAGACAGACACACAGACAGACAGATAGATAGATAGGATGAAGTCAGTCTTCTATGTTAGGCTTCTTTACTTAAGACTTGCACAGAGGCCACACCTCCTTTATTTAGAAGATAGATAGATAGATAGATAGATAGATAGATAGATAGATAGATAGATAGATAGATAGATAGATAGATAGATAGATAGATAGATAGCGACTATATTAATATTGAATACATATAATATAGACTCACACAAACGCAGTACTGAGAACTCCATTACCCACCAAGCACTGTCGTGCGTCTGCTGACTACATCCGGGTCACCAACTTCCGGTTGATTTTGTTGTTGACCGCAACTCGTACAGTTCGGCTAGGAAATCTTTTTCTTAAACGTGTCGCAGTTATGTAGACATCTCAATAACAGAAGATCAGCAGGCCCTCCATGAGCCGTGTGTGTCCCCGTGAGGAAAGCGTGGACTGTATGAGCTTTTTATTATTTATTCAATTATTCGTTTGTGTTAATTAGCTGTTCCGGCTAACTCCAAACACCGCTTAAGTGTGTATATATGCGACAGCGGGCGTGTGTTTGAAGTCTCTGGACACTAATTAGTAATTAAGATGTATGGAACGGGATTGTCAGTGGATCATTTAGTTGTACATGAGCTGAATGGATGTTTTTTTTTTTTTTGTCCTTTAGGAAAGAAAGAGAGAGAGAGAGAGAGAATGTGGCAGAGTCTGGGCTTGACTGTAGTGGTCATCGTGGCCACTCTGTTCTGCGTGCTGCTCTTCATGCTCTTCGGTAAGCCCCTCAGTTTCAGTCTGTTCAGGGGAAAGTAGCTAATGCGCAGAAGGAACGCTAGCGAGTCGCCTAGTGACGTCACAAAACAGCTGGACTAGCAGTTGATCAGAATGGGTGACGCAGAGTGTGAACACTTCTGACTTTTACATCAGAATAGAATTGTTTCCTCAGGGATAGAACTATCGGATAGATTAGGTGTAGAGTTGATCGGAAGGGAATAGAGTTTTATCTGAATAAGGGCGAGATTAGAATAGAACACTGTAGAGTTGACCAGAATGGAATAGAACAGCGTAACAGCAGAGGATCGAATCGGAACGGAATTCTTCTCTTAGAGTTTAAATCAGAATAGAATTGAAGGGAGTTGAATAGAATAATTTGACGGGTATAGAATTGACTAATCAGAAGTAAACTAAGCATTCTTTTCCTCCTTGGAACAGAATTAGATTAGTGTAGAGTCGGTCAGAATAGAATAAAACAGTGGAATTGTGTGAAGAGATTAGAGTAACTGGAATAGAATAGAATTTTATCCAACAATCTTGTCGGATTAAAACAGAACCATTTTATCAGACTGCAAATAGAAGTAAATACAGTCCCATCAGATCGGAATAGAGTTTATTCAGACTAGAACATAATAGATTGGCTAATTGTGAAGTATTTACTAAATTCTAGCATTCTCTCTCTCTCTCTCTCTCTCTCTCTCTCTCTCTCCCTCTCTCCCTCTCCCTCTCTCTCTCTTTCTTTTCTCTATCTTTATTAAATTGACAGCTGAGCATTCAGTGCTTTTCAGCTGCACTCGAGCTGACAGACAGAATGGAACTCTGATGTTACATAACCACACACACACACACACACACACACAGAGTTAGTGGTTAAAGTTCAGTGCCGAACACACCTCACTCAGGGTCACTGAAAGGTCTCACACACACACTTTTCAGAAATAAATCAGTTTACTTTCCTATTAGAAGCTTGGCCGAGTTCTGTTTTTCCAAATCAAATTGGATCGACTCTGTTATAAACTAATTATTATTTACCGCTATTATTTAAGGTTATTTAATGCTATTACAAAACAAATAGACTTGTCAGCTGTGTTCGTAGTCTGAGCTGACAGACAGGATGGAACTCTGATGTTACATAACCAAGCCCGCGTGCACACACACAGAGTTAGTGGTTAAAGTTCAGTGCAGAACACACCTCACGCAGGGTCACTGAAAGGTCTCGCACACACAGAACAGGAGTTCTTGACTGTTTTCTGTAACCTCCAAACACATCTTTTTAGAACTTTCCACCACTTTCTATATTCACCATATTTCAGTGTGGTAAATGTTGATATTATATAGAAAAGATCTAAGGTCTCATATATGCCTGCACATTGCCACACTGGCAGGTTAATGATTTGCTAAAGTGCAGGACTTGATGTTGGACTGATGTGTTGCTGCTTTGCAGGTTGGTACGTGGTGTGGCAGCTCTTCCTGTCCAAGTTTAAGTTCCTGCGCGAGCTGGTCGGGGACACGGGCTCGCCTCAGGCCGAAACGGAACCTTCGGAATCGGAGAGCGAACGCAGCTCCCCTCCAACGCCCCACCATCGAACCAAACCCACACGCCAAAGAGTCGCTTTTCCAAGCAGCACTACGTAAAGTTTATGGAAATCCCGTCAATCTTTGAAATGCAATTACGAAAAAGAGCCACTCGGAAAGCACTTGCCCCTTTTAGACCTTGCCAAACATAAAGAAAGGGTTGCCAAGCGTTTCACATCGGCGTGTATAGTCATCGTTTATACAGCGTTGACTAAAACATCAGTTTCTCTCCCTCTTCTCTTCCTGCCTTCACTGCTTCCTGTCCGTCCTTTAGTTTTATTCCGCGGTCAGAAAAGTGTTCACTGTCTCTTCATTGATGATCAGTTAGAGGCGAGTCCTTCATCACAGATCACTTCCAGGACCTTGCAGACACCCTTTGATCAAAACTTCCTCGTCTATCTGAAAAAAAAAAAAAAAAAAAAATTGAGCATACTTGAATTAGCACCCCCCCACACACACACACACACACATTTCTGAGACTCAGACAGAGCTCCTGCGCCCCATTTGACTGACATGCCATCGTGCTGCTAACCATTTCATTCACGCTACCACACACAGGCTGCTAGACGAGAGGGAACGATGAGACGAGGCTCTGAAGCTAAATACGTCACGCAAACTGACAAAACAGACCGGCTTTATTTACACTCGACTCTTTAAGACGCAATGAGGAAGGTTCCAGAAAACAGACCCCACGCCGACGTTGGGTTTCATGAATCCGCTCGAATAGGATTTTTAGGATTTTCTTTAACTATGCTACAGATGAATATTAATCATCAGATCTGTTACTAGCCGACTCTGCTTCTTCTGAGCTCCCCATGAAAGAGCCAGCTCCCCATGGAAAAAGCATAATGCAGCACACAAGCTGATACGTTTTGTCTCTTAGGATCGTTTCTGTTATGGCAGCAGATGTATTTTTGCCTTCACAATAAAAGTATTGGATAAAACCTGTGGAACTGGGGCGTGTCTGTAATTGTGACTTGACTTGTGTATTCTGGATGTCAGACTTGAGTAATGGGTAAAAGCTAGGACTCTATATAGATTCAGTGATGTATGGTGAGTTAACGGAAATCTTCGCAAAAGAGAAAACATAAACATATCGACATAAAGGGATATATCACACTAATAGCAATATTTGAACTCTGCAATCTGATTGGTTGGAAGGTGATGATTCCTTTTCTGCACTCTCTATGATTTCATTTTTTAACAACTGGAGGTCTCCAGTGTCAATAAATGGAAGTCTTCCACGACGGGAAAGACTTAAGGATGGAGGTGAATGCTGTAAGATGACAAATCCAGTCGTATTAACCTCAAGAAAGAGATGAAAATATGAGAGTTGATGGTTTAACTGTAATGCAAGTGATTACAGGAACCGGTTTTGTGGTTGCTGGAGACTAAATTATATACAAACTACACTGCATAACAGCTGCATTTGTACACAGTGCTGTTGTCAACCATCACTGGTTGACGATTTCAAATATTACATGAATGTTTAAAATTCATTTCCTGTTAATTCTGTTCAGTTTGTAAAGATCACCATAATCATATCCCTTGATCCCATCAAATGTCTCTGTCTCACCCCGACATGAAATATACGAAGCAACCGCTAGATGGCGATAAAAACGAGAAAATGTTTTAAGGAGCCTAATGGTTAGGGAGTTGTGAAGGTATTGTAGTGGGAGGGTGTGGAGTTCAGAGAGAAAACACAAAAGCAAGGGAGTAAACCCACACAACCACATATACAAAAAAATCTAGATAAAAAAACAAAAGAAATATATATATATAGAGTGTGTGTGTGTGTGTGTGTGTTGACCCCTTTTCAATCATGACAGGAGGTTAAAAGAGTTGCAGGAAGTCTGTGTTACTTTGGCATGGCCATTTCCTCCTCTCACTCTCTTACACCCTCTCAGTGGTATGTATTCATATATGTGGGAGTTCTTTTGTCTTTATCGGCAGGATGTCTAATGTGGGTCAGTTTCACTTCAGCGTTGGTCACGAGACCATTTGTGTGTGTTTGCTTTACTCACTGAGATGACTCAGTGTTTATAAAAGCAACATTTACAGGTGAGACTAACAGACAAATCCCCTCTGTGATACTGACCTTTTTTTCTACAATGTCCCTCAAATTTAAGCGAAGGATTCCACGAGATATCAAAAGCCCACGATGAACCGCTCCTCGTAAATAGAGCTGACTAGCCAAAACATGTCAGCGCTTAACATCTTGGTGGAGGAACACTTGTATTTAGATTTCCGTTTAGTTAAAGTTAAAATTCAACTACGGGGTTTAAAGTAGTTGAAATAATAAGTCATAATCTATGGTTACTAACGGGGCATTGGTGGCTCAGTGGTAGGTTACTCGCCTATCATGCGGAAGGCCCGGGCTCGACTCCAGCCCATGCCTCAACCCCAGCCACTGGATGCAGTGCCGGTCCCAAGCCCGGAAAAATGGGAGGGTTGCGTCAGGAAGGGCATCCGGCGTAAAACATTTGCCAAGTTGTTGTGCGGACCAGTTGGTCCGCTGTGGCAACCCCGAACTAACCTGTAATCCACAGAGACATATAATCTACCAGTTACAACCTGTAGCTGCTGAACCATAACCTTCTGTTCTGAGCTGAAGCGTTTAGTTACAGAGCCGTGACATGTAGCTACTCAGCCGTACTGCGTAATTACTGACCTATAACCTGTGGTTACTCATCCATAGGATATAGTTGCTGAGCTTAAACACCAGCCGTACCCTGTAGCTACTGAACTATAACCAATATAATTAAGCTATAACACAAGAACACCATAACCTGTCACGCTTAATGAGTTTAATGAAAACCAAATCGAGCAACGCTAATTATTGTACTCTTCTGTGTGTGAAAGAGGAGTGTAAATGCTGCTTTCGGAAGCACTTTGACCAAATTTCTCTGTGCGCATGTCTGCGTGCATGCTAATGACGGGTGCAGCTGTACCCCCTGCTGATTTGAATCCGTATTCACATTAAGCGGGTCGAGATAAGGCCAACATTTCCTCCTGTAGCATGCTCAGTATTCCGAGTGCGAGCTCGGGATTAGCATCACATTTCTGGAAAAAGCCTTCAGGTGCTAAAGCTATCTTATGTAGGAGTGAGGAAGTGTGTGTGTTCAAAGCTGCTTGCTTATATACTCTGTTAACTGTGTATTTTGTGTGTGTGTGTGTGTGTGTGTGTGTGTGTGTGTATACATTTCCATAAGCTGATTGGTAGAACTCAGACTTTTCTGAGTTATTTGTTAATTACAGCTGGCTTGCATAAGTGCTAAAGTAGATACGGAGAAGAAATAAACGTTTGCGGTTTGTTTTGTTATGATCAGAGACATTCAGTGTGAAATTTCAAACTGTATCATATTACTAAGCTTTTATAGTTTTAAGACAATTAGTATCGTCTTTGTGGTTTCAGTTTCAGCTGAGCACAATTTCGGTTTGAAAGACTTGGAAAGTGGGGGAAGGAAAAGCTAAGTCGTGTGTCGTGAGTGTGACAATGGTGTGTGAAGCCACAATATTTCATGTCAAAACCATGATCTGGTATATAGACATCTGAATCGTTGCACTGGAATAATTTTACATAGAGAGGTCGAAATAGTCCAAATAAGTCATGTGTGCATGAATCACGAAAGATTACGCAATTTTTGTGTCCTCAAGGTCAACATAAGGTTTGTGTAGCTGTTCAATATAAAGATGCTTGCTCTTTTAATATCATCTCTTGGAGAAACCTATGAGTGTTTGCCAAGTGACGAAAAATAAGATGTTTAGAAGTTTTGCTCTAGAAACGACATCTCTGGAGAGGTTTGGTATAAATCCTACACACACTAGTATATGGCTAAAATTCTCTAGACCAATTGGTGTGAAGCATCACGCCGATTCTCTTAATCAAGAAGTCTTTCCTTGCAACCGACTTCATCTTCTGAAATCTGAAGGAATCATACTACTAAAACAACATTAATCACTACTTATTAAAATGTGGGTCACAGGAGGAAGTGTTGCAAAAGTTTTGGCACCCATATTCATTTTCTAATCCCAGAAAAAACCTTTTGCTTCATTAAAAAAATATATAAATAACATATAATTCATATATATAATACATTTATTCCTTTTTCTTTAGTTATTTCCTGATTTTGGTGATATTAAGTAAGGAGTAAATATACTTTTGTTTAATTTAACTCGTCTATCCAAAGCCTTGACGCTGGAGGCTCCTCCCATCTTTCCATAAATTGTGAAATAAACAATTTCCCAGAGAAATTACTACAGTGTTTTCCCTTGATGTGCTGCTCTATATACAGTGGTGTAAAAAAGTGTTGGCCCCCTTCCTGATTTCTTATTTTTTTGCATGTTTGTCACACTTTAATGTTTCAGATTTTAAATATTAGTCAAAGATAACACAAGTAAACACATCATGCAGTTTTTAAATGAAGGTTTTTATTATTAAGGGAAAACAAAATCCAAAACTACATGGCCCTGTGTGAAAAAGTGTTTGCCCCCCCTGTTAAAACATAACTGTGGTTTATCACACCTGAGTTCAATTTCTCTAGCCACACCCAGGCCTGATTACTGCCACGCCTGTTCGCAATCAAGAACTCACTTAAATAGGACCTGCCTGACAAAGTGAAGTAGACCAAAAGATCCTCAAAAGCTAGACATCATGCCGAGATCCAAAGAAATTCGAAAACAAATGAGAAAGAAAGTAATTGAGATCTATCAGTCTGGAAAAGGTTATAAAGCCATTTCTAAAGCTTTGGGACTGCCGCGAACCACAGTGAGAGCCATTATCTACAAATGGCGAAAACATGGAACAGTGGAGAACCTTCCCAGGAGTGGCCGGCCGACCAAAATTACCCCAAGAGCACATCCAGAAGGTCACAAAAGACCCCACAACAACATCCAAAGAACTGCAGGCCTCACTTGCCTCAGTTAAAATGAGTGTTCATGACTCCACCATAAGAAAGAGACTGGGCAAAAATGGTTTGCATGGCAGAGTTCCAAGACGAAAACCGCTGCTGAGTAAAAAGAACATAAAGGCTCGTCTCAGTTTTGCCAGAAAACATCTTGATGATCCCCAAGACTTTTGGGAAGATACTCTGTGGACTGACGAGACAAAAATTGAACTTTTTGGAAGGTCTGTGTCCCATTACGTCTGGCGTAAAAGTAACACCGCATTTCAGAAAAAGAACATCATACCAACAGTAAAATATGGTGGTGGTAGTGTGATGGTCTGGGGCTGTTCTGCTGCTTCAGGACCTGGAAGACTTGCTGTGATAAATGGAACCATCAATTCTGCTGTCTACCAAAAAATCCTGAAGGAGAATGTCCGGCCATCTGTTTGTGACCTCAAGCTGAAGCGAACTTGGGTTCTGCAGCAGGACACTGATCCAAAACACACCAGCAAGTCCACCTCTGAATGGCTGAAGAAAAACAAAATGAAGACTTTGGAGTGGCCGAGTCAAAGTCCTGACCTCAATCCCATTGAGATGCTGTGGCATGACCTTAAAAAGGTGGTTCATGCTCGAAAACCCTCCAATGTGGCTGAATTACAACAATTCTGCAAAGATGAGTGGGCCAAAATTCCTCCACAGCGCTGTAACAGACTCATTGCAAGTTATGGAAAACGCTCGATTGCAGTTGTTGCTGCTAAGGGTGGACTAACCAGTTATTAGGCTTAGGGGGCAAATACTTTTTCACACCACTATAGATAGATAGATAGATAGATAGATAGATAGATAGAAAATTCTAGAAGCTGTTTAGAAGCGCACTTCTCAGGATCTGACTCACATTATATTTGAATTATTGTTGATTTTGACAATTAGAATTATACAATAAAACAATTGGAAAAAAAATAATTAGTGTGTTGCTTCTACAACAATCTAAAGAACACTAAATTAGGCACAGTTGTTAACTAGCACGCTAAACCTGTTTGCCCGACTGCATTAAGATGGTGGAATGAATAGCCGAGTCACTGACCATCTTAAAACGGTGAGTGAAGATCTACATCTTCCTGAGAAACACTTAAACTTGTGCTAATTTTTCTGTTTGTTAATTAAAAAGATGTTTGTGTTCTATAATTCCTACCAACAGAGATTTAGGCTAAGGCTATCCTTAGTCTGCGACCGAGTGTCCCAGTGTTGATCTATTAGGGACTTCAGAACACTTTTGTACATTGCTCTGGATAAGAACATCTGCCAAATGCCAGAAATGTAAATGTTAAATTTTAGCACACCAACTTTACTGACACACAGAGCAGAATTATCCTTCTAAACTACCTGTAACTACAACTGTCTTCCTTTTAAATAGTTATTTTATGGCTTGTGTTAAAAATCAGGAAAGTCCTGCTGTGTTTACACACTACACTGCTGTGTGTCGTGGAATATACATCACAGGGACACATTAGAGTCCTGCGTCTCAGCGGTCTGGATTGTCTGATGATGCATAAAGGTAATGCATGCTGGGTAAAGTAGCATTTGACTGAAAACAGGAAAATTACATATCATTCATTCATTCCACACAGTCAATAAGTGATACCCATGCACTAAATATATATATATATATATATATATATATACAGTGGTGTGAAAAAGTGTTGGCCCCCTTCCTGATTTCTTATTTTTTTGCATGTTTGTCACACTTTAATGTTTCAGATAATCAAACACATTTAAATATTAGTCAAAGATAACACAAGTAAACACATCACGCAGTTTTTAAATGAAGGTTTTTATTATTAAGGGAAAACAAAATCCAAAACTACATGGCCCTGTGTGAAAAAGTGTTTGCCCCCCCTGTTAAAACATAACTTAACTGTGGTTTATCACACCTGAGTTCAATTTTTCTAGCCACACCCAGGCCTGATTACTGCCACACAGTATTAGGCTTAGAGGGCAAACACTTTTTCACACAGATCGATCGGGTTTACGGCGGAGATCCGGGTTTGATCCTCGCCAATGGTGGCGTCCGACCCGTTCGTCACAAATAGATGAGAGTGGGGATCGGTCAGGATGCACTCTTTTGTTTAGAAAAGTAATAAGAGAGAGCTGTAGGTTGTGTTGAATGACGTATGACAGAAATTTATGGACTAAAGTGACTATTATTTAAGTAGAGTTATCACGATCTTGGGTTTACATCAACATGTGTGCTGAAAACTACATGAAACCTCATTGCTGGTTTATAGCTAAGCCAAAATGAAACATACAATTATTTTTCACGCTTTTCATCCAACGTCGTGGTTTCTCTTTTTTTTTTTTTTTTTACCAGGGGAACCCACCCCTGTGGTTAAGGTGGTTAAGGTGTTGGACTACTGATCAGAAGGTTGTTAGTTTGAATCCCAGGCCCACCAAGCTGCCTCTGCTGGGCCCTTGAGCAAGGCCCTCTATCCTCAGTTGAATCAAATGAGTTAAAATGTAAGTTGCCCTGAATTAGGGTGTGTACCATATGCCAGAAATGTAAACTACTACGCACTGGAGACTCCTTGCAGAAATTTTACATTTAAACAAAAGTGTGTAGACTTTTTTTTTTATATTTGTTATAGGCTAAATGTTTTCTTAAATACGTGTTTTAACAAGTTTATTATTATATGTAGCTCAGGGACCAT
>JAUCMX010000016.1:21277646-21340146 GCA_033459395.1 Hemibagrus guttatus | reverse complement strand
TGCCTACAAGGTTTAATACTCTCACAGCTGCTTCAGTTTCATTTTTTATGCCAATAAAATCATTCCAGCATGAGGGTGTGAAAAGATTTTCAAGGGCATAGGCTTTATATCAACAGGTTCCACTAGCAAAAGAGAAAAACTAAATAAAATAAAGCTTGTCGTTGGTTCTGGTTGTTATGGATTTACAGTGTAAGCTCGGACAGATCAGAATTCCACTTCAGTCCAGTCAGTAATAGTAATCCACCAAATTCTGGCTTGCCAAACACTAATATATGTTACAAGAAGAAAAAAATGAAGAAGAGGAAGAAGAGGAAGAAGTAAGTGAACTTGCCCAGCCCTAGAGCATGCAAATCAGTGCTTGTTTTGTTTAAAAGCAGAAAAAAAGCTCAGTGTAAGAGCATTTCAATCCAGAACATGGCTTCCAGCAGGGTCCCATCCGAGCCAATTGATGTCCTTCAGGAAAGTGGTGATGATGATGATGATGATGATGATGGAAACAGCTTATCAGATCTGGATGACAAGGACAGCGATGAAGAAACGCTGGGTCTGGATGAGAACGATTCTGCTGACGAGTAAGTAACTTAGCAACAGTAACTAAGCAAGGACGGCTGAGAGAAGAATCTGTCAGGACGTCATAAAGTCATATCAGTGTAGCAGTGTTCTGAATGAGGCACATGAATTGAAATTGTAGAAGTGAAATATTGGAAAAAAATCCCTTTGCAGGAGTGGCAGGGAGTGAAGTTTACCTGAGACGCAAAAAGGATGCAAATGATTTGATGGGGAAAAATGTAGGCATTTGAAATATACTGAGGTTATACATCAGTCATATACTATGAAAAGGCTACATCAAGTAAATTTCGTTATAATACTTTTTGATACTGCGAGTACTGTTATAGTTTCTATAAGCAAGTCTTGGCTGGAACTAGGTGACTAGGTGACTTTTTGGTCACTTGGCTGGTGACCAAAATTTTCCTCGCTTAGGTAAACTGATTGTGTTTACAGAATTGAAGATGTGGAGCAACTTCGACCACCAGCGAAGAAGCCACGCAAGTCTGCTCAGTCAAAATCTCCTCCAGCATGGGAGACACCTGAGGACGCCGACGTGGCTCCGCCAGCCATTCGGTTCCGGCCTGCGCGGCCTCCTGGGGTGCAGCTGAATCCATCAGACGTGCATCCGCCTCTGGAGTTGTTCAAACTCTTCTTCTCTCAAGATGCCGTAGAGATGCTGTGTCGTAACACCAATAAACAAGCTGCCAGGAACATCGCCCAAGGGTGCAAGTACAAATGGAGTGCTTTGACAGTAGACGAGTTTTACAAGTACATCGGCCTGGTTTTTTACATGGCCCTGATAAAACTAGACCACATCCAAGATTACTGGCGGCAAAACAACATTTTTTCCATCGCCTTCCCAGGGACGGTGATGTCCAGAGACCGATATAGAACCATTTCCTGGAACGTCCACATGAGCGATCCAGATGAGGATCGAGAGAACGATATGAGGCGTGGGACACCGCAGTATGACCGACTGTTCCGCGTGAAACCGCTCATGGACAAGATTCGGGAGGCCTGCAAAACCTGTTATCATCCAAAGAGAAACCTCGCGGTGGACGAACGAATGGTAGCAACCAAGGCGAAAACGGGTATGACACAGTACATGAAGAGAAAGCCCACCAAATGGGGCTTCAAGTTGTTCGTAATGGCCGACTCGAGCAATGGATACACAGTGGATTTCGCCGTGTACACAGGAAAAGGCAGCTCGCACACAGGACGAGGGATTTCATACGACACTGTGATGTCATTCATGGATCCATCCTTCTTGGGTTCGGGCTACCATGTGTACATGGACAATTTCTACACAAGCCCAAAGCTATTCAGGGACTTGCATGCTCGGAAATTTGGCGCTTGTGGAACGTACAGGGACAACAAGAAGAACTGTAAGGACTGTCCGAGCACTACGGTGAACGCCCTGGGTAGGACGTCACACAGGGGGGACTTCAGGTGGATCAGGGACGGTCCTCTAGTGTTTGTGAAGTGGATGGACGCTCAAGAAGTCTCTGTTTGCTCGACAATCCACTCGGTCTTCAACGGCGAGACGATACAACGAAAGGTGAAGACCGCAAAACAGACATGGACCACGAAGACATTTTCATGCCCTTCTCCCATCTTCGAGTACAACAAACACATGGGAGGTGTGGACTTGTCTGACCAACTGATCCAGTACTACACAACACAGCACAAGACCATGAAATGGTACCGGAAGCTGTTTTGGCACTTCTTGGATATCGCGGCTACAAACGCATACATCCTGCACAAAGAGCTTGCGTCGCGACAACTGCGCCCTGCCTTGACGCACAAAGCGTTCATGGAGGAGCTGACTGCCCAGCTGTGTGGCATGTCGAAGAAAATCCCTTTAAAACGGGCCAGCTGTGATCACATCCCGGTGCCTGTGGCCAAGCTGTCTACAGATGCAAGTCAGGTGGCTTCGCAAGGTCGCAGAACTTGCATCGTCTGCCGATCGCAAAATTCCAAAAAGAGCAGCACTCCGTGGAAGTGCAGGAGGTGCGACGTTCCTCTTTGCCTGCAGCTGACTAGAAACTGTTTCGAGAAATGGCATAGGACTGTCAGAGTAACTGAATGAAACAAATCACCACCTGCAATGGAACGGTGAATAATTTAATCGTGAATCATTTAAACGGTGAATAATTTGTGTACCAAGACTAGGCATACTTTATTTATAAAAGTTTATTAATATTTGTTAAAGGTAAGGTGCATCTTTTGTATAAAAAGTACAGGGAAAATTAACATAAGAAACATAACCTTCTTCTGGGCGACTTTCTTTTGGGCTTTATTTTAACTTTTGAACTTTGATCTATTACCTCAGGAAACATTCATTTCTCTTCAGTAGCTCTTCATTTTTTTCCTGGTCAGAACAATGGGGGCAATACGCCGAGAATATACTGGACATCGTATTTATCCGAAGCTAAGTTAACGCTCGCCTTGGTGGACCAAAGCTGTTTTGGCGCCACAAGTGGAATCTCCACAATATTAGGCACTAGTTGCTTTTAATGTTGTGGCTGATCGGTGTCCATTTCAAATAAAGTACAAAATGGTTATACGCTTGTGGTGCTTGTGCTCAATTTTAGTTAAAATATTCATATTCAACATAATTTTTCCCCTCTATACTGTGGGAGGAGGAATCTAGAGGATATGTATGATTTATTAGCAATCTGTTTGGCATTTTTGCTAAGACTCTATAAAACTAAGTAAAAAAAAAACCCAACTTACTATATATATATATATATATATATATATTTTCTATTTAATTCATTGATAATACGCAGTCCTAATAAAAAAGCTACTTTGAAAGTTGATCTCTCAAAATCTTGTTCAAATCAGGCACATTCCATACTATTGAATGGACCTCGTCCGAACTACATCCATTATATCCGTCCGCGCATACCACATAGTTTTCTTCGAACGAAATGTGGCAAAAGGGACGCATTATCATTAAAATAATAAACCTATTTATGGGTATCCGTATTACACTTTGATCGTGAACGCAGTCTGATCATTTTTCCACGCGTGTCGGAAACCCACACGAACACACAGCAGATAGTGGTTTATTTTTTAAGTACGCGGTAGGATACATTAAACCGCATTCACCGTAATAAGAACTTCCTCTGAGGTGTGCGGTGTGCGTGAGAACAGTGCGCATGCGCAGTGCGACTCGGACAGGGGCGACAGTGACGGGACGCCATTTTGAGGCTCCAGTTTCCAGCTAACATAGCAGCGAGCTGCAGCGGAGCGGAGGCACGGAAGAATTTTTTTTTTTTTTTTTTCCACCGGGTGGTCTTGCTGTTTTCATTTCAGCTTTGGATACCGAGAAGGTTGCTCTCACGCCGCTTAAAGAAGAAAGAAAAAGGGGGAAAAAAAACGGGTTATCCGTTTTTTTTGTATCAGGTACGTTTATCCCGTGTGTGAGTTAATAGAAGTTTAGGCGTTTCTTCTGTTTACCATCGAGGCGTTTGCACTTTTCCTAACTAAGCCAAATGTGTGCTGGTTTAAAAGCCGTGGCGGATTTTATATCTTTTATTACTAACTTATTACTGATGATTAACTTTATAATTTTGGTCATTTTATACTAACTACGTCGTAACTGAGATTTCTTGAGAGTACTTGGCTAATTAGCCAACGTTTTTCTCGGCACAGTGAGATGTTTTACTTGTAATACGTTTTTTGTTTTATAGATTTTTCACGTCCTTTGCACCAAAACTCTACAACTACCCGCACGTTTCAGGTGTGTGTAGTGGGGGCGAGCGAGCGAGCGAGAGATAACCACTGTTTAGATACCTAATTGTTTTTTTTTTCCCCCCTACCCGTATTCTGACAAACGGTACCGGATTGGTTAACAGCGAATACACGCGAGCATTTTGGTGATTGCGTGCCCTCACTAGCCAATGAACGTGCAGAGGTTTTGTGGATATGAGCCAATCCTGGGTTACGAGGCGGGACTTCTTGGAATATAGGTGTGACTTTATTGCGAATGCTAGCAGTGTTCTTTTATTCAGGTTACCTTTGACCAGCATGCTAGTTTATTTTGATAGTTGTGTTTTTTCTTTAGCTGGATTTTTTTTTGTGTGTTTGTAGGTGCTATAACTGTTACTATATTACAATAAAATAAAATAAGATCAAGAAGTTTTCCTTAAGAAGTTTGCTAGCTACCTATTTACAACCTGTTTATTTAATAAAAACAAAAAAGTGAAGGACTCCTCAATCCTTACCATGAACACAGTTAAAAGTAAGTTGTTTAGTTAATAACTAGTGGTTTGTTTGCGGTTTGGTTTGAACCCAAGGTTAAAAAAGAAAATTAGTTGAGAGGCATTCAGGGATGAAAACATAGCCATACAGCTTTTCTCTTTTTGTTTACGCATCACCTTTCTGTAGCTCTACAGCTCAGTTTTTTGGAACAGTTCAGAAATCTGTGGCATGTGTGACTCACTTCCTCCAGTCGAGTCGCTTTATAATCAGGGTTCGAGACGAATATCTGAAACTAAGCTGATCCCGTCTACCTAAAACAACTGAGGAGAAAACACACCAGGCTTGAGTTCAAACTGGGTGTGTGTAACTGATGTGCCAAAAAAATTTGCTTAATGTTGCCTCATTTTCCTTGTTCATGAGTTCATACAAATTAAGTTTGAGAGCCTTGTGAGAACGGCTCGCTCCAGCTCCTCAGTTTTCCTGCACTGTAGACTACATTTTAACGCAATCCTTGCTTTAACGTGAGATGAGGCTCGTCATCAGCTCCTTTAGCAGCCTTTAAAAACGTGAGTTTTTTTCTAACAGGCTATAGAACGGGTCTTTGATCTCGCAGACGGAGAGCCGTGCGTCGCCTCGCTCAGGGGGGAAAACCCCAGAAACGCTGCATCCGCTTTCCCTTACGCCACAGTGCGGAAAATGTAGATGGAGAAGAACAACATGTTTGGTGTAGTTTAGTTTAGTCTGCTTGGCTCTGAATTTCCCATTTCCATCGCTGCGAAGTAGTGCTTATGAAGCCGTGACTGAAGGTCAGGCCGTGTCCTGCGCTCACTCCGCTCAAGGATGCGGCTTTTCTAAATCCCTTTCATACGGCCTTGGGCGGCGCGTCTTCGCACTGGCTTCTCATTTAGGGTGAAGGTGGAAGGTTTGTTCACTGTGACTTTGAATAGAAGATGCGTGGTGATTTAAAAAAAAACCCAAAAAACAGCGTGGTTTAATGGGTAGGTTATCATGTTGTGGCTTTATCGCTTCCTTCCACTCTGTCTCTGAGCAAGTCCTGAGGCATTCATGAACATGTTTTCAGCTCCACAGGAACATTTCTCTCTCTCTCTCTCTCTCTCTCTCTCTCTCTCTCTCTCTCTCTCTCTCTCTCTCTCTCTCTCTCTCTCAAAACGATGTTGAATGAACTGCTCACAAAGTGTGTTTTCATAGCCACAGCTGCTCCTCTGTGCACTCGGAGCGTTTTCGACAAACCTCCCTTCGCCTGCTTTAAGAAAAAAAAGGCCCCGATTTATTACTTTGGCACAAGTTCACAGCACTACAGTTTCCCTCCTCCTATTAAGAAGGTTTCTGTCTGCTTCAGGGGTAGGCAGCCGTCTGAAGTGCTGTACAGTACCTCCCCGGCAGCCACACACACACGCACACACACACGCTGTGGAATGTCCGACGCTGACTGCAGGATGTTTTCATAAATGTGGGTTCCTGTAATTACCTGGGTGTAAAAGGGGGCTCTTTTTCTGAGAAAAAGCTTCAGATGAGCTGCTCGAATGTTTTAAGCCTGAGCGGCGGAGTGAATTGCTGTATTTTAAGTTCCTCTCAAATGTTAATGTGGTTAACGGTGCCTGAAAAGCTCAATCGTCTGTGTGTGTGTGTATATAACGCAAATGGAGACGGAAGGTTCAGCATTTTTTCTTCTCCCTTATTTCCTCAAGAACAAACCGGCAACCAGTACAGAATGCTTTTTGCTTTATTATGGGAACTTTTTTTCCCCCTTTGCACGAAGCGTTGTGCTAGTGAAGCTAGTTTTGCCTTTTCAGTATGCCGACAGACGATTTTCACACCGACTCTCGAGAAGCAGATCTTTGGCCAACAGTTCGGCTGTAAGCTGCGTCGTTCTTTCAGATGTGGTTATCGGAGTCTGGATCGTGCCCTGATTTTTCACTCAGCTGTGTTTTGCTCAAAATGGCACAACTTGCACCATCCTGTACTTTTTTTTTGTGTGTGTTTGCCTTTTCACTGTTTTTATTACAAAGCTTTCTCAGTCTTAAAGGGGCTCTAGTTTCTGTGCCCTTTAAGGAAGAAATTAGAAAGTACCTTTTAATTAGCAGTTTAACTCTGATTATTAAATGTGATCAATTACATGGTTTGACTAATGTGGGGAAATTTTTTTTCAGCAGGGTTCTAGGAGCTTCTGGACCTCGCATGGACACGGAGGTCATGTGATCAGTGTTGTGACAGGAGCGCAGATTAGAGATGACACGAATCGAGGTTCTAGCAACCGAACACGATTAATAAACAATAATCAAAGTGTCTGAGAAGCAATTTCCGGGAAACAATTTCCGCTTCCTGGCTTCGGTTAGTGTTTTGTGTCTGGGAGGAGGGTCAGTCATACACAGGGTATGAGACTAGGTAAAATGCAGCAAATAGCACCAGTGAAATACCCCAACCCCCCCCCCCCCCCCCCCCCCCTTTTCTTTTCTTTCTTCTCTGAAGAAAATCAGATAGAGGTTGAGTTTGTTGGGAAGGAAAAAAAAACAAGTAATTTCCCTGCAATTTTCTCAGCGGAGGACGGAGAAAAGCACCGACCTGGCCGATCCACATGGAAATAAAAATCACCTGTAATACAGAAAATCACCCCCGAACCACACATCAGTCCAGGTCCCACCAGGAGAGGGTTTATGGGGCAGATTTCAAGCCGAATTTGCCAGACTTTTCTGAACACAGCTTTGCGTTGCCGTTTTTATGTGTACTCGGAAACTCGTCCCTGTTACCTCCTGTTTAAGAGATACAGAGACGCATGCACACATTAGTGGCATTGAGGTTTTCTGCAGATTCATTACGTGTTTCATCCTGTCGTGGTTGATTTGTTAATACCATGGGGGGGGCGCAAGACTGATAAAAGGATTTGCGTCTGAATTAATCTCTAATCACTTTCTTGGTAGCTCAAGGGGAATTCAAATTAGCGATGCAAGTAGATTTTGGATGCGTGTTTATGCGTGCGTAAAAGAACAAAAACGATCTAAACCAAGCTGCCGTGGAACCCATGAGGCGTTCCGTCATCAGCGCAATGAGTCGCAGCTCAGGAAGCTGTACCTAAAAGCGGTTTCCGTTGTCCTGGATTAGTCCACATCCTCTCTTGTTCTGCGGAAGCGTGGCTGTTTACCGACTTTTTAGTGTTGGTTTGGAGTGCCATCTAACATGTTTATACAAGTACTCTAGGTTAGTCGGCATATTAATAAAAAAAAAAAAAAAGCAAATTCAGCATGAATTATGCTTTTACTGGAACAAGTAAAAAGCAGGAGAGGTGAAAGTTGATGAACGTGCGTTTTGTAAGAATTATGATTTTAGCATTCTTACAAGCTTTACCTTCCAAGCAAACAAAGGAAGATTACAATTTTTTTTTTATTACTGCAAAACCCATGATCACAGCTCAGTCTTGACTAACAATGCACTCTATTGTGCTCATTTCATTTCATCTTTCTTCTGTTTGTTCAGCTAATTGGGTTTCGCAGACGGATATGTTTAATACATTTTTTTTGGTAAAAATGTTTAGCCCATCTGTTGCACTCCTACTTCCTTCTATCATCTGGTTCGAGAGCTAAATGGACTGCTGCCATCTTGGCCGGCCCTGAAAAGGTTTTAGGTTCGTCCCAATGAGATTATCCACTAACCAGGTTGTGTGTGTGTGTGTTTTTTTTTTTTTTTTTAAAAAGCTGCTTTTGCAGTACATCAGTCAGAAGCACTCCATTTCTGAAACTGTGAATGCTGGCATGTCTCAGGAGGCTGGAGAACGCATTAGATCTGATGAGGATGTAGTGAGTTTTCCAGTATGACAAACTGCCATCACTTAAAATGTTCCCTCGAACTAGATTCGCAGTTAATTTTCAAAGACAAAGAATCAGGTTTGTTAATGAAACAGGCCAAAGGTGGCAACCAGATTACATTCAAGTTTCGGCGTCGTCTTTATGCCGCAGGCTCGCGATCGACATTGAGATGCAGTTGTTTTTAGTCTGGTGTTGCAGACGGACCGAGTCGGGGCACCGCGCAATAAACCCTTTAAAAGCTTCTGTTAGAAATCAGCGTCTGTCTATCCCAGGGCTGTTTATTTTCAATTAGCTTGTTGATCTTCGTCACATTGTTCAGCACATCTCGATACTCTCATCGAGCGCTGATGGATGACGCTGACTAACCCTCAGGAATGTTTTTATTGCCAGTGCCAGGATGACTCACTGTGTGTGTGTGTGTGTCTGTGGTGGTGGGGTGGGAGTGAGAAAGAGACACAGCTGCTTGAATGCTGGGAGTTTCCCCGAGAAAACACACGCACACACACAGCTTGAGGCTGTATGACTCGAGCCCCCTCTCTCTCACACAGACAGCTGTTGTCTGAAAGGAACGGCGTGTTGAATACAGCCGATCGGATTTCAGCTCGTTTGTAAGAGCCCGTATTGCGTGTCCTCTTCCACAACTCTGCCAACTTGCACTCTGTACTGAATTTACACTCATGATTGCGTTTCTTTGTTTCCCCCCCCCCCCGCAGATTTGGAAGTAGTTCGGACTGACGGCTTTGCATCACGATGGCTACCCAGTGTAAGTACAGTTTTCTGGCAGTTTTGGAAAGTCTAATTATAGCCGGGAAGCAAATAAGAAGGTTCGAACGGTAAACATGGCACCCTTCCCCACCATGTACACGAACACACCTAATGGTGCCACACACAGCGGCAAGATCGTGTTGAAACGTGTAGAACGATCACGCCGGAACGTCTTTCAGAGGTTGTTGTAGTTATTGTAGTGAGTGCAATACAATAGCTTACTGGACATAGCCCACGTGGGGTATTGAGGTTTATTCACTGTATTCATGTATATGCAGCCAAACATTTAAAATAAATTGAATATAAATGATCATTTATAATCTGCATAAGCCCATCCCTTTTTTCCACTAACCCATGACCATAAAGCTCCACCCACAGGATCTACAGTTTTCCAACAAGTGAAATGTCTATAAAATGACTGACAGGAAGCGCATCCAAACACAAACCAGAATTCCTGACCAGAAATCAAGTTTTCAAACAGATTTTCACATCCATGTGTTGTTCAAACAACCTGCAAAATAAGTAGGGTGAAGGGTGCCGTTAATACGCAGTAGACTTGAGCAATTTATTTTATAAATAGTGATTGAATGAATGAATATTTTTCACTTCATTAACTGGACTTAAGGCTTTAATAGTTTTGTCATGAGGTGGTTTTGGGTGTACCAGTTGCTTTGAGGTATATGGCAGTTCTAATCTAATAATTTTATTGGGAACTGTTTTTAGGTGTTTTTTTGTATGGTTCCAAATTGCATACTGTGTGTGTGGTGTGTGATTTTTTTTTTCTTTTATACTTCATTTGGTTTCAAAGGGACTTGTTCTGTTTGATTAATGCCACTTCTTTGCTATGGGTGTGTAGCTGATCTGATGGAGCTGGACATGGTGATGGAGCAGGACCGGAAGGCTGCAGTGAGCCACTGGCAGCAGCAGTCCTACCTGGATTCAGGTATCCACTCTGGAGCCACCACCACAGCGCCCTCACTCTCTGGCAAGGGGAACCCGGAGGATGAGGAGCTTGACAACCAGGTGCTGTACGAGTGGGAGCAGGGATTCAGCCAGCCTTTTACACCGGAGCATGTGGCAGGTATGAGTTGGTTTCCGTGGTTTAGGGGCTACACCAAAGTAGGTTGTGTGGCATTGACTGATTGCTGCATGCCTTGGTGCAATGCTAACATTCACACTCTTTCTAGACATGGACGGGCAGTATGCCATGACTCGTGCCCAGCGCGTCCGTGCCGCCATGTTTCCCGAGACCCTGGATGAGGGCATGCAGATCCCCACCACCCAGTTTGATTCCGCTAACCCCACCAATGTGCAGCGGCTGGCCGAGCCGTCCCAGATGCTTAAACATGCCGTGGTGAACCTCATCAACTACCAGGATGATGCTGAACTTGCCACCAGGGCTATTCCAGAGCTCACCAAGCTCCTCAATGACGAAGACCAGGTGAAAATTGTTTTGATTTCTTTCTTTCTTAATGAAAGTATATATATTTTCGGTGGGGAGATTTAACAGGTAGCTATATTTCAAAATCAATGAGGTACTGGTTATTTTAAGGTTGACCCAAAACTGTTTCTGCTGCGTCGCATCTTCACTTTAAAAATAAAAATTAAAAAGGACAGGAGGACTTCAGGGAAAGATTTTTCACAAAACTGGAGCAGCATCTTTCATTTGTTAACTGTCTACCTTTTTTTTCTCTCTGGAGGTGGTGGTAAATAAGGCGTCCGTCATGGTGCATCAGCTGTCAAAGAAAGAGGCTTCACGGCACGCCATCATGCGCTCACCTCAGATGGTGTCGGCCATCGTGAGGACCATGCAGAACACGGCAGACGTGGAGACGGCACGCTGTACCGCCGGCACGCTGCACAACCTCTCCCACCACCGGGAGGGCCTTCTCGCCATCTTCAAATCTGGCGGCATCCCTGCTCTCGTCAAGATGCTTGGGTAAGAGCCAGACTAAGTCATTCATTAAAATATTCACAGATAAGGTAAAAAATAAAAAAAAAGTCTAAGTCACTGTTAATTGTTATAGTTTATTGCTTCTGTAACAAGAATCTGCTTGTAATATAAAATGCTCTAAATGTGTGTGGCAGATCTCCAGTGGACAGTGTGCTGTTCTATGCCATCACCACCCTGCACAACCTCCTTCTGCACCAGGAGGGAGCTAAAATGGCCGTCCGTCTGGCCAGCGGCCTGCAGAAGATGGTTGCTCTGCTGAACAAGACCAACGTTAAATTCCTCGCCATCACCACAGACTGCCTACAGATCCTGGCTTACGGCAACCAGGAAAGCAAGGTGAGGATTGATTCCATGATTGTTTCTGATGCTGATTTGTATTATTGTTGCACCGGAGTTTGGGCTAATCAAGCTGCCTTGGTTTCCTTAGTTGATCATCTTGGCTAGTGGGGGCCCTCAGGCTCTGGTGAACATCATGAGGACTTACACATACGAGAAGCTACTGTGGACCACCAGCCGTGTGCTCAAAGTGCTGTCCGTTTGCTCCAGCAACAAACCTGCCATTGTGGAGGCTGGTGCGTTTATACAGGCAAACACCCTCACAATGATCAAAGTGTTCAGGATTTTATTGGCTTTGACATGATTGCTAACACAATTGCACAGGGTGTCTGTGTTTTGATAAAAAGCATTCATTTGGCTGAAATTACGGCTTGAATAAATTCAAGGCTTTAAATTTAATATAGACTGCCTTTTAAGCTTTTCTTTTTGTTTTAAATCTTGTGTCTGGGGAAATGCACACATGTATTTTTCTATTATTGTCTTTATATGTGAACTGTTTGTGTAACAAATGTTTTTATAATCTTTTTTGCCAAACACCCCACCCACAGGAGGCATGCAGGCCCTTGGTCTTCACCTGACCGACCCCAGCCAGCGACTGGTACAGAATTGCCTCTGGACCCTCAGAAACCTGTCGGATGCTGCCACGAAGCAGGTACATAACATACACGCGCACCAAACAAAGCATGTTGTATTCGATATGTTTCATTCATTTTCAGCTTTGTTGACTTGCTTAAATTTCTCCTCCACTACAGGAGGGTATGGAAGGCCTGCTCGGCACCCTTGTCCAGCTGCTCGGCTCGGACGACATCAACGTGGTGACGTGTGCCGCCGGCATCCTGTCCAACCTCACCTGCAACAACTACAAGAACAAAATGATGGTGTGCCAGGTCGGTGGCATCGAGTCGCTTGTACGCACCGTGCTGAGAGCCGGAGACCGCGAGGACATCACCGAGCCAGCTGTGTGTGCCCTCCGCCATCTCACTTCCAGACACCAGGATGCTGAAATGGCCCAGAATGCTGTGCGTCTGCACTACGGCCTTCCAGTGGTGGTCAAACTTCTGCACCCACCCTCACACTGGCCTCTTATTAAGGTACAAGGTTTTCACCAGTTGTTTATCCTAATTTCCTTTTTTCCATTTTTAAATTAGATTACCTAATTACGTATTTGTCAAACAGTTGTTATGCATATTTGTTGCCTGTATGACGCCCTTCATGTCAGCTATACAAGTCTGATCATTTTGTTTTGCTTCCTCCTCCCAGGCCACTGTTGGTCTGATCCGTAACCTGGCACTATGTCCAGCCAATCACGCACCACTGCGTGAGCAGGGTGCCATCCCCCGATTAGTCCAGCTGCTCGTGAGGGCTCACCAGGACACCCAGAGACGCACCTCAATGGGAGGCACACAGCAACAGTTTGTGGTGGGTATTTTGGCAAGTGCCTGAAATCAAAACCACTACTTTGTAGAAATGGTTTCTCTACTGACAGAGGTTTTTTTTAGCTGAAGCTTGTGATTGAGTTTGTTTTATATGCACGCACTGCAGGAGGGAGTCCGAATGGAGGAGATCGTAGAGGGCTGCACTGGAGCGCTCCACATCCTGGCCAGAGATGTGCACAACAGAATTGTTATCCGAGGACTCAACACCATCCCTCTGTTTGTTCAGGTAACTCGTGCTTGTGTAAACTTGAGTAAGTAGCTATGCGTTACTGGTCTGGAACCAGTTATTGATTTGGATGATATTAAACGGGACATTATGATATAAATTGAAATGTTCAGTCCTGTTTCAATTTTTCATTAGTAAGTTGAATTGTAAACAGGAAGTATTTGTATTGCACAAGACTTAATTGAAACTAAAAGCTATAGTTTGATTAATAACAAAAGCACCAACACTCAAGATCTGCTTCATTGTGTTGTACTCTCTACTACAGTTGCTGTACTCTCCGATCGAAAACATCCAGCGCGTGGCCGCCGGCGTCCTTTGCGAACTGGCACAGGACAAGGAAGCGGCTGAGGCCATCGAAGCAGAGGGAGCCACGGCACCCCTCACTGAACTGCTGCACTCCAGGAACGAGGGAGTGGGTGAGTGTGTTTAGAGGGGCAATTCAAGCTAAACTGTTCACAAGACACATGATTTGGGCCAGTTGACGTTTGTGGTTTCAGTTAGCGTTATAGAAATGAAAATAAGAGATCAGTTCTGGAGTTATTGTAGCGAAAAACATTTTCTTATATTTATAATCTAGCTGTTTTTACCCAGCTTGTGGAAAATTCACAGTTGCATTTTGAACAGTCTCCTCAAAGGCATGTTCCCTACAAAAAGTGCAAACCGGGCACAGGGGAATTGTTGAAATTTCGATGTTTTTCCCTCTACAAGCTAATCTGTGTGCGGCAGCAGTTTAGGAACCATGTGGGTTTGAGTTCTTCATGGCCTTTTCATTGCTTCAGCTTTTTTTAGACAGGTACAGTCTGTTCTATTTGGAAGGCAGCATAAGGACAGCTGTCTTCTGAGGTTTCCTTATTTTGGACGAATTCAAAGTAGCACAATGTGTCCTCATTTGGAAAAGGCAATCCCGTAATTTAGTTCATCAGACCATGAAAGTTTCAGGCACAATGCAAGCAATCATTACTTTTACTTTTCATTTAAGATCCTGCATATACTCATGTACAAATTCCTATTCTAATTAACTTAAGTGACAACTAGGCAATTATTCTTAGAAGAAATAAACTTGTTGGTCACTTAATTAAAAAAAAAAAAGCACTACAATTAAACCACACTCTTCTCTTCATATCTAGCTACGTATGCGGCAGCTGTGCTGTTCCGCATGTCTGAGGACAAACCTCAGGACTACAAGAAGCGTCTGTCTGTGGAGCTGACTAGCTCTCTCTTCAGAACAGAGCCCATGGCCTGGAACGAGGTATGTAACACCCGGTAATGCAGTACACACATGATTTCATTATCTGCCTGTATTTGATTTTCTCTTGTTCTTTCTCAGACCGGTGATATGGGTCTGGATATTGGAGCTCAAGGAGAGCCTGTTGGATACAGACCAGATGGTAAGAGTCCTGCCAGCTTTACCCTTAAAAATGAACCTGATTTATTGAAGCCATGATTAATCAGTTATAAAATTTTAGCCAGCCTAGAATGTTGGCATGATCATACTCAGACTTTTACTTAAGATTGTAATTTCTATTTCTGTATGCATCTTATTGAAGCTGTTTATTTGCTAGGTTTCATTAGATTAGAACTTGTTACTTTTTTGGCATCTGTATATTTATTCAAGTGTATCATGGATATTTATGGAAAGTATATCTAAGATATAGAAGTGAATGCATGCGTCATTAATATTTTGTGTTTTGAACAGAAAATAATTCTATTTTGGTCTACAACTACATCACGGCATTCCACTATGGGCCTTTTTTGTTTTTGGTACATCTTTCATGACTCACTCTCTCTGTTATAGACCCAAGCTTCCGCTCCTTCCATGCAGGCTATGCTCAGGACGGTCTGGGCATGGATGGCATGCTGGAACATGAGCTCGCCGGCCACCATCCCGGAGCAGAGTACCCAGTGGAGGGGCTTCCTGACCTCGGCCACAGCCACGACCTGATGGACGGCCTTCCTCCCACAGACTCAAATCAGCTGGCCTGGTTCGACACGGACCTCTAAACACATTCTCACACACACAGTCTGCAAGTAGAGAAGGTAAGAGATTTTTACTGTCTAGAATGCAGTATTTTAGTGTGGCGTAACGATTCATTTCTACAGACAGGAACAAGAATATCCTGTAGCTTAAACATACAGGAGGTTTTGGACATGACCCATGATTCAAATGCTGAATTTGAACTTTCTTTTGCACTCATTTCTGATTTTATTTTTTTTTTCTTTGCAGCTGTATTGCGTGAATGAATCTGCATTGTGATTTTTGCCTAAAGAGTCACAGAAGGGTTGCGGAGGGTGGGCGAGCATATCGGAAAGTGCCTGACAATGCATACACATACACACACACTGCATACACAAACACTGCATACACACACGTACATGTACACACCTGTTGGAGATGAGAGGGAGTTTTCTACGAGGAACAAGAGGAAGGGAAGCCAACTCCCCCCCCCACCCCCCCCTTTGTTGTTGTTGATGTTATTATTCTGGACGTTATTTTTTTCCACTTGGCCGTGATGGAGGAAGGAAAGTCGAGCGGGGATTTTGGGAGTGGTTACTCTTTTAACAGTGAAGATGGAGCTGTAAACCTTTTTAGCTTTGTTTTTATTTCACTTTCCTTTTTTTA
This sequence comes from Hemibagrus guttatus, assembly GCA_033459395.1. NCBI lineage: Eukaryota > Metazoa > Chordata > Actinopteri > Siluriformes > Bagridae > Hemibagrus > Hemibagrus guttatus. The sequence continues at coordinate 21,324,230 of JAUCMX010000016.1, read as the reverse complement.
AACTTTTTTTTTTTTTTTTTTTTAAAGATCAGTCTATGGTACTGACCTAGCTTGGTTTTGACTTCTAGTATGTATTCCTTATTATTATTTTTATTATTATTATTATTATTATTGTTTTTTTTTTTTCCACTTTTTTTTTTTCCCAGCAGTAATTTGTATTGACTTTTTATGTCTTCTGTAGTGTCGTCGTAGTGGACTTGCCTCATTTCGGTTTCTCAATCTTTCTCACGTAAACGGTGTCGAACACTAATAATCGGTTTCTATGTAATCTGACTGAAAGTGTAACGATGTGTAGCTTTTTTTTTTTATACGATCAGTTGTTAAAACCTTGGAGTATTGGGGTGGGAGAAATATATGCATTCTTATTAAAGACGTAAAAAAAAAAAAAAGTATGCCTGGAGAGGCACTTTTCAGTGTCACAATTGTTCCATGTAAGGTGTGGGGTGAAATATGGAGAGGGGGGGCACGGACTTGACAGATTTTTTTTCTTTTCTTTTCTATGCTATCTCGAGGTAGTCTCTCTATTGAAGCGACGTCGTCGTTTTTGTTTGCCTGTGCGGCTTCTTTTGGGAACATGGATAATGACCTAGCTAAACAATAAAAGACTTTTATTCCACTGTGTATCCAAGGACTTTTTTTTCGTTTTTCTATCATGAGGTGCTGATTCTATGGCTTTGCTGCTTTTTCTTTACTTTTGATTGATCAAAAAGATTTTTTTTTTTTTCTCTCCAGGAGAAATTGTCAGGATTCTAACTAGAAATTAGCCTCATATGAATTAATAATAGAAATAACCTGCCGGACGTCATATTCTGAGCACAGATACACACAGGCATTGTGCAGAATTGCGAGTTTCTTTCCCAGTTATGAATGTGTAATATTTTGCATGGCGTAGTTTCTTGCTAGCTGTATTATGAGAACATGGCTATAAACAGATAAATTACATTTCTCTGTTAAATGAAAAGTGATTTCGTCGAGGATCAGCGTATCCTCGGCTGTCTTTCGCGCATCAGCTTGTTGATCGCGAACAAAGATGCGTGTCCTCATCTTATTTGAAGCCCTCGCATATAATTGCTTTAAGGTCTCTCATCTGCAGATCAGTTTTTCAGGGAAATAAAAGGAAGCCTTCTGGTGTGTTTGTGAGATCAAAGGGAGGCATCATTGAAAGTGTGTGTGTGTGTGTGTGTGTGTGTGTGTGTTGCTCTAACCAGCCAACCCTCTTTTATAAATAGATGAGATGCCGTGTCTTTATCAGGTCAGAGCCTAAGCTTTTTGAGAGCCGTATTAAAAGGAATGTAGTACATCATCTTTCTTTCTTCCTCTCGATGATGTCATGACTAGTTCGGTTGCTGCGAAACGCTAAAACGATGCATGTTAAACATGTTGGGTAAATTTCACTTGTTCATCTAAATATGAGCATTTTACAAATGTGTATCTGACCAGCGTCTGGCGGAAATCTGACTAATCCCATACCCTTCAGTTTTGTCTGCTTCTCAAGGAAATCTGTCTATTCCCAAAGGAACTCTGAACAATCCTGTTCACTCCTGAAGGAACTCTGAACAAACCCCCTATTATTAAATGGAGCTCTAATCAACTCTATGCATTCTGGAAGGAAGTTTGACCAATAAATGTCCATTCCTGAAAGAAATCTGACCAATCCCACAGCCTTCTGAAGCAAATCTGACCAATCCCACAGCCTTCTGAAGGAAATCTGACCAATCCCACAGCCTTCTGAAGGAAATCTGACCAATCCCACAGCCTTCTGAAGGAAATCTGACCAATCCCACAGCCTTCTGAAGGAAATCTGACCAATCCCACAGCCTTCTGAAGGAAATCTGACCAATCCCACAGCCTTCTGAAGGAAATCTGACCAATCCCACAGCCTTCTGAAAGAAATCTGACCAATCCCACAGCCTTCTGAAGCAAATCTGACCAATCCCACAGCCTTCTGAAGCAAATCTGACCAATCCCACAGCCTTCTGAAGGAAATCTGACCAATCCCACAGCCTTCTGAAGGAAATCTGACCAATCCCACAGCCTTCTGAAAGAAATCTGACCAATCCCGCAGCCTTCTGAAAGAAATCTGACCAATCCCGCAGCCTTCTGAAGGAAATCTGACCAATCCCACAGCCTTCTGAAGGAACTCTGAAAAATCCTGTTCACTCCTGAAGGAACTCTGAACAAACCCCCCATTATTAAATGGAGCTCTAATCAACTCTATGCATTCTGGAAGGAAGTTTGACCAATAAATGTCCATTCCTGAAAGAAATCTGACCAATCCCGCAGCCTTCTGGGGGAAATCTGACCAATCCCACAGCCTTCTGAAGCAAATCTGACCAATCCCACAGCCTTCTGAAAGAAATCTGACCAATCCCACAGCCTTCTGAAGCAAATCTGACCAATCCCACAGCCTTCTGAAAGAAATCTGACCAATCCCACAGCCTTCTGAGGGAAATCTGACCAATCCCGCAGCCTTCTGGGGGAAATCTGACCAATCCCGCAGCCTTCTGGGGGAAATCTGACCAATCCCGCAGCCTTCTGGGGGAAATCTGACCAATCCCGCAGCCTTCTGGGGGAAATCTGACCAATCCCGCAGCCTTCTGGGGGAAATCTGACCAATCCCGCAGCCTTCTGGGGGAAGTCTGACCAATTCTACAGATTGTAAATAATTTTCAGAAACATAAATAAATGGACTTTTTTATTATTAAAAAAAAAACAAACCCTCTGATTTTGAATCATTTATCTGATGATCTTGGAAATGTGTCAGTGGTGTAACATCCTGTGCTTAAGACCTTGACTATAGCTCCAGTGACTAAAAGTAATGACACTAGGTTGAAGAATGTTTATTAATTACATTTTTTTTAATGAGGAAAAAAAGCATACTAGGTAATAGCTTGTAGGTGTAGCTAGCTATTTTCTGTCTACTATCTAAAGTGTAGTTTTCTTATTTTTGTAGCTTTCCAAATAGCACTTATACCATTACACCACTAATGGATAAAAAGCAATGGCTTTATGTATTGAAAGCTGAGAGACGTTGACTTTGCTAGCTCTGTAGCACATGCTCATACTTGTGTGAGAGGAAGGGGGGAAAAAAAAGTTTGTACCCCCTCCCCCTTTCTTTGTTGTGGTGCGAGGAATTTCACTGAGCCTTTGCCAAAGCGGCCGGCTCCGGTTTGAAGCCGTGCCACGCCACTTTGGCTCCGCCGGCGACTTCAAACACGCTCATTCCTCCATCTCAAAACGAGTAGGAGGAAGAAGGATTTGTCCAAATTGGCCCGAAAGGCGGTTTGTCTTTCTCTGTAATGAGCCTGTTGTGCCGCAAAAAAAACAGGAGGTGTGAGGGCTCAGATATTTTTCCTCAGCTCTCTAGCAGCTCCCCTCTTCCCCCTTAAACGCACACACACACACACAAGCCGAAACACACTGGAGTCATATATCAGTGGATCAAAGGGAAGCGAGGGGAAGGGAGATAAGGGAGATGGCAGGAGATTTTAGACATGGCTCTTGAGAGAGAGAGAGAGAGAGAGAGAGAGAGAGAGGGAGGAAATACGACAAGAGAACTCCATGACCTCCACTCCTACACACACACACACACACACACACTTTGCTGGAGGCTGCACACAGAGAAGCCCACATTAATGAAGACAGGGTCACAACCTGGTGTTTGAACTGCAATTGTAAAACTGACTAAAAAGGGAAAAAAGCAACAAACTTATTTAATATGTTGAGAAGATATCTATCTATCTATCTATCTATCTATCTATCTATCTATCTATCTATCTATCTATCTATCTATAGTCTAAAGGAGGCATGGCCTCTTTTTCAGTCCAAGTAATGGAGGCGTGGCCTCTGTGCAAGTCTAAGTAAAGAAGCCTGACAGAAGACTGACTTCATCCATATCTATCTATCTATCTATCTATCTATCTATCTATCTATCTATCTATCTAGAGTCTAAAGGAGGCATGGCCTCTTTTTCAGTCCAAGTAATGGAGGCGTGGCCTCTGTGCAAGTCTAAGAAGCCTGACAGAAGACTGACTTCATCCTTATCTATCTATCTATCTATCTATCTATCTATCTATCTATCTATCTATCTATCTATCTATCTATCTATCTATCTATCATCTAAATAAAGGAGGCGTGGCCTCTATTTCAGTCCAAGTAATGGAGGCGTGGCCTCTGTGCAAGTCTAAGTAAAGAAGCCTGACATAGAAGACTGACTTCATCCATATCTATCTATCTATCTATCTATCTATCTATCTATCTATCTATCTATCTATCTATCTATCTATCTATCTATCTATTGTCTAAATAAAGGAGGCGTGGCCTCTATTTCAGTCCAAGTAATGGAGGCGTGGCCTCTGTGCAAGTGTAAGTAAAGAAGCCTGACATAGAAGACTGACTTCATCCTTATCTATCTGTCTGTCAGTCTATCTATCTATCTATCTATCTATCTATCTATCTATCTATCTATCTATCTATCTATCTATCTATCTATCTATCATACTTTGTACCATTTAGACATGGCTCTTGAGAGAGAGAGAGGGAGGAAATACGACAATAAGAGAACTCTGACCTCCACTCCTACACACACACTTTGCAGGAGGCTACACACTGCACCTGTGTGAGACAGAGAAGCCCACATTAATGTAGACAGGGTCACAACCTGGTGTTTGAACTGCGATTGTAAAACTGACTGAAAAGGGAGAGAAGCAACAGAGACTCATTTAATATGTTGAGAAAAACAAGTACGGCCATTCATCTGGCATCGACTTCTCACTGAAGGAAATGAGATCAGCACATTCCAACCAATCAGAATTGAGGAAGCCTATATGGAGGGGGGGGGGGCAGTTCTGCAAATGAGCCAATTGGGTTTTTGGACATATGGAAAAAGAAAAATAGTGGATATATAGAACTACACTTGAAGACGTCTGCATCAAAATTATTACATGAAAATTTATTTAGTGTACTAAATAAGCGAAGTCTAAAGTCAGGGACAATTGTGGTACAATTTAGTGTGCAAAATATTTAAAGTGTTCAGTATATTAACTAACTTTTGATTCAGTGGTGGTTTAACAGCACAGACACACACACACACACACACACACACACACACAGAGTCTGCTTTCACAAGAACAAGAGGACTGTTGCCTGGCAACCGCAGAGGCTCCTGGCTTTGAGAGGTACTTGTCCACAAACACACACACATACACACACACTTGCATATGTGCAGGTGTTTGCTGGTAGCTGGAATAGGAAGATGAAAGCCAAACATCAACAGATCAAAGAGATCACCTTTGAGGTAATAAAGACAGACTCGAAGCTTGTCTCTAAGCAGGTTAGCACTAAGTGAACTCTCTCTCTCACACACACACACACACACACACACACATACACAAACTCTAGGTGCTATCCTGTCCAGGACACAGTATCGACAACTCGATGTTACATGAATAAGTGATATCATGCGATGTAAATAAATGATGTCACAGTAGTAGGACCCAAGGAGCTGTTTTAAAGTCCTCATGAGTCCTCATATACAACTAGGGGACGGAATGAGGTGCGAGGAATAAAAACAAAAACAGGCATGATGGTATCTATCTATCTATCTATCTATTTTTATCTATCTGTCTGTCCTGTCTGTCTGTCTGTCTGTAGTCAGTCTAAATAAAGGAGGCGTGGCCTCAATTTCTTTCCAAGTAATGGAGGCGTGGCCTCTGTGCAAGTCTAAGTAAAGAAGCCTGACATAGAAGACTGACTTCATCCTTTTTTCTATCTATCTATCTATCTATCTATCTATCTATCTATCTATCTATCTATCTATCTATCTATCTATCTATCTATCTATCTGTCTGTCTGTCTGTAGTCTAAATAAAAGGGGGCGTGGCCTCAATTTCTTTCCAAGTAATGGAGGGGGCCCCTCTGCAAGTCTAAGTAAAGAAGCCTGACATAGAAGACTGAACTTCATCCTTTATCTATCTATCTATCTATCTATCTATCTATCTATCTATCTATCTATCTATCTATCTATCTATCTATCTATCTATCTATCTATCTATAGTCTAAATAAAGGAGGTGTGGCCTCTGTGCAAGTGTAAGTAAAGAAGCCTGACATAGAAGACTGACTTCATCCTTATCTATTCTATCTATCTATCTATCTATCTATCTATCTATCTATCTATCTATCTATCTATCTATCTATCTATCTATCTATCTATCTATAGTCTAAATAAAGGAGGCGTGGCCTCTGTGCAAGTGTAAGTAAAGAAGCCTGACATAGAAGACTGACTTCATCCTTATCTATCTATCTATCTATCTATCTATCTATCTATCTATCTATCTATCTATCTATCTATCTATCTATCTATCTATCTATCTATCTATAGTCTAAATAAAGGAGGGTGGCCTCTGTGCAAGTGTAAGTAAAGAAGCCTGACATAGAAGACTGACTTCATCCTTATCTATCTATCTATCTATCTATCTATCTATCTATCTATCTATCTATCTATCTATCTATCTATCTATCTATCTATCTATCTATAGTCTAAATAAAGGAGGCGTGGCCTCTGTGCAAGTGTAAGTAAAGAAGCCTGACATAGAAGACTGACTTCATCCATATCTATCTATCTATCTATCTATCTATCTATCTATCTATCTATCTATCTATCTATCTATCTATCTATCTATCTATCTAAAAAATGATGATAGTCTGATATTTTGTTCTTAGCCATTCTGGGGTGTTTTTAGCTGTGTGTTTTGGCTCATTGACTTGTTGGAAGACGCATGACCTGCGACTGAGACCAAGCTTTCAGACACTGGGCAGCACATTTCGCTCCAGAATGCCTTGATCGTCTTGAGATTTCATTGCAGAATTCATAACACCCTGTGCCAGATGCAGCAAAGCAGCCTCAGAACCTAACCGAGCCTCCTCCATGTTTCATAGTAGATACAGTGCACTATTCTTTGTATGCTTCATTTTTACATCTGTGAACATACTTGCCACAAAGCTCCATTTTTTTCTCACACAGCCACAAAGCTTCTAGGAGAATGTCGTTTGGACACATGAGACAAAACCCTTCTGACCAATCAGAATCAAGAATTCACGCATTGGCGTAATACAAGCTTCTGCTCTGCAGTGACTACTAGAAATAGTACGTAACATAAATGACACAAATTTTACACTTTGGAACAATTCTGACTTTTTTTTTGATCTAATAATGTTTAGTCACAGATTATAAGACAACCTGCGAATGTGATCTACTCCACCCTCAAGCGCCATTAAGGGATCCAGGATCTGCCAATCACACGTCGCCCTGGGCCATTGTTCCATCTCAGCGCCAGAGGCGGACTGAACTGTAGCTCCGCCCCTACGACCTCAAACCTCTCTCTCTCTCTCTCTGGGTGACCTCGTGACCCGACGACCTCAGGAACCTCTTGTCGGTCTGTTCAGGAGATTTCCTGGCATGCGTACGAGAGAGAGATTATTGTGGTTGACTTTCCACGATTGAATATAATCCTTATTCTTCGATAAAGATTAGATAAAGACACGCATGCTTTAGTTTGTGTTTAAAAATGTTACGCTGTTTAATTTTTGGCTCACTAACGATGATAATTCTGATGAATAGTTGATACAGTTGGCATAGATGTAGTGTTCTAGCTTCTGGGAGGAAAAATAAATATTATGTGAGATGTGTGTGTGTGTGTGTGCCCTGTGATGGTTTTGTGCCTCATCCAGGGTGAACCCTGGCTTGCACCCTAAGTCTCCTGGGATAGACTCCAGGCTCCCAGCAACCTTGCGGAGAATACATTGTACGGAAAATGGATGGATGGACCTTATATTAAACCTTATTGAAAACTGATTTTAAGCTACACAAACTTAACTACGCAACCTCTGCATGGAGGACTGGCCCAAGAGTCTCGGATCGAGGGAGAGGCTCAGCACCGTTATTCTTGCAAGGGAGTGCTTCAGCAAATATTATGAAGCTAGCTGAGAAAACATTTTTTTGGGGTAAAAAAAAAAGGAAATTAAACCACATGGTCCGGTAAACTTAAGCTCATCTCTCTCAGAGCAAGTATAATTCATTTTATACATTCATTTCTGCTCGTTTTTCCTGACTGAACACACACACGCACACACACACACACACACAGTCAGGGTTACTCCTTCAGCGCTACCACCTTAAATATTCATGTTTGGCCACAGCAAGGCCCAATAGGGGGATAATGAGGACCGCTGGGACACCTCCTGGATTCCCTGGAGTCTTTAATCTGTCCCTTTCTCATTCACACACACACACACACACACACACACATTGGACAATCAATAATAATGAACGTTAGGAGGACTGGGACCATGTGCGCGCACACACACACACACACACACACACACACACACACTAACACAGCTATCGACTTTAAGCAGGGTCAAAGTGCATTGCAGTCTGTAAGTAATTGGACAGAGACTCGTTTCTCATTATTTTGATGCAACCCTAATTTAAGATTGGTAATATTTATATTTACTGACCCACATCCATTTTTATTACTTTGTCCATACAGTTCACTTGAAAACATAAAACTGTATGACTCTCCAATGACTTACTGAACGCTCCGTGTTTTTTTCCGTGTTGGGAAAAAAAACCGTGGGCGTAAACGTGAAACGTAAAACACCATTTCCACTAAAATGGACTTATTTGCATTCAGTATAAACGAATTCATTCTTCTATCATCTGATATAGAATGGGTAGGCTTTCAGTGTGTTTTAGACGCGTGTTTTTCTCTCTGTCGGATAACCTTACGCAGAATTTTACAGGTTGAAGATCAAATTTGAGCTGCTTTTTCGATGAGCAAGCACTTGGAGCATCTCAGAGAGCACAAATGGGTTTGACATCATCATTTACTTTCAAGATACAAACATTTATGTCGGGGGGAAAAAAACGAACCGTTTTGGTTTTTTTGGAACTTTTCTAGGAATATATTAACCCCCAGTAGACTAAAAACAGAAATACTTGAAAATGAAACACCACAAATTCTTAAATTCCTGAGTGTTTGCTTTCATATGAGCTTCATATTAAGCACCGCTGTGGAGTGGAACATGACAAAGACGCTCAATCATCAATATGGACACGACAAAAACAGGAGGAAACTCCGGTTTTTGGTCTGTGGGGAAAAAGATGAGGTCCATCATTAAATGATTCAATTTGGATAGCTAGATTACAGTAAAGTGAGTGTTTCCTGAAGATTTTCTGGTATGCATGGACACACACACCTCTAGCAAATCTAGAAAATGTTTCCATCAAAAGAGACATGACTGTTTTTTTCCTCATGTTACGATTGATGCGAGGTTCCAAGGTTTCAGGAACAAATCAATATCAGAACAAATCGTACAGAATTTGAAACGAATCATATAACGTTTATGAGTGGGGACCAAATTTGTGGCGACATCTGTCTGGTCCCCACAAGGAACCCGTTTGTTTAAACAAATCCTGCAGCTTATATTTTATTCTTAAATCTTTTTGGGTCTCATTTTGGTTACTGAGGTCAAGATTCGGGATCGGTCGAGGTGTAGCGTAGAATTAATTCGCTGCATTAATAATAGTGTTGATGGAAGGTCCTCACAAGGATAGTACACAAGGACTCTGTGTGTGTGTGTGTGTGTGTGTGTGTTTCTCTCATTTACTGTCAGTGAACGAAGGACATCGATAAACAGAACGAACAAAGCGAGCGATGACACGGCTGAACAAACACACACACGTTGAAATCTGGCCTGCTTGAGATTTACACACCCAGATTAAATATGGATGAAACTAATTTACATATAAATCAGGGTTTTTTTTTTTTTTGGAATATTCGCCACGAGTCACGATGCAGTGTTGGCGTGGCGCAGTGGTGTTGCGATGACTCTACAGAAAGAAAAAACAAAATCTACAGACGTCTGCTGATCGTCGAGAAGAGCAGGGGGAGGGGAAGAGGATGAACGTGCGAAAGTTTGCGCACCCTTCAGACAAAATGATGGAAACCATTCCAGCTTGCGGAGCTCCAAGACGTACGGCGAATGAAAAGTGAGATCTAAAACAGTTTGAAAAACAAAGATTCCCGCCTCCGCCATGTGTGTGTGGAGTTTGCATGTTCTCCCCGTGCCTTGGGGGTTTCCTCCGGGTACTCCGGTTTCCTCCCCCGGTCCAAAGACATGCATTGTAGGTTGATTGGCATCTCTAAATTGTCCGTAGTGTGTGATTGCGTGAGTGAATGAGAGTGTGTGTTTTACCCTGCGATGGGTTGGCACTCCGTCCAGGGTGTATCCTGCCTTGATGCCCAATGATGCCTGAGATAGGCACAGGCTCCCCGTGACCCGAGAATAGATCGGATAAGCGGTAGACAATGAATGAATGAATGAAAAACAAAGAATGTGGAAAATGTGAAGCAGAAGGTGTGATATGTCTATAAATCACATCACACCTTATATTTAATACAATATATATGTTGCTCCACAAATCTGTTTAATCCATAAGCACCAACAAACTTTCACCTGGAATTAAGAAACCAGCTCTTATATTCTGACGACAGAATCTAAGATCTCTTGATTAGCCAGGACAGGTGTACTTGATAAGGGTTCGACCCAAACCAACATCTTGTTCACCCACACCGCAATCGGACCACCTCAGTCAGTCCTTTTTTTGTCATGGTGTGTTGTTTGGGCATGAGATTGACAGATCTGTCTTTTATCTCACCGACAATGTGTACAGAACGGTCCTAAAAGTAGTGAGATAGTAGCGTGCTTGAAGGAAAGGGCTTTTATTTAAAAAAAAAAAAAAAAAAAAAGGAAGAGGAGGAGGTGTGTGTGTGATCAGTCTGGACATGTTGTCTCTTTCTTTGTCTCTCACTCTCTTTGACAGCACGCTCATTCAGTCTCTAAATCACTTCTTTTTTCCCCCTCCCTTCCTTTTAAAGCAGCACAGGTGGGATAAAGACCTGCAGGGACCTGAGTCTCTTTTATGTCAGGCGACACCCCCGCCTTCCCCTCCAAACACACACACACACACACACACACACACACACACATATGGATATACCACGACTGTCAGATAAGATAAGACGAACTGATATACCATGAACTGTCACGTTCTTTGGTTCTCTTGGCTCTCTTTCCCATGTTACAAAATGCTGACACTGTTCCAGGAGTCTGTTGAGACTCCTTCCATGTTCTTCCAGAAATTCAACATATCAACAATTACAATGTTTTTTTTTATTTTTTATTTTTTTTTACGCTAAATAAGACATTCTTTTAAAGTCTTCATTTTATCGATCTTTGATTTTGAAGCTTGTCCGTCATCCAAGTCCCCAGTCAAACATTAGAGCAAGTGCATTGATGTAAAGCTATGGTTTGAATTACAGCACCGTCTGACCAATCTACGGTGGCTGAGAAGGGCGAAACAAAATAACAAATCTGAAAAACACAATAACAAAACCCGAAAACAAAACAGAAAACACAAGGACAATTCAGACAAACCAGCATTTGGACGCACTGATAGTGTATCATGGCGTAAAGATTAGATTGCGATCTCTAAAAACACACCTAAAGAACGCAGGCATATTTCGAAGACCAAACTATTCCAGATTAAAGGATGTAAGGAGCGCTATAAAGGCAGAGCTGTGTTCATACACACACCAATCCACTTTTTACTGAACCAGCCTGCTGGACTTCCTGTATATCCTCAGTGATAGATGTCTTGTCCAATCAGAGGTAAGAATTCCATTCACTAAATATACCTACATTTTCGGGTTTGTTATTGTGTTTTCGGGTTTGTTATTGTGTCTTCTGATTGTGTTACTGTGTTTTCATTCATTGTCTGCCGCTTATCCGAACTACACTCGGGTCACGGGGAGCCTGTGCCTATCCCAGGCATCATAGGGCATCAAGGCAGGATACACCCTGGACGGAGTGCCAACCCATCGCAGGGCACGCACAGCACACACACACACACACACACACACACACACACACACACACACACACACACACACACACTCTCATTCACTCACACAATCACACAATCACACACTACAGACAATTTAGAGATGCCAATCAACCTACCATGCATGTCTTTGGACTGGGGGAGGAAACCGGAGCACCCAGAGGAAACCCCCGAGGCACGGGGAGAACATGCAAACTCCACACACACATGGCGGAGGCGGGAATCGAACCCCCAACCCTGGAGGTGTGAGGCAAACGTGCTAACCACTAAGCCACCGTGCCCCGTTATTGTGTTTTCTTCTTTGTTATTTTGTTTTCTGGTTTGTTATTGTGTTTTGGGGTTTGTTATTGTGTTTTCGGGTTTGTTATTGTGTTTTGGGGTTTGTTATTGTGTTTTCTGGTTTGTTATTGTGTTTTCGGGTTTGTTATTGTGTTTTGGGGTTTGTTATTGTGTTTTCGGGTTTGTTATTGTGTTTTCGGGTTTGTTATTGTGTTTTGGGGTTTGTTATTGTGTTTTCGGGTTTGTTATTGTGTTTTCCGGTTTGTTATTGTGCTTTTGGGTTTGTTATTGGGTTTGTTATTGTGTTTTCTTCTTTGTTATTGTGTTTTCTGGATTGTTATTTTGTTTTCTGGTTTGTTATTGTGTTTTCTGATTTGTTATTGTGTTTTCTGGATTGTTATTTTGTTTTCGGGTTTGTTATTGTGTTTTTCTCAAACTGTGTTTCAGTGGGTTCAACTCGCATTTGCACAGGAAGTGAAGCAACCTGCGTGTACCTTTTGTGACATCATTAGTGGCAGGGGAACTTTGTGCAACACAGAAGAGAGGAGGTGAGGTGCCTTACTGTGTATAATAGCACCAAAATAAGCTAATAATAATAAGAAAAACAAAGATATTCTGAGTCGCATGGAGTCGTGTTCTCCATGCGTGTTTGTGATGACATAAGACGAGCACAAATTCACTCAGATTCAGGACTGTAGCGTGAAAACCACCATATATATATATATATATTGTTTTAGACACTGCCAACTAAAACCAACAAGAGTAGTGACTCAAACAGTCCAAAAATGTGTCATCCTTAGACATTACACTGGCATTGATTTGCATTACTTCAGATGTTCACTTTACAGATTGGAAAATAAGTACTAAGAACCAGAGAATAAGGAATAAGACCCATTATGGTTTACTAGAGTCTATATAGTCTATAAACTGGAGCACCAAATTCCAAATCATGTTAAAGGCTTTAATATTCACAAGTTTCCAAATATGCAGATCGCGTGCGGCCGAACTTCAATACAATTCCACCCAATTAGGGCTGCCCTCATTAATCTCCCTTGAGGTTTCTGATGAAAGCAGCAAATAATGAGGAATACTGGGATCTCCTTTATTATGAGGTCTAATGGTTTCGATTTAAACATGGTGGCTTTGCAACGTTATCGTACAGCGGAGTGTAAGTGGATTAGTAGGTTGATTGTAATTGGCTGATTAAGGACCAATCAGTGACCTGGGATTTTTCAAATTATGAAAACATACGTTTTTATTGAGGAAAAAATACAATAACATCTGATGTCCATTCCAATGGAAGGAAGAAGAGATAGTTAAGCACTTGTACACTACAGATAGATAGATAGATAGATAGATAGATAGATAGATAGATAGATGGATAGATCTTTCTAATAGTAAAGAAAAAATGCTGAGGGTCCAGGTGATTCAGGTATTGCTGAAAAGGATGGTCACCAGAAATGTATGAATCAGGCTCTGCGTGCAAAGAGGAGAGTGATGTCATCATCAGAGCCCTGAGATCATCACGAATGACATATCACACAGCTGAGTCTCAAGAAGGAAACCCAATAAACCACACAGTGCTGTGAATGAGATCACAGTTCATTTTTTCTTGGATCTGGTGTGTGTGAGAACTTCCTGAAACACATCAAGCTGACTTTGATTTTGCCAAGAAAGGCAAAGATGACAAAAAAAAAATCAACCCAAACTCAGAGCTGAGATCCCAATCTCAGCATACAACTCAATCACGTAAAATGTAGCCCCGTTTTATCCGATTGCTTACAATATTTTTGCCTCATTGTTCAATTGAGAGAGTGTGGAAAGTTTACAAGATTGAAAATTCAGCATTGATGCAAAAATCAGCAAGAGACCCAGATATTGGTGCGGCATCTTCATAATAATCGGGTTGCATGTTATGTTGTGAATAGTGTGCTGAAAGTATATATGCGACTATAGCATGCACAATAAAAAGCACCTCAAAAGCATCTCAAGTTTATTATTATTTGTTTGTTTGTTTATTTATTTATCTGGAATATAAAAATGTATCCAAACGCAGTTACACTTATACTTACACTTGTGCGTGAAGATTTGGGCATGTAGTCGTCATAACGATTGTTTATTATCTTTAATATTATATTATCTTCATGATTATTTATATTTACCATTGATTTGAGTGATGAATCAGTGATTAACAGTTTCTCAGATCCCTGGCTCATGTGATTCCTCTTTCCTCAGATAAGAGCAAGTCCAAATCCAAACCCAAATGCTCTGCGGAAAATCTCCAGAGCCCATAATGTACTGCAATAGATTAGAGTTCTAATGGGGATACAGTTACCCATAATGCATTGTGTCGTTTGTTAGAAATGAGAGAATGGAGCGGCAGTTTCAACGCAGAGGGGGTTTTCTATGCACTGCTGCCATCTGGTGACTGTTTAACACACGACATATGCCCAACATGTCTTAGGGCATCTTTCTTCTTCATCATCATCATCATCATCATCATCCAAACTGAATTCTTCTGAGAAATAGAGATCTATATGTATCCAAATGACTGGACAGGTGTGTTAAATGTATTGCGCAGCGTCATATTGTGTGCATTTCGGAAAAAAACATTAGGTAAAAAAACCCCGTAACCACTAAATATCTGCTGCTTGAGACTTCTAGGCAGTAAAGTGGCCTCATTTGGTCTGTATCTGAGATCAAGGTTGAGTTTTGTCTGTTCTGTCAACCAGATCCAGATGTGTGTAGCCATCGTTCAACAGCTGTATGTGGGTCAGGTGAATATTCTGGGCTACAAAGTCACTTATTTGATATCTGGGTCTGTAGACACTCACCGAGCAACAACTTCAATTGTTCGTGAAGATGTTGGAAATATTTCTTTATGATTCTGGTCCATGCTGATACGATTACAGCACGTAATTCCTACAGATTTTTTGCAGATGCTACGAACCTCCTTTTCTATCACATCCCAAAGCTGCCATTGAGGAACACTGAAATTTCTTTTCATGTTCATGAGACCAGTTTAAGCTGACTTTTGCTCTGTGGCATGGTGCATTATCATGCTAGAAATAGCTATTAGAAGTTATCCATGGTCATGAAGGGATGCACACGGTCAGCAGTAATACTCAATCAGGCTGTGGTATTCCAGAGATGATTGATTGGTTATTAAAAAGCCAAAAGTGTGCCAAGAAAACATTCCCCACACCATTACACCACCTCCACCAGCCTGGATTGTTCACACAAGGCAGGTTGGGGGCATAGATTCATGCTGCTGGTACTGAATTCTCATCACAGGTCAGTTTGGACCTACTACAGTCTCAGCTTTCTGTTACCGGCTGACTATAAAAATAAAAGGAAAACATGCACATGAAATAAAACATATAGCATTTTAGAAGTGAAATAATACGTCTGCTGCAGTATGCCGGTCCAGAGTGACGTCGGGCGTGACGTCACGCCCGGTGCAGCTGTTATGGGTGATGCACCGTCCTTCCCAGCGTAGAAAGAGGAGAAAGGAATAAAGAGAGAGAACGATGGATGGGATGATAAAAGGGTGAAGCGAGAAGTACGGGACAAGACGAGAGTGTAAAGTGCTCTGGGAACGGGATACCGGAAATGTCGCCATCTCTTTGTTTCGGAATTGCTCAGTAAACTTCAAGCGGTCAAAATCAGCAACCTTCATCATCCGTGACCTGATCATCTGTCCATCATCGAGCCAAGGACTGAGGACATTTCACCTGCTTTTTTTAAAAAAAAAATCTCTTTTCATTTCGCAGCATAAATACTTAAAAATAACGACTTTGTTTATAAAAAGGAAGCTATACATCACTGGGCGTCAGAGCTGCGCGTTGTCGTAAGTGACCAAAACGGTCTAACCGGAAATGCAGATGTAAAATTATGAATATATATATTTTCAAATTTCATAATCGCTTTTATTTACCGATTTGTGCTTTGAAATGTGCCCTTTTTCTCATGCAATCGGTTTGTTTACGCAAGGTGAGCCGCAGCATCCTTGCGACGACGTCATGACGTTACAGACAAACCCCGGCGTGTTGACGTTGCACTCCTACCGGAAGTGAACGTTCTTATACAGGTGCATCTCAAAAAAAAAAAAAAATTAGAATATCATGAAAATTTATTTATTTATTTATTTATTTTTTTACAAGTTACCTCAGAAAATGAAAAGTGTATACATTCTAGACTCCTTACATGTAAACTAAAACGTTCCAAGCGTTTTTCAGATTTTTAAATTTTCATAATTGTGGCCTACAGCTCAAAAACATCGAAAAACGAATATCTCGAAACACGTTATATAATATTTCATTTCCACTTTTAGGAAATCACTTTTTATGCAGTGTAAATACCACAAATCTCCCAGTCAGGTTCAGTACAGACGACCACAGAAGAAGATTGCTGACTTGATGGTTGTCCAGAAGACCCTCACTGACAACCTCCATAAGGATGTTAAGCCACAGAAGATCATTGCTGAAAGGGCTGGCTGTTCACAGAGTGCTGTATCAAAGCATATGCATGGAAAGTGTCCTGGAAGGGGACAGTGTGGTAGAAAAAATTGCACAAGCAACAGGGATGATGGTCAGGCAAAGCCAATTCAAGAATGTAGAGGAGCTTCACAAGGAGTGGACTGAGGTTGGAGTCAGTGCATGGAGAGCCACCACACACAGACGCGTCCATTCCTAGTGTCAATACACCCCTGAACCAGAGACGTCAGAAGCATCTTACCTGGGCTAAGGAGAAGAAGAACTGGGAGCATTATTCAGCGGTCCAAAGTCCTTTTTTTTCAGATGAAAGTAAATTTTGTATTTCATTTGGAAATCAGGGTCCCAGAGTGGCCCAGAGTCCAAGCTGTGTGAAGTCCAGTGTGAAATGTCCACGGTCAGTGATGATTTGGGCTGCCATGTCATCTGCTGGTGTTGGCCCACTGTGTTTTATTAAGTCCAAAGTCAATGCAGACATCTACCAAGAGATTTTAGAGCACTTCATGCTTCCACCTGCTGACAAGCTTTATGGAGATGCTGATTTCCTTTTCCAGCAGGACCTGCCCTCTGCCCACAGTGCCAAAACTACTTAGAACTGGTTTGCTGACCGTAGGTATTACTGTGCTTGACTGGCTGGCCAATTCAACTGACCTGAACCTTATAGAGAATCTATTGGGAATTGTCAAGAGGAAGATGAGAGACACCAGTCCCCACAATACAGATGAGCTGAAGGCTGCTATCAATGCAATCTGGGCTTCTGTTACACCTCAGCAGCGCCACAGGCTGGTCACCTACATGGCACGCCGCATTGACGCAGTATTTTGTGCAAAAGGAGGCCCAATCAAATACTTTACTCAGAAGTTTGACTTTTTATTATGTATTATAAATCATTTTTTATCTTAATAATCAATATTTTAATTAATATTTTGAGATACTGGATTTTTGTGAGCCATAATTATCTAAATGAAAAGAAACAAGGCTTCAAGTATTTCAGTTCATGTGTAATGAATCCAAAATATATGAAGGTTCGAATTAAATTGTGGGAAAAATCCTTGATATTCAATTTTTTTGAGACACACCTGTATATACATGGACATTTTTTTTTTTTACAAATGTATAACTTTGAGTATTTATTGTGATATGCATAATTTATTACACAAACCGTTTGAATAAGATTTCTAGACACCATGGCAACTGTTTCGAGTTCATTCCAGCATTTTAAACTACACCTGCTATACAGGTGGCATTAGCATGGCTAATGTGTTCAAACTAGTCAAATGAGGCTGTTATTACATACATGTTTATAAGGATTTATATACCTGGGTTTTTTTTAAAAAACATTTTTTAACCTTGGTTTAGTACAGACAGAAAATCTGGCTTTAAATTTGAAAACAGTAGTATAAGGTTTTAGTGAAAAGGTTCTTGTGAAGAGAAACATGCCAATGTTCCCTAAGTATACCCTTTTCATGAAAAAAAACCCTGCTAAAGTTGGCTTATGGTGGATTTAAAAATGTGGGTGTTTCTCAGTCCTGGGGGGTCCAAAGGACAAAATGACATTGGGCAAACCCTGGCACGCAATATTGTCCCAATTTCAGTGTTCTACTTCAGTATGATGTCAGTTTGCCACCCTATTATTTTACAGTGATGGTTTTTCATTGATAAAAACTAAGTGCATTGATGCTGCCATGATTTACTTATGGTACGGTGCTTATAACTTGGGTTTAAACCCCTAGGGTTAGCTTTAGATTAAATCCATTCAAGTGGCTAGACAGTTAGCACAAGCAAAATAACTCCTATTATGTTGTTTCAAGGGCCCCGGGTTCCCCCCAAATTCCCCCCGCCACTGGATGCAGTGCCGGTCCCAAGCCCAGAAAAATGGGAGGGTTGCATCAGGAAGGGCATCCGGCGTAAAACATTTGCCAAGTTGTTGTGCGGACCAGTTGGTCCGCTGTGGCGACCCTGAACAGGGGGCAGCCGAAAGCAACTTCTTCTATGTTGTTTTGAAAAACATCAAAGCAAGGGTTTACTCTTTCACTGTACAATCATTGCAATATCACAGAAGTCCATTAACATACTATAGTTTATTACCACAAAGTTGCCACAAGACACCAGAATCCCATTGGAAATCCACCAAACATCTCCCTTTCATTGTGTTCCCAACCCTTAATACCTTGTTTTTTTTGTTTTTTTTTTAATCACAGGTGCTGTAAGAGATGACTTTGCCATTCTATTCACCCTTCAGCATGGTTGCCAGAGCCACCACTAACCGAGCAATTTGTTTATCAATGAACATTCAAATTCTTGCTTAACATCAAGTAAAATATCTCTCTGTGTCAGGAGGTCCGGTGTCCCATGGCAGACGTTTTTGGTCCTCGGTGAGAAGTTGCCAAGCTGGACGAGTTGGGCTCTGACCGCTCGAGAACAGGCCCTCATACTCCGCTCCCTCTTGGGGCCATACAGGAGGAGCAATATGTAGGAGACGGAACCATTGAACCTGCACCTCTGCCACCGCACACTGCCTATCGGGACGCAGAGACCATCACCGGTCAGTGTCGTTTAACGTCCATGTGCCCGAGTGCACATTCTTTTAATAACACTTAGAATTTAGAGTCACTTTAAGAGGCATGTATTATATAACATCACTGCTGTTCCTGTAAAGTGCTTTTAACCATCGATATTAACACGGCATGTTAAATCTCATATGGCAGCACTTCCTACTAGCACAATTGCATTGAGCTCAATCCAACAGACTGCTATGGGCTCCTGTGTCAGCTATTTCAGCTTTGCTGTGTGAACTAGAGTAATGCATTTTAATCATTTGGAAGACGCTTTTATCCATATTGAGTTATGAAGGATCTACGGCCACAGAGACTGAGCCAATGTGGATTAAAGTGCTCATGAGGCATATGGTTTGAGAGCTGTGATTAAATTTTGAACAACCTCTCTCTCTCACACACACACACGCACACACAATATGGTGAAGGTTTAGGGAACGGCATGGTCTAACAACTCATATTGTATCGTCCCCCCTCTACAAAGGTGTGACAAAGGGGCTGTGTCTAAGGCTAAGCATTCTGTCTGGCAGATTCAGGCAAGCCAGGTGATTGAGCCTGGGGCATTCTGGGTAACAGACGCCCTGACTGTGCGCGCCCTCTGCTGGCTGCCAGTGGTGTTGCGAGTACTCCTACAGTGTTGGCTAGTTTTATCCTTTTGTGCCTTTTATTTTTTGTTTTTAGATTTTAGTATAGTTCTTTCATTTAACTTTCTGAATAGTTAATTCATTAATTCATTCATTCATTGTTTACGGCTTATCCGATCTATTCTCGGTTCACGGGGAGCCTGTGCCTATCTCAGTCGACATTGGGCATCAAGGCAGGATACACCCTGGACGGAGTGCCAAGCCATCGCAGGGCCTGTCTGAATAGAAAATTCTAAATCATATTTCAATTGACTTTTATTTGTTTAAACTGCACAAATTGTATTTAATTATGTATTAAACAGAAACGCATGGGTATGAACTTAAAGTTGGACAGAATTGCGTCAAATGGCAATCAAATAAATGATGTACTGTGTATTTGCAGCGCTGTTGTTCCGTCACTGGCCACTAGGTGGTGCTCCATGCCATCTTTAAAACGAATTTTAAGCAGGGTTTTTTTTTTTTTTAAAGGAATAGTATGTTTCAGGGGGGCACGGTGGCTTGGTGGTTAGCACGTTTGCCTCACACCTCCAGGGTTGGGGGTTCGATTCCCGCCTCCGCCATGTGTGTGTGCAGTTTGCATGCTCTCCCCGTGCCTCGGGGGTTTCCTCTGGGTACTCCGGTTTCCTCCCCCAGTCCAAAGACATGCGTGATAGGTTGATTGGCATCTCTAAATTGTCCGTAGTGTGTGATTGTGTGAGTGAATGAGAGTGGGTGTGTGCCCTGCGATGGGTTGGCACTCCGTCCAGGGTGTATCCTGCCTTGATGCCCAATGATGCCTGAGATAGGCACAGGCTCCCTGTGACCCGAGAATAGTTCGGATAAGCGGTAGACAATCTTCTTCTTCTTTCGGCTTTTCCCTTCAGGGGTCGCCACAGCGAATCATCTCTCTCCACCTATCCCTGTCTTCTGCATCCTGAACACTTGCACCCACTAGCTTCATATCCTAATTAATTCCATCCATATACCTCCTCTTTGGCCTTCCTCTTTGCCTCCTGCCTGGCAGCTCCATGTCCAACATTCTCCTACCAATATACTCACTCTCCCTCCTCTGAACATGTCCAAACCATCTTAATCTGGCCTCCCTAACTTTGTCCCCCAAACGTCCAACATGAGCTGTCCCTCTGATGAACTTGTTCCTAATCCTGTCCAATCTTGTCACTCCCAAAGAGAACCTCAACATCTTTAGCTCTGCTACCTCTAGCTCTGACTCCTGTCTCTTCCTCAGTGACACTGTCTCTAAACCATACAGCATGGCCGGTCTCACCACTGTCCTGTACACCTTCCCCTTGATTCTCGCTGATATTTTCCTATCACACAGAACTCCCGACACCTTTCTCCACCCATTCCAACCTGCCTGCACTCGCTTCTTTACCTCTTTCTCATACTCTCCATTACTCTGGACTGTTGACCCCAAGTACTTAAACTCCTGTACCTTCTTCACCTCTTCACCCTGTAACCCTTTCTGTTCCACTTCCCTCCCTTCCATTCACACACATGTACTCAGTCTTACTACGACTGACTTTCATTCCTCTTCTTTCCAGCGCAAACCTCCACCACTCCAGGTTTTCCTCCACCTGCTCCCTGCTCTCACTACAGATCACAATGTCATCTGCAAACATCATTGTCCAAGGAGACTCCTGTCTGACCTCCTCTGACAACTGGTCCATCACTATAGCAAACAGGAAGGGGCTCAGAGGGCCGATCCCTGATGTAGTCCCACCTCCACATTGAACTCCTCTGTCTGACCTACAGCACACCTCACCACTGTCCTGCTCCTCTCATATATGTCCTGCACCACTCTGACATACTTCTCTGCTACTCCTGACTGCCTCATACAGTACCACAGCTCTTCTCTTGGCACCCTGTCATACGCTTTCTCCAAGTCTACAAACACACAGTGCAACTCCCTCTGACCATCCCTATACTTCTCCATCAAAATTCTCAGAGCAAAAATTGCATCCGTTGTGCTCTTTCTGGGCATGAAGCCATACTGCTGCTCACAAATTTCCACTACCTTCCTTAACCTAGCTTCCACTACTCTTTCCCATAGCTTCATTGTATGGCTCATCAACTTTATCCCCCTATAGTTGCTGCAACTCTGCACATCACCCTTATTCTTAAAGATCAGCACTAACACACTTCTTCTCCATTTCTCAGGCATCTTCTCACTCTCTAAAACCCGGGTTGAACAAACTAGTCAAAAATTCCACAGCTGCCTCTCCTAGACACTTCCAGACCTCCACCGGGATGTCGTCAGGACCAACTGCCTTTCCACTTTTCATCCTCTTCAAAGCCTTCCTGAATTCATCCTTTCTAATCTTATCTACTTTCTGTTCCACAGAGTTCACCCCTTCTACTCTTTTTTTTCCCCCTCATTTTCCTCATTCATCAGCTCCTCAAAGTACTCCTTCCATCTCCTCTGTACACTCTCCTCACTTGTGAGCACCCTTCCATCTCTATCCTTAATAACTCTAACTTGCTGCACATCCTTCCCATCTCGATCCCTCTGCCTAGCTAACCTGTACAAGTCCTTCTCTCCTTCTCTAGTGTCTAACCTAGTGTACAACTCGTCATATGCCATTTTGCTTGGCCTTAGACACCTCCCTCTTCACTCTGCGCTGTAACTCCTTGTATTCCTGTCTATTCTCTTCAGTCCTGTCCATGTCCCACTTCTTCTTGGCTAACCTCTTCCTCTGGATACTATCCTGAACTTCCTCATTCCACCACCAAGTCTCCTTATCTTCTTTCCTCCTTCCAGATGACACACCCAGCACCTTCCTCCCTGTCTCCCTGATCACTTCTGCTGTAGTTTCCCAGTCATCTGGTAGCACTACCTGACCACCCAGAGCCTACCTCAACTTCTGTCTAAATTCCTCACAACATTCCTCCTTTTTCAGCTTCCACCACTTGGTTTTCTTCTCTATCTTTGACCTCTTCTTCTTACAGACCATCAAAGTCATCCTGCACACCACCATCCTACGCTGTCTGGCTACACTCTCTCCCACCACCACTTTACAGTCACTAATCTCTTTCAGATTGCCTCTTCTACATAGGATGTAGTCTACCTGTGTTCTCCTACCTCCACTCTTGTAAGTCACTCTATGCTCCTCCCTCTTCTGAAAATAAGTGTTAACCACAGCCATGTCCATCCTCTTAGCAAAGTCCACTACCATCTGTCCTTCAAGGTTCCTTTCCTTAACTCCAAACTTGCCCATCACCTCCTCATCACCTGTCTTCCCCTCACCAACATGTCCATTAAAATCCGCTCCTATCACCACTCTCTCACCCGTGGGAATACTCTCCATCACCTCATCTAATTCACTCCAGAATCTTTCTTTCTCCTCTAACTCACAACCTACCTGTGGGGCATAACCACTAACAACATTCATCACCCCTTCAATCTCTAACTTCAGACTCATCACCCTGTCTGACACTCTCTTCACCTCCAGAACATTCCTCACAAACTCCTCCTTCAGGACCACACCTACCCCATTTCTCTTACTATCCACACCATAATAAAACAGCTTGAATCCTGCTCCTATACTACGAGCCTTGCTACCCTTCCACCTGGTCTCCAGTACACACAGTATATCCACCTTCCTTCTCTCCATCACATCAGCCAGCTCTCTACCTTTCCCTGTCATAGTACCAACATTCAGAGTTCCTATTCTCAGTCCTACACTCTTACCTTTCCTCTTCTCTCTCTGTCTGTGCACTCTCCTCCCTCCTCTACTTCTTCGACCAACAGTAGCCCAATTTCCACCGGCGCCCTGTAGGTCAACGGCGCCGATGCCGGTCGTTGTTAACCCGGGCCTCAACCGATCCGGTATGAAATTCGTACTGACGACTCGCATGGTTAAATTTGGCAATGTTTTACGCCGGATGCCCTTCCTGACGCAACCCTCTCTATTTATCCGGGCTTGGGACCGGCACAGAAGTCACTGGACTGTGACCCCCATGGCTAGATTGGATAAGCGGTAGACAATGAATGAATGAATAGTATGTTTCATATCCTGCGTTCTTTCTTACGTATCTGTGTGCAGATGTGTGTAACAGCACCGAGCTCCCTGAGGTGGAGATCATCAGCCTGTTGGAGGAGAAGCTCCCGGTGTACAAGCTAAGGGCTGACAGCGTGTACGGCTATGAGCACGACGACTGGATACACACTCCTCTCATCTCTCCAGACACACACATCGACCTGACCTCTGAGCAGATCGAGGAGACCCTCAACTATTTCTGTAAGTGTGCACATGTCTCCTCGTCCTAGTCTCGTTGTGAGCATAATAACTGTAACTATATTTACACATAAAATATATTTAGATAGAAATATTTACATTCGGATGACAGTTGGTGTTGTATTTTTATTATTCCCTGTGAAAAGTTAACAGGAGTGTGTGTTTTCGTTACTGTGCGATGGCTTTTCAGAAGGCGGTGTTAGCCAGTTCGCAGTCTTCTTCATGAGGATCGTGACGGCTTGGATGTTAGCATTTGTAGCATCTGTTTGAGCAAAGTTTGCAAACCAAATTGCTAAAAATTTAAGGCAGAAATGAAGTGAGGACTTTTTCTTGCTTTCATAATGTAATGGTGTGAAGCCGAAAATGAGAGCATGTTGATATTTTTGGTGCGTAATCAGGGCAGAGAATGCGAAGTACAGCTATAGAGAGACGGATAGAGGAAAGAGGACGGCCAGGGGTGCTAAAAATAGGGAGAAAAGTTGTTCTTGTCTAAGGCAGAGGGATAATCATCACTTCTCACTCTCTCTCGCTCTCTCGCCCACTCCGGTGGTGGTATGGGTAACATGCGCTTGCAGCATTACACACATCACATATGACTGTGTTGCCTGAGGAGCTATAGCTAGCTTCCATGTTGTGGAATAGAAACCGAGCATATATTTATTTCGAGAGAGAGAGAGAGAGAGAGAGAGAGAGAGAGAGAGAGAAGTGTGGGAGGATGTACAGGAGCGTTAGGGATGAGTGCACAGAGCTGGAGAGCTTCAGCAAGGACTGCACCATTGGTAAAGTTGTGTGTGTGTGCGTGTGTGTGTTTGGTATGAAAGAGGCTCAGGGTTTTTTTCTTTACCGTGCTGCGGTCTCTCTGTCTTACTTGCTCTCTTTTCCATCTCTTTCCATCCTCTTGCTATAATCTCTCTCTCTCTACATGTTGCTATATCCATTCTCTTTCTCTTTTCCTTTCTGTCTTGCATATTATCTACCTCTCTTGCATATTATCTATTCTCTCTCTCTCTTAAAAATGTTCTTTCTCAATTTCCTCTCTTTTTCACTCTATCCCAACCTCTACATCTATATCACCAACTTGCTGTCCTCTCTCTCTCTCTCTCTCTCTCTCTCTCTCTCTCTCTCTCTCTCTCTCTCTTTTCCTTTCTGTCCTATGCTCTGTATTTCCTCTCTTTTTCTCTTTCACTCTCTCCCAACCTCTACATCTATATCACCTACTTGCTGTCTTCTCTCTCTCTCTCTCTCTCTCTCTCTCTCTCTCTCTCTGTCTCAAATGAATTGTAATGTTAGGTATAACACACAAACACCTGAAGGGCAGGTATTAAACTGAACTGAGTACTTTTCTCATTTGTTATTATGTTAAAGTTCCTCGAAATTGTATATAATGTAATGTAATATAATATAAAAAGAATGTTTATTAACATTATGATGTAATTAATAGCAAAGTAATATGAAGTTTTTTTCCCCCAAACATCACTTTTTGTGTTAGGTTTAAGTTTGTAGTATAAGATATGTCATTTATTTCACTGAATTTCCTAAGGTTATAGGCACATGTGGAGGAGGTGAAGTGTGCGTGTGTGTGTGTGTGTAACTGAAACATCAGAATGATCCGAGTTGATGCGGTTGCCGGGTACTGTCGGCATGGCAGCGGTTGCCGGGGAGATCATGCTGCGATGTTGGCGTAGCAAGGATCACTTCAGGACACACAGGAAATAACTTGCATGTGCTCACAGCCATGCGCTGATCTTATCAAAACACTGGAAATTTACTGCGGCTGTCATTAACAACTGCTTTCGATTCAACTCATGGATTAGTCTGCTTTCTATGAGGGTCTGTCTGTCTTACCCATAGTGCTATGCGCTGAACGAGTGGGCCAGATGACTAAGACCTACAATGACATCGATGCTGTCACCAGACTTCTGGAGGAGGTGAGTTGTACAAATCAGATGCTTTTACGTCTGGGCTTAATCAAGGGATAAGCTTTGAACTAAAAAAATTCGAGCAGGTCATGTTTGGATTAGATGAATATTAGTTTTATGCAATATTTATATGCATCGATCAGGCATAACATTGTGAGCAGTGACAGGTGAAGTGAATAACACCGATGATCTCCTCATCATGGCACCTGTTAGTGGGTGGGATATATTAGGCAGCAAGTGAATATTTTGTCCTCAAAGTTGATGTGTTAGAAACAGGAAAAATGGGCAAGCGTAAGGATTTGAGCGAGTTTGACCAAGGGCCAGATTGTGATGGCTAGACGACTGGATCAGAGCATCTCCAAAACTGCAGCACTTGTGTTGTGTTCCCGGTCTGCAGTGGTCAGTATCTATCAAAAGTGGTCCAAGGAAGGAACAGTGGTGAACCGGAGACAAGGTCATGGGCGGGCAAGGCTCACTGATGCATGTGGGCAGCCAAGGCTGGCCCGTGTGGTCAGACAAGCTACTTTTGCTCAAATTGCTGAAGAAGTTAATGCTGGTTCTGATAGAAAGGTGTCAGAACACACAGTGCATGATGGATCAGGGCTGTTTTGGCAGCAAAAGGGGGACCGACACAATATTAGACAAGTGGTCATAATGTTATGCCTGGTCGGTGTATTTTGCTGTAGAACACCAGTGAGAAAAGTTACAGCACAGACGCAGCGCTTTTAAAATTGAAGCTTAAAATGACACGAGTGAGTGAAACATCTGTCTGGCTGTACAGAAAGAACGGGACCTGGAACTGGCCGCTCGGATTGGCCAGTCCCTGCTGAAGAAGAACCGGAGTTTATCCGAGCAGAACGAGTATCTAGAGGTACAAGTGGGGAACATCAGAGAGGAGGTGAGACTGGCTGAAGCTCATAGATTAATCGTAATGTAATACAGTTCTCTCTCAATTCTCTCTCTCTCATTTTTTCCACAGGTGGCCCAGCTCCATCATGAGCTCAATCTCAAAGATGAGCTTTTGCAGTTCTACACCAACACAGCCGAGGAAAGCTCGGAGGACGCCACGCCTCCTGCGTTAGTCTGTTAAAAATAAATATATAAGTGAATATATGTTCTCTTGTGTTCAAGTGCACATTCTCAGTGCTTAAGTACACCCCTGTGCCTGTGCGCCATGGTAACAAGCTGTGTTGTGTCGTGTCATGTGTATTGTGTTTGTGTGTTCAGAGGTCAGCGTGGCAGGACGTCACTGCCTTTTCCGGGTGGCCCCCACGTGGACGTGCTTCAGAGGAAACTCAAAGACCTGGAGGTGGAGAACCTGTCTCTTAGATCAGAGGTATGTGCAGTACACACAGGAGGATATGTGTGATCATAGAATAGATGTGTTTTTATCAGATTTCCAAAATTCCTGCGTCGTCATGGCTTTTACGTGTCATCATTGCTGGCACAGGTTATCTTCTTACATGGCGCGTCCTTGTGTAACTTGTTATTATGGGAACAAAACTACTTGTACTGTCAGAACGACTGCTATAAAAAATTAATCAACACCTTCCGACCAATCGGAATCGAGGATTCTACAGATATGATGTATTTTTAAATGTAACAGTACAACACACTTAAATGGAAACGATGTGAATGTGTGTGTGTGTGTGCTTTGCTGTTTAGGCGAGCCATTTGAAGTCCGAGACAGAGTCGTTTGAGGAGAAAGAGCAGCAGCTAGTGAACGACTGTGTGAAGGAACTCAGTAAGTTGAGCAAAAGGCACTTAAGTCAATTTTCTGGGAACTTATTTCACATTATGTAAATGTTCATGATTCCACTAGTCAACAGATATTTTTTATTATTTAATTATTTTTAATAGAAATGTCTGAGACTGAATTTTTCAGGCCTAGATCATCACTTTTAAATGCAAAAAGAGCAGGGATAGAAAATACGGACTGCAGGATGGTTTTTTTTTAATGCAATCAAGTAACATAAAAACAATTGTTTTTTAAAGGGAATTACATCCACATTATGTAAATGCATGAATTCTAGGTCATTCAGATATTTTTTAATTTTTTAATTTTTAAATTAATTGGGAAATGTCTTGAGTGAATTTCCTCAGGCCTAGGGGTTTGATTTATTTTCCCCCCTCCGCCGGGGTGTGTGTGTGTGTGTGTGTGTGTGTGTGTGTGTGTGTGTGTGTGTGTGTGTGTGTGTGTGTGTGGTGTGTGTGTGTGGATGTTTGCATGTTCTACCTGTGCCTCGGGAGTTTCCTCCGGGTACTCCGGTTTCCTCCCCCGGCCCAAAGACATGCATTGTAGGTTGATTGGCATCTCTAAATTGTCCGGTGTGTGTGTGTGTGTGTGTGTGTGTGTGCCCTGCGATGGGTTGGCACTCCATCCAGGGTGTATCCTGCCTTGATGCCCAATGATGCCTGAGATAGGCACAGGCTCCACTGGTCCAAAGACATGCATTGTAGGTTGATTGGCATCTCTAAATTGTCTGTAGTCCGTGGTTGGCACTCCGTCCAGGGTGTATCCTGCCTTGGTGCCCAATGACGCCTGAGATAGGTGACCCTAGTGTAGATCAGATAAGCGGTAGACAATGAATGAATGAAATTAAGTGTCTAACAGTGGTGCCTAACGTAATACTGTTCCTCTCCTTAGTCTGTAGTTTAGATTGTTTAAAAATCTTGGTATTAAATCCTCACTCCATGTGTGTATCTCAAACTCTGAACGTGGGCTCCAGGACAATCCAGTCTTCAGATCTCCACCATAGCGGAAGAGCTGACCAGGAAGACAGAGGATGCGGCTCGCCAGCAGGAGGAAATCACCCACTTGCTCTCGCAGGTTGTCGACTTGCAGAAAAAGGCCAAAACGGTCAGCACTCGCATTCGCATCCACACAGAAAACACTGATTAAAGAGGAAAAACTATCTTCATTGATCTGCTTTTGTGTGCGTTGTGTGTTGACAGTATGCTCTGGAGAATGAAGAGCTCTCTCAACATCTGGTGGCAGCTAAAGACGCTCAGAGGCAACTCACAGCCGAGGTACGGAAGATCTGTGATGTCACACAATCTTTGATTATTTTATTGTAGTTTTTAATGATACAATCCTCTCCTAACACACAGCTTCAGGAGCTGGGCGAAAAGTATTTGGAGTGTATTGAGATGCTGCATGAGGCTCAGGAAGAGCTGAAGTTCCTGCGGAACAGGAGCATGTCTGCTGGAACACCGCGGCGTTACCATCCTTTTGGACTGTTCCCTATGGTACACACACACACACCTCCAGTACTCCTTAATATAACAATATCTTTAAACGCACATTCATTCACTCATTCATGTTCAGTAAAAACTTTATCCCGGTTTGTGTTGTTGGGGTCTGGCAACGCTCCCGGGAATCCCAGGGATTCTCATTTTGTGTACTGTTTACTTTTACATCTAGAGCTAGGATTGCTTCTCTCAGCCAATCAGATCAAACCAAATGATTATGATTGGCAAAGCCGGTGTGTATGTACATGTTTTATATCGTAGTGGGGACCAGAAGGATTTCTCACCACAAGGATTGAAATATCTGACAGTTTGGATCGTGTAGTGACCGTATTCGC
The DNA here is from genome assembly GCA_033459395.1 of Hemibagrus guttatus. NCBI lineage: Eukaryota > Metazoa > Chordata > Actinopteri > Siluriformes > Bagridae > Hemibagrus > Hemibagrus guttatus. The sequence goes on along the minus strand of JAUCMX010000016.1, from coordinate 21,294,552 downwards.
TTGTCCAAATAAGGAAGACTCAAAAAACAAGTTTTCTTTAAGGTTATTAAAGGTAATGATAGGTGTTGAAATTATCCTTAACTGCATTGCAAATTATGTCACTGAATGTTCGTATGTGTGTGTGTGTGTGTGTGTGTGTTTAGGACTCTCTGGCTGCTGAAATTGAGGGCACTATGAGGACGGAGTTGAGTCACGAGCACCCTGAAAACGAGGAGCAAAAGTATAAAGCTTTTATTTTTATACATTTTTGTGAACCATGGGTTGTATTTCAATATTTTTATCACCTTTTAACACCTTCTTTTTTTCTGTTTCGGTCACTTATTGAATTGCATGTAGTCTTTAATTGAGAGATTCAGGAGCAGAATTTACCCAGAATGCATTGTGATCTTAACAAATGAATGTAACAAAATACCCAACTCTATTATAGGCGCCATAATATCACATTTGTTTTGCGTTCAAATTGAGGCTTTTGCAGAGATGACTGCTCCAGTTGTTCATGCCAGATGTTTGCTGGATTAGATCCTAGAAAAAGCTACATAAAGATCTTGCATTGCTGATGAGATGAGCCGGAATTCCACCATGCTAGCTATTTATCGAACAACCTGATTAGCATGCTAGTTACCAAGCTGATGAATGACCGTAACTGTTCTTTGGGAAATCATTGGTCTGACATCATTTCCTGCTACACACACCTCCTCTTGTCTTGCAAGTGGCTATGCCGCATGTGAACAATTCAAAGCTCTATTAGTTTTTTTTTTGCACTGATTTTGTGTTAATGTCTGTGTTTGCAGGGTGCGTCACAAGCGTGTGTTTGAGACGGTTAAAAACGTTAACCAGTCTGTCAGGCAGCGCTCGCCAGCTCCACCTTCTACTAATATTCCCGGGTCCAATCAGACGAACTCATTCCTATGTTCCGCCCTCTCTGACAGCAACACTGACAACATGGCTGCCCTTGATAACCGTGAACAGAGCATGCTCCTGGAGGCAGAGTCAACAGATGCCAAGTGGGTGGGGCTTAAGTGTTAATTATAACGTAAACAAATATTTTATGTAAAAAACAAACAGGAATGTTTGGTACCCAGATCTTCTTTAGGTTTGCACCAGAGCTATGAGACCTACAATACAACTATCAGTTAGCATCATAACATAGACAATTGTTTGTAATAGAAAAGCTGTATAGTCTTCTCCTGTGTGCCTGTGGCAATTTTCCACTCGACCTCCAGTTCTGACAGCCCTGAAAAGCGGTCCAGCTCGGAAGACCTGAAGCTGGCTCTGCGCCGACTCTCACTGCGCCGACAGAACTGCCTGAGTGAGCGTCGTTTCTTTGAGGAGGCACGTGAGAGGAGGCACCATGATGCTCCACTTCATGGCATTGTGTCTGGGGAAAGCATCATGTCGCTGGGCATGTGGCCGAGCAGGCCGTACCTCCCCGACAAACTGCAGATCGTCAAACCGTTGGAAGGTGAGAAACTCCTAAGAATTTCAAAAAATCAATGGATTCAAATAAAAAATGCCAACTCAACATACAATTTATGTTCTTCTTCTTTCTTACTCTCAGGCTCCGCAACCTTGCAGCACTGGCAGCAGTTAGCTCAGCCTAACCTAGGCGGAATTCTAGACGCTCGTCCTGGTGTTGTCCCTAAGGGTTTTCGTCCCCTGGAACTTGAGCTAGAGGAGGTCTATCACTACAGCGACTTTGAGGAGGATGAGCCGGGAGAGCAGTACTTCCAGAACCTTCCCACCACCACCACTACAGGCAATCCTGGTCTGGGCCATGCCCCCTTGGCCTCTCCGTCACCCTGCCTCAGCACTGGCCATGCCTCTGCAGAGTTCTCAGGTGGGATCGCGGTAGCTTATTAACACATAGAGTAACATATCTCTTTCTTTTTGGTATTTCATTCTAATGGTAAAGACATTCATGTGTGTCAGTAATAATATATAAACTGTAAAGATTCATTTCTGCATTATTTGCATTTATTGCCTGGTTTGCAGTACACTACCCGGGTAAGTGCATGGCCCACACTAGTTCCACCTACACGTTCACTACCTGCAGGATCCTCCACCCATCGGACGAGGTGACCAGAGTAACTCCCAGGTCAGACAGTCTAATCTTTCACTTTTTAGTGTAAATAAATAAAACAAAGTTAGAACCCAAAACTTCTATAACAAGCTGCCAGTACTCATATTCATATTAACTTTTCTCTCTCCAGTCTAAACCCTGCCCCCACCTCTTCATGTGCGATGTCATCTAGCCTTCGCTCCACCCCCGCTGTCACGCCTTGCACTCCTCGCCGCTTAAGTCTCTCCCAGTCCCAGTCCTTCACCAACTTACGTGACTCTACAAAGACCTTCAGCACCTCATTGGGGTTAGTGCGCCTCCTACAGGAGCGCGGGATCTCTGCCGCTGTTTATCAGCCACATAGTTGGGACAGAGCCACAGGAGGTGACCATTTATCCACCTCCGTCCTCCCCCCTTCGTCCCTTCTGGACTATCAGAAACCTTCTACTCCACCAAACTCCCCTGCCCGACACACACCAAGCCCCCACACCATTGATCAGGAAAACCCTGCAGACTTTTCATTCAAAAGCCCATCCTATGAGAACTTCCTAGCCTCTAAGCCAGCACGGTCCATTCTAAAAGAAGTGGCAGGGGAGGCCCAGGCCAGGGATTGTGAAAGCCAGACGGATGTCAGCGTGTACAACCTGAACCTGGTAGATAAGCTAAAGAGGCTGGGACTGGCCAGTCCAGGAGCCAGTGGGATCTCAGGGCCGTGTCCTATACTGGGCCCTCTAGGTGGCTTGAGGAGGACGGGCTCTCCCTTTACGCCGCTAAACGAAGGGTTAAGGCGCAATCGGAGCTACCCAGCTGTGGTTGGAGCAAGCATGGCTATGAAGGGCCCTGGACCCCAAAAAGATGAGCTGATCCTAACTCCGAAGCTTCCCAAGCAGACTAGTCTTAAATAGATGACTCATACACTCAAACTACTGTAACATATGTATTTAAGTCACGCCATCCAAAAGCAAAATTCAGCGGAGAATATATATATATATATATATATATATATATATATATATATATATATATATATATATATATATATATATATATATATAATTATATATATTATTATATATATATATATATATATATGTATATTATATATATATATATATATATATATTCTCTGCCCTAGTGTGTAAAACAGCTTCAACACCTTTCCTGACCGACCTTAAGGTGGACATAACATAAAGAAAAAAACCCTCAAGCATTAAACTAAAAAAAATAAAAATAAAAAAATCAATATCCTTTGGTGTAAATCCAGCAATCTCACCAGTAATGCAGCAATCACACTTACACTATATGGGCAAACGAATGTGGACACCTGTTCACGACACCCTTATACAGAATACTTGCTTCTTAGTTTCACCGAAGAAAAATCTTAATGCTACAGCATTTATAAATTATGTCCTTCCAAATTTATGGCAGCAGTTTGGGAAACACCCATATATGGGTGTCACGGACAGCTGTCCACAAACTTTTGTTCATATAGTGTGTCTAAGGGGTGAGCAATATAGCAATATTTGAAGAGATTTTCATGATCTATGACATGCAGGGATGGATTAAAGGCAAGGCCTCATATCTATTTAAACGGAATAATTCGACTGACCGGTTATTACACGAAGCCACACACAACACCTACCAACATCTGGAATTAAGAGCAACATGAGCCAATGAATGTAAAAGCCATGGATTCTGAAATAAATTTGGAAATGTTCTTGCTGTGTGGGTCTGAATTTCAAGGCAGTGAATAGTCACTTAACTGTTTAGATCTAGAGCTAGATAAATAGCTACTGATACTGCAATGAAAGCCATAGAGATGTCATGATGATGTGGCAGTGACTGCACAACAATAGAAGAAGTTGCTTTCGGCTGCTCCCTGTTCGGGGTCGCCACAGCGGACCAACTGGTCCGCACAACAACTTGACAAATGTTTTACGCCGGATGCCCTTCCTGACGCAACCCTCCCATTTTTCCGGGCTTGGGACCGGCACTGCATCCAGTGGCTGGGATCAAACCCGGGCCTTCCGCATGATAGGCGAGTAACCTACCACTGAGCCACCAATGCCTCTGACTGTACAACAATAATATAGTTAAATAATAATGTTTTTACAGTAGTATCATAACACGAGGAACTTGAAATCTAATGGATTTTCAGTGATTCTAAACAGGGGGGCACGGTCTCCGCCATGTGTGTGTGGAGTTTGCATGTTCTCCCCGTGCCTTGGGGGTTTCCTCCGGGTACTCCGGTTTCCTTCCACAGTCCAAAGACATGCATTGTAGGTTGAGTGGTGTCTCTAAATTGTCTGTAGTGTGTGACTGCGTGAGTGAATGAGAGTGTGTGTCCGCCCTGCGATGGGTTGGCACTCCGTCCAGGGTGTATCCTGCCTTGATGCCCAATGACACCTGAGATAGGCACAGGCTCCCCGTGACCCGAGAATAGATCAGATAAGTGGTTAGACAATGAATGAATGAATGAATGAATGAATGATACTAAACGGTGCGGTTTTTCAATCTGCATTTCCCACGTTGGCCAGTAGAGGGGATTTAACATTTAAATGCATAAGAATACATCTTTGAATTCTAGGGAGCACGTGCAGGTTTGCGCAAACTTGTAGCCAGTGACTCGTTTATATAACTTAAAAAGTTATATATATATATATATATATATATATATATATATATATATATATATATATATATATATATATTGAATGGATTGAATGATATATTGAATGGATATATATATATATATATATTTTGTGTACTTTTTTGACTCATTGAACTTCTTATTCTTTGTATTTTCCGTTCAACAGAACACATAAGGTCCAGGTCCACTTTTTTTTCAGGGGTTATTGAGATGAAAGGTTTGGATGAAAAATGTATTCAAGCTAGTAATCATAAAATCTAAAAATGAGCGTAAAAAGGCTTAGAAATGGTCATATATAATGATAATCATCATCATTTGTCTGGTTATTTATTACTTTATAATAGGAAATACTTGATATGTTTGTCTATATTGAAAATAGTTTTATTGTTACTGACATTAACATTTTAAAATGTTATACGGTTAAACAATCAAAGAATAGACGACGAAAAAGTTATAAAGTTAAAGGGCAGAATAATAAACAGTGAAAAGAGCAACCATTTTATGTTTTTTAAGTCTGAAAATGTTTAAAACTTACATCATGCTAGTTATGCTAGGTAGCTGCTATGGTATTGCAAGTGGTTGCAAGTTGGTTGCTATGGCATATAATATATGTAATATATATAAAATATTGAAGTGGAAAAGTTATGACTTACCACACTGTCTTCAAATTTCCCTCCAAAAAGGAAATTACATCACATGAGGCTGGACTTTGGAACAAACCATTGCTGATTTATAGGGGGGTTTTATAGGGAGTAACACAGTCGACACGGATTTCTCGGGCATACACAAAATGGATGATTTAATGTAGATGCATGAGCAAAATATTATTTAACACACCTTTCTCATAATTTAATGATTAATTTGGACAAATATTTATAAGAAATATATACAGAAACATGTATTTTAGAGCTAATCTGAAGAGCAAAACCTCACATTTACCAAATCAGACAGCACAAAAACAGCAAGATCCAGTATAGAATATGGCATTTTTTCAAGATAAAAGATTGATATCTGTTGGATTTTTGTATTAAATGAATTAGAAATGTCCCCTGATGTAAAGCGACCATTGCTTGAAGTGAAAAGTACCCCTAATTATAGAATGACTCATGTAACTGATATAGTTTTATATCAGAAGCTGTGAAGAAAATAGAAGATAATGGAAAAGGGCTATGCTTCACAGATCCCACATGAGAAGCACTGATCTGAAGGACAAGCTACATGATGCTATATTTATTATTAGCTTTTTCAGTGTTAGACTGAGATACTATATGAAATGCTCTTACTTTATTTCCAATCAAATACAAATGAAGTTCCAGTAAGTCTTTCGTTCCAATTCAGTCTTTGACAATGGACAAAGCAACCGAACAAAAACCCTCTGACATGTTTAGTGTGAAAAGGAAAAGGTAATGGTGAGTAGCTGGAGGTAGAAGGATGTTTTATAGTTACATTTTTGGTTATACGACTCGTTCTTTATACATGCACTCGGGTGCATGTTGACGAGTGTCCACAAGAGGGCGTGAGTGTATCGGATCCCGAGTAACGCAAGTCAAGACAAGTCAAATGAATTTTTTAGTGTTGTAAAAGTCTGTGATTTTCTCCTGCTGTGGGAAATTCATTCATTCATTGTCTACCACTTATCCGATCTATTCTCGGGTCACGGGGAGCCTGTGCCTATCTCAGGCGACATTGGGCATCAAGGCAGGATACACCCTGGACGGAGTGCCAACCCATCGCAGGGCACAAACACACTCTCATTCACTCACACAATCACACATTACAGACAAAATCAGTGAAATCACTTTTTTCCCCCACTCTGATGAACATTATCTGACACTTTTGACTTGTGGGCTAGTTGATGTGATCTTCTACTTTTGGAGCTAATTCACCTCACTGTTTAACTTCTGCATTATCACATGCTTTTCTGCTCACCATGGTGGAAAAGAGTGATTATATTTGTATTTAATGCAAGTGTTAGATGTACGTATCTTTGTGTAGTGATGTTTGTTGTCATTAGTAGTAGTTCGGCACTGGATGTACGTAATGTGTGAGTTAATTCGTTGTTGAAAAGTAAATCCACATAAACATTGGCATAAACGTTAATTAAACATTTTAACCAGCACTTTAGAACGTTCCAGTTCTTTTAATCCACTTCAGGACATGATTCATGTCAAAACATGGCAGAATTTCAGAAGACAAATTCTTCATTACTTCTTCATTTTCTGGGCAGAATCTCATATGCTTGCAAGCCATTTGCGTCATTGAGACGGATATTAAATACCAGAAGTAATTGCTTGTCGAGGCCATCATGTTTTCCAACAGGACTATGTGTGTAGTGGCATGTACTCACGAGACGTTGTTCTCCAATACTATATTGATTTGTTCAACTAAACCCGAAGGCCAAAGGCGTAGTCCATATAGCAACAGTTTGTGGAGGTCTGATGTATACAGTAAACTTGTTTTCAAGAGCAGAAAGTACCCAGAAGGCATTACAATGGGAAGCAATTTCCTTTTCAATGAACAAAATAATGCAGGTACTAAAGTCAAAGCCAAAGAAGCTTTATTGTCACTTCAACCATATATAGCTGATGCAGTACATGGTGAAATGAAACAACGTTCAAGCAGGTGTATATATATATAATATTTGCTAGGTTGATTTGATGCTTTCTACCACAGCATTGTTAACCGCTTGCTTCTAATCAGTCAGAAGGTTGATTAAATTTCCATAATAGCAGAGTTTTGTCTACAAGCAAATCACAGGTTTATTTGAACACGTCTGTTCTAATACATTATTATTATCTTTTCAAACTCCATTTTCCAGTTCCATTGTCTGTACCGCTTATCCGACAGCCTGTGCCTATCTCAGTCATCAAGGCAGGATACACCCCATTGCAGGGCACACACACACCCATTCATTTTAGAGACTCCAATCAGCCTAGAAGCATGTCTTTGGACTGTGGGAGGAAACCCACCAAGCACAGGGAGAACATGCATACTCCACATACAAAGTGAGCAGGAGTGAGACTCGAACCCAGGACGCTGGAGGTGTGAGTTGAACGTGCTAACTATTAAGCCACCGTACCACCTATTTTCAAACTCTCATTTCCAAAATGTAACCTCTCTGCCAAATACTTCCTAAATAATTAAGATAATTAAAAAAAATAATTTTTCACCAGATGTTTAGCATGCTGCTGGCACCGCCCACTTGTCAGACCATGCCTTCCACACACCAGCAACGATGACTCGTTTGTCAACATTATGACTCCCTCAGACTAGGCTTCCCTCTCGAGTTGCTCTTGCTATTGACCCTCCAGGGCTTGAGGCTCCTAAATTAGTAATTAGGGCACAAGGTTTTCTAATCGCCAGCATCCTGGCTCGCCTGATCTCCTGGCGCTCCAACCGACACTCAAAAATGCAGACACTCAATAGACTAAATTCCAGACTCTTGATTTACCTGATTTGCTTTCTCAATTCACCAGCACCTGAGGCTCCTGACTCACTCAATTTGCAGGCACTTTTAGTCCATAATTTCCTCTGAGCTCAAGATTCCCGACTCAGCACTTTTTAAGCTCCAGATCTGCCGAAACCTGGCACTTTATTTGACCAAGACTTGAATATAATTGCTTGCTACCTTCTGACACCTTTGCTTTTTCTTGGTTGTGTTTTTACGTTATAATTTGATGGACCTTGTTTACTGCTGTGACAAAAGAGTTTCTCTTAAAGATCAGTCAAGATCATTCGTCCATCCATCCATTCATCCCATCCCATCCTATCCCATCCAATCCATCCCATGTCAGAAATCTAATGTGATAAATATAACCAAGAACTTACATATTTAATAGATTATTTATCAGTTACTTCATGTCTAAACATAGCAAAGTAATATTCTTCCTTTCCCGTTTGTCTGTTGAAAATCTTGGAGTCCTTGAGTCCTGTGACAGAGCCAAAGTGCTGGAGTTCTAACACTGTCTCCCGTGTCAGGACCTTCTGTTAAACACCTTGCTATTGTGGTTCTCATGGCAACTTGAGCCATGTGTCTGTATTGCATGTTGAGGCATTAGCTGACTGATTTGTGCATTCCATTTGTGTCTATAATAAATTGAGAGTACACGTTCACACCGCAAAGCCTGGTTCTTAGATGAAGTACATTACCAAGCCTTTGCCTTCTGAACTTTATTAAACTCTGTTAGTGTTTTGTGCTTGTAAACATTTCCAAGCAAATATCCACATTTGTTTCTAACTACCTCACGATGGCACTACCTCACGTCTCTAATGGGTGCTTTTCTCTAATTCACACCTAGCGTAGCCAATCCACCTACTGGCATTGTTTTTTCGGGAGGTGGGAGGAAACCGGAGAATCTGGAGGAAACCCACGCAGATGCATGGAAAACATATCTGTCTTCAATGCATACAGTAATCTGAGCTCAGGCTTGAACCCTAGAGCTCCGAGGCACTAGTTCCACCCACTGTAACACATACAGTATATGCTTATATGTATATTAGCTGGTATGAGCTGGCTAACACATTTTATACGTCATTGCTGTTACATGCTCAATTCTGATTGGTCAGTACTTCCAGCTGCAAGGTTTATTATACAGTATATTAGCATGCTCATTCGAATTCATTACTGTTTCCATGGTAACAACTCACATAGGGATTTGTATGGATTCAAACGATGCTCCCTACAGACTACGTATGACGTAAACTTCTAGTGCCTACCTAATGGACTTGAAATAATGCCTTTTAGTCTTTACATACTGTGTGGTCCAAAAGTCTGGGCACCCTGCTGCTTCTATTTTGAATTCGTTTCAGATTTAATACAACAATTGGCAATACAAATTATGGACTCCATGGACCATACCTTATGATTCATTTTAGATTAGAAATAAAGCCTGTTATTCCCTAAACAGTGGATATAAAGTAACATTTCCTGTCCCTAGATAATGCGTAATGTTTTAGTCCCTAATTAACAGGTATGATCCAGGTCCTAATAGTGTTCTTCCATGACTGTGTTTGTTTTTTAATTCTTCTTTCAAAAACCCCACAACTAAAACGCATTACACCTGCTTTAACCAAATCTACTTTGAAGTGATATTATCTTACTAAGAACCACATTCCTATAAATGATTCACTACCTGCGGGCGATGTGCAATGGCGGGTAATTACGATGCCAATCATACGTCAAGCTATCCTCGATCTAATAAGAAGGTCATTTGGTGCAATACGTTGTCATGGTTTTGTATAACACACGGGCCGATCCGTTAACGGGGACAGTGATGAGATTAACATTTGTTCATATTGCATTACAGCTTTGTATGATCTTCGTTTTATTAAAGGTCGACAGAGGTTAGAGGTAATGCAGTTCCGTTTTTGTAAATACCTTCAATATTGTTTGAGTAGAGCTGTGTGTGTGTGTGTGTGTGTGTTGTTGGCTGGGCTATAGAAAAGAGCTGTGAATGTGACCTATGTGATTCATGGCTATAATAATTGCACCAATAGCACAGAATCTCACTATTTCTCACTTTCCGAGATTGATCCCACTCCTTTGGGTAGTCATTTTCGCCAATTGATCGGCTCCAAGATATATTTTCCCCTCCCCGCTTTCTCTTTCTTTTCCCTTTCCATGGTGTATGTAACGTATTGGGATAAGTCTGACACTTGTACAGCTTGTAATTTGTGTGAGCTCACTGCTGAGGTCAGATACACGGTGTTCTTTCTTCGAAGATGATTCAAGAGGCGCAGTGAAATACAGGGTTTGCATTGCAATCGTCAATAACGTCTGTACAATTTCAAGTGTTATGCTGCTGCTGTTGTTGAAACCCGATCGCTCATAAGGTGCTAAATAATCTTTAATAACAGCAGCCATGACAGTAGAATTGTTGCTTGCAATTCAACCTGTACAGTAAGTCAGACACTCCATACAAAGTAGTTATGACAATTTTAATGTGATGAGGTTTTTGATTTCCTGTGAGATGTTTATTTCGAATTTTGAAGGAGTTTCCGGTGTCAGAGATTTTCAGCAGTCATAGATAGAAATGGAACTTAAAGTTTCCAGACATGGAAGGGTCATCAGTATTGTGTCTTTGTCTTTTTTTTTGTCTTATTAAAGAGATTGATAAGAAATTGAAGACAAATCCATATTTTTGTAAAGCTACTTTGTGGAAGGTTATTAAACACACTATGTGGTTAAAATTGAATTGAATTGTTAAGGAAATTTAATTCATAAATGATAAACGGAATGTTTTTGTGTACGTTTTCTGATGTTAAATGGAATTATTAGCTATTAGTGCTTTGGGGGTTTCCTCCTGGTACTCTGGTTTCCTCCACCAGTCCTAAGACATGTTCTGTAGGCTGACAGGCATCTAAATTGCACATAGTGTGTGCATGGGTGTGTATGGTAATAATATGTCATTTTCTGGTTGTGTAGTAAAAAGCAATAAAACTTTCTATCCTGCAAAACAGTCATCTGTGTCGTCTTGAGTGTTGCATTTAATGCGGTGAACTTAATTTCCACTCCCATTATCCATTTTTAACCACGAAGCACTTATCGCTTCTAAGCACCGTTCCCCAGACCCTACTGCACACGCCTTTTTGTGGCCACCTGCCCCATTAGCACTAGCACATGTGGATAATGTAGTGTCATGAGCAATGATTTTGAAGGACAGAGCCTGCACGATTTGAGGCCAAAGTCGAATTCTGACCTGGTTTATTGGAAACACATCAACAGCACTGTGTCACCCAGACCAGCTTTCATTTTCCCAGTCACTCACAAGACCGCAAAAGTGAAAACAACAGCAACAAAATACAACCCCTTAGACGTTTCTGAAAATATTTGGCATAAGTGTATATTGCATCATCAATTTACAAACATGTACATCAAATACATCATCAGCATCATTATATAAGAAGAAGAAGGGGAATAATAATAAATATATTCTTTATTTAGGAAAGTAAGGAATGAGGCGTGGTCCCTCATGAGGAGTAATCGTATTCCTCGGCACTCCGGCGACCAAAATCCATCCAGCCCAGGTAGTCCCGGTCTTTTATCCGGTGGTTAGCGCTCAAAGCGTTCGCCTTGCTGTTCGCCACAGAGTTCCGACGAACAGAACCTGAATAAGAGAGATAGACCAGAGTGAGAACGAAATGAAGTTTAAGTTAGCGGTAATTTCATTGAAGACATATAATGAGATTTGTGGTGCATGGTAAAATAATCTGCTTTAGACTTCAGATGTAAACTCAAAGTGGGCGTGGCCTAAACCTGAACCAGTTTTTTCCTTCCTTTGATAGAGAAATATGCAGAGGACTGTTTTTCCTAATCCTCTTCAACACAATACCAATAATCTGTATCTGTATCTGTATCAGAATTTGGATTTAAACTCAAAATGGGTGTGGCTTAAATAGAAATATACTGAAATGTGCCCCGGACTCTTTTCTTAATCCTGTTCACACAATTATTATTTTTCTTCACACCCGTCAGTGATGTATGTAATAAACGTATAATAACATCATCAGAATTTAGTTTCTATTAATGTAAAAATATTATAATCATAAAATATTTATAGCTAGTGGAATAATTTAAACCACTGCATCCCAGGCAGTTACTAAGGATGAATGAATGCATCATTTACAAAAAATATAGAAAAATAAATGAATTAATAAAAAATATCATGGTGATTAGATTGTCCCTGCATTGTTTTATATCCTCATAAAAAATAAAAAACCTAATTTAAGTGTGACCTGCACATGTTTGCCTCCTATTCATATCTGTTTACAACAAATTATCCGTTCATTCCATAATAATTCACTTGAAGAGAGAACTTAAATGGAAATTCTTGACAAAAATACCTTAGATTTTGAAAATATTTACCATCAGATTATTTACTTTATGATATTTTGTCTTTGAGGTTTTGGTTGTAAACCATCCAGGTGTCACTGTAATTCCTCCTTCAGTGCTTTATGTTTAATTGGTAACTTCTTTAAGTTCTTTCTTTCTATATGAATATAGAAAATATCACACATTTTCATCCACGGATTGTTGTGAAAACTTTTTTACTCAACTCTATTAACAAGAGTTTAGCTACGGTAGAGAAAAAGCCATAAAACCTTGTGAGTCGTAAATGAGATTTTGACAGACGGAGAGACAGACACGGAGCGAGCACTAAGCGTAGGCTTTCGTCTTTGTCAGAATTGGTATGACAGATGCACATCTGCTCCAGATGTTCTCTCTCTGATTCATTTCACCCACGTCTAAGAGCTTCTTTTGCATGTGTTCCATGCTCGAATGCATCGTTCGACGTGTCTCGGGGGTACCTCAAACTTTCAAATTTGGAAGAAAAATGTGCATATAATTCCTTATTTTATCCTACATACTAAATATACAGTTTTATACGTATAAAACACGTAACTGAACATCTTTTTATTTATTTCTTTATTTCTTTATTAAAGTCTTAAAAATATACTCAAACAAATTTTCTTTGTATATGGTTGGATAATTTAGCTCCAGCTAAGAATTCCTATGAGTATAAAATGATATAAATAATAAATAAATAATAGGAATGCTTGCTAAAGTGTATAAACATTCTTTAGGAATATTTACGAACATCTCAGTATCAACTATTTTATAACACAAATGCTCACGTTACTCAAAATGGCGGAATCCAGCTGGGTTCACTGCTACTACTAATACACCGTAATTTTAGTTGAACCGAGTCTTTTCTTTGTAATGTAAAAACATATCTGAGAGAAATGTTGGTATTCCAGACACTTTTGACACCTTTTCAGTGCCACTACGCCTTTCCATTGTGCAAAAACAAGACTTCATGCTAGCTACTTAAAGGCACTCAGTCCTTAGCTAGCTTCTGCTAGGTGTGTTCTCACAGGAATATTAGTTCAGTATATTAAGGAATCATTTCTCTGCTTTACGTCATAGATTTCAAGCAGTTTTCTAAGACATAGGCAGAGGTTTGTAAGTTAAAAACAATCAAACGTCTGACTGATCAGCCTTAATTAAAGCCTTAATTGAACCAAGCAGTTGAAAGAGGGCTAATTTCACCTCACGCTTAATATCACTGCTGGTTGCGAGGATGGCAAAAACATTCTTCTTCTTATTTTTTTTAATCTGTTTTTGTTTGCCAGCACCTGCAAAGATTACATCTCTCAGCTATTTAATTGATTCTCACTCGTAGGTTCGGAGGGGAAAAAGTATCTGCCTGATCCGTGTGTCTTATAAAAAACACGGAAATGTGAAATGTTGGTTCAAGTGATGACAGAGATGTTTGAATATCGTAAAAGTAATTAGTTGGGGCTTCAAGCTTAGCTAGCTAGAGGAAGTGGGTTAAGGTTAGCTTTTATTGAATTTTATAGAGCATTAAATCTTGAGTTTTCCTGTTCGAGATATTTTTAATGTTTTCTCAAATTAGAAGAAAGAGCAAAAAGTACAGGAAGCTGTCTCATCTTTAATTAATTAATTAATTAATTAATTAATATAAAAAAATAAAAAAATTCTGCTATACTTTAAGGCATCCATCTATCTATCCACAATTTTTTTTTTTTTTTTACAAATTCATTTATTTATTTATTTATTTATTTATTTATTTATTTATTTATTTATTTATTTATTTATTTATTTATTCTTTTTTAGTTCTTCAATAAAACTAATGAAATTGTTTGGGGGGAACCGTTGCTGAAAATGCTTTTGGGTGTGATACTAATGCAACAGATGGGAGATTTTATACCACGTGCAGCACACACATTTCTAGTCCGTTTCAGTGCAAATTATAGATGTGTGTGAAATTCACACTTCCCACACTTGCACAGTAATTCACACAGACACACAGAGATGTGTGTGTGTGTGTGTGTGTGTGGTTGGGCCTATTAGGAGATTAATGCTAACCGGTTTCTTTTAAATCTTGCCTAGCTGTTGTGTTTCAGCCCCCGCTTCACATCTAAGTGCATTGCACCCACATGCACATAACCGCTGCACGCTCTGCTCATTGTAGTGCAACTCCTCATAACCTCAGCGCTAAGCACTGCACTCAGAAGCCCCGGGCCATGCCGGTGCATGTGATGCAACGCAATGTTTACTGTTGTTGCCCGTTGCGATGGCATTTCTATGAAGCACCATGGAGTTCGTGCTCAGCCACGATTATGCTAGCACGCTCGAAAGAGAAGGAACAAAGAGAAGAACGCCCTGGGAGGATTCACAATTAGACGGCACCGAAGCCGTAAGCTAAGATCCTGCTCTCAGGCGCGCACCCAGCTGTTTCAGGCTCCTGTTCGGGCCTGTTGGTGTTACCGTGTTTTCGGAAACAGCCGGAAGGCTTAACACGTGATGCTGACATGTTGTAAGAGCTTTCAATTACTCTGGAGTTCAGCAAACTATTAGTCAAGGTAATGAAAGGCTTCTGAATCCTCCGCTGACAAAAACAAATAAAATGATTTAATAAAACTGATGTGGCATGTGATTAAACATCTAGTAATTTGCCAGGACACAGACAGATAACTGAGATCCTTGCAGAGATAGACAGAGTGGCACTGCGCTATGCTGCATTTTGGTAACTGAAAAAAAACAAAACAAAAAAGTAGATTTTTTAAAGATTTTTTTTTTTTGTGTGTGTGTGTGTCTTATTGTGTTTGTGTGTGTTGTTGTGTGGGTCTTTGTGTGTGTCTGGGTGTGAAATCTTGTCTTAGTGTGTGTATTAATGTGTGTGTGTGTGTGTGAATGTGTGTGATATCTTTTTTTAGTGTGTGTGTCTTAGTGTGTTTGTGTGTGTGTGTATGAATGTGTACGTGTGTCTTAGTGTGTGTATGATATTTTGTCTTAGTGTGCGTGTCTTAGTGTGTTTGTGAGTGTGTGTGTGCCTGTGTGTGTATGTATGTGTGCGGGTGTGATATCTTTTCTTAGTGTGCGTGTCGTAGTGTGTTTGTGTGTGTTGTGTGTTTTTTTATGTGTGTGATATCTTGTCTTACTGTGTGTGTCTTAGAGTATGTGCGTGTGTGTGTCGTTGTGTGTGTGTGTGTGAGTGTGCTATCTTGTCTCAGTGTGTGTTGTGTGTGTCTTAGTGTGTGATATCTTGTCTTAGTGTGGGTCTTAGTATGTGTGTGTGTTTGTGTGTTGTGTGTCTTACTGTGTTTTTATGTGTCTTTGTGTGTGTGATATCTTGTCTTACTGTGTGTGTCTTAGAGTGTGTGTTTTTGCGTGTGTGAGTGTGATATCTTGTCTTAGTGTTTGTTGTGTGTGTCTTCGTGTGTGTGTCTTAGTTTGTGTGGTGTGTGTCTTCGTGTGTGTGTCTTAGCTTGTGTGTTGTGTCTTTGTGTGTGTGTCTTAGTGTGTTTACGTGATCTACACAATACTGATTTCTCATCTGATGCTACACAACTTTATCACAAAGAGCAGCAACGCTGTCTCTCTCCCTCGTCCATGCAGCTGAAACGCAGGTGTAAAGGTGATATACAGTGCTGTGTGTGTGTGTGTGTGTGTGTGTGTGCTGCAGGTCTTTATGTATACTATACCCAGTTCTCAGTAAAAAAATTAATGCAACCTCGTTATTCAGCGTCTTTAGCAGTCATTAGGAGCTGGACATTTTTACTGTCTTGCATTAAGTTGAATTGCGACGTTGCCCTGGGATACGCCTGCCCCAGACTTTATAAATAAAATAAATGAACTGAGGAACTTCAGTAAAGAGTAAAGAGAGTACACAGTAAAGAGAATAATAAAAAAAACACTGCACTAATTCTGCTTCTTTAAAGCTTCTTTATGAAAGCATTAAACCATCTTGTGCATTTATTCTCTCTCTCTCTCTCTCTCTCTCTCTCTCTCTCTCTCTCTCCCCCTCTTTCTTTGTCTCTCTCTTTGTCTCCCTCTCTCTGTCTATTTTTTGTTTTTCTTTTGGATTCTTTGTGCCTTTTTCCATCTTCTCTCTCTCTCTCTCTCTCTCTCTCTCTCTCTCTCTCTCTCTCTCTCTCTCTCACGCCCCCTCTCTCTGTTTCTTTCACTCTCTCTTGCCCCCCCCCTCTGTCTCTCTCTCTGTCTCTTGGATTCTTTGTGCCATCTTCTCTCTCTCTCTCTCTCTCTCTCTCTCTCTCTCTCTCTGTCTCTCTTTTTCTCACTCTCTCTGTTTCTCTCTCTGTTTCTCTCTGTTTCTCTCTCTCTCTCTCTCTGTCTCTCTTTTTCTCACTCTCTCTGTTTCTCTCTCTCTCTC
>JAUCMX010000016.1:21177646-21275146 GCA_033459395.1 Hemibagrus guttatus | reverse complement strand
ATACGGCCTTGTGAATGGGTTAACAGCCCACGTGCAATGTTCTTTGTGACGTTAGTTTAAAATTTACGGAAGGAGTCTCCGCCAAGGCGTCAACGCTAAGGTGAAGTTTTTTCTGCATTTTTTATTTTATTTTATGAACTTCAAGAAATAGAACAGAGACAGGGAACAATGATGTTTATAGCTGTTGGAATGTAAGTGATAACTAGTTCCGCAACAATGTTTATCATCAATGTTTAATATATGAGTAAATATTCACCAAATCGTTTTAAAGTATTTATTCGCATCTCCATACAGTTCTGTCGAAATGCTAGTGATCTCTTTCGAGTAAGCTGATGGTTGATTTCATGATTTGTTGTCCAATCGTGGAGCAGCTTGCTCATCATAGTAATCGTTTAGGTCCATAGGGTTTGTTAGAGCGCCATAGAATATATTGGTCAAAAATGGAGCTGCAACAAGCTGCTAAAAGAGGTTAATTGGGGCAGGAATCACACTGCCTCATGCATGGGGGAGGAGCAGCGGATAGATTACAAAGCTAGTTTAAAATACTCTGTGGTTGCCAGAATTTTGTTTTATAGCAAGTAACCTGAATTAAATTGTGATGTAATGTACAGATAGTTCGAGTATTTTTCCCTTCAGGGGTCGCCACAGCGAATCATCTCTCTCCACCTATCCCTATCTTCTGCATCTTCAACACTTGCACCCACTAGCTTCATATCCTCATTAATTCCATCCATATACCTCCTCTTTGGCCTTCCTCTTTGCCTCCTGCCTGGCAGCTCCATGTCCAACATTCTCCTACCAATATACTCACTCTCCCTCCTCTGAACATGTCCAAACCATCTTAATCTGGCCTCCCTAACTTTGTCCCCCAAACGTCCAACATGAGCTGTCCCTCTGATGTACTCGTTCCTAATCCTGTCCAATCTTGTCACTACCAAAGAGAACCTCAACATCTTCAGCTCTGCTACCTCTAGCTGACTCTACCTCTGACTCCTGTCTCTTCCTCAGTGACACTGTCTCTAAACCATACAGCATGGCCGCTCTCACCACTGTCCTGTACACCTTCCCCTTGATTCTCGCTGATATTTTCCTATCACACAGAACTCCCGACACCTTTCTCCACCCATTCCAACCTGCCTGCACTCGCTTCTTTACCTCTTTCCCACACTCTCCATTACTAATACATGATATACAATACTGTATTAAAAAGATTGCAATGATCCATTTCTGTATGAAATGGATATTTATTATTAAATACACAGTTGCTTTTCCTTGTTCTTGTTCTTCCTTAAGCGGACTCTATCAGGCACCTTCATTATTATTATCCTTTAAAAATTCACGTCACATCGAACTTCATTAGCAGGCACCAAATCTGTTAAGAAAATGCCTTTAAATTTATGTCCTTGGGGTGAACCATTAGACAGGAAATGAGGACAAATTCATCCTCCTGCTCCCCTAGCAACACTTCCTGTTTGGAAAATAATGGACCAACCAATCGATGGCTAATTTTCCTTTTGGGGATGCTTTTATAGGTATTTCCATTGGACTGAGTTATAAGATCATTAGGCATGACCATGATATTTACCTCAGTGCGTTTAAGTGCGTAGTAAGTCTAAAAGTTTGTTTGGATTACCAGCTGAAATTTTATTTTGACATTTATTAATTATTACTTTTTGTATTAACATTAGCATTAGTAACATTTTACATGAAGGTTGGCTTATTTAACATTATGTAACATGAACTTTAGCATTAATGCACCATCAGTTACAGCAATTAACAATTATTAGTAATATGTGCATTCTAAAATATAGAGAAATAAAGAAATAAATGAGCCAAATGATCAAAGTAATGTTTATTTTGATGTTTTTATGACTTTAACGTCTATATTATTAATTAATAGATGAAACGATATTAGTAAAGGTACTTTCATTTATGAAATTTGTAATTGATTTTGTGAAGAATAATGAAATCTTTCTTAAACGGAATTTAATTAGTTTCTCGAAATCTACCTGAATAACTAGTGTTGTAAGTAACACTATTACTTTCTCTAACACAGAAATATCTGGAAGGAGTCTCCAGTTCCACGCTTCTCAACAGTCACAGATAATGAAGTTTTCCCGACCTAAAGTCTAAAATATGTAGATATAAAAGTTGCACTTTTGTCTGAACTGCTATAACATAAGCGAAAACAGGAACTTGTTTCATGGTAACTCCAAATGGATAAAAAACAAATGATCTATAGTGTTTTATTCAATGGAAATGTAATCATCGCTGCAGTATAAGAGGAATAAACACTTCAGGATGTGTTGTTATAAGAAAATAATTAATTTCCAGCTATCGACAGTAACACGGCTTCACACGGGCTGCGTCTCGCCACGCCCTCGCCGATTATATGCTTATAAAAGCACAACTCATCATGTTTTATTCCTTACATAAGCATTAGTCAGCATTAGTTATTTAAACAAATGTCAATTAAAGATTTACTTATAGTTTATATAAGATTTACTTATAGTTTAATGATATATGACTACGTGAATAATGTTAGTTGAGGGAACCTTCATGTGAAGTGTTATTATTTTCAATTTCGTAGAAAAAATTGGTACTCATAATCAAGAAATTGGTAAAATTATATAATAATTATTGATGATGTATATATTACACTGTATATAAGTATTGATGGTGGAATCGGATGATTGGAAAGTTCCAGAAGTCATTTGAAAATGTAAAGAAATAGAAAATCCTCTCTCTTGCAGTCTCTCTTGGTTATCAGGGGGTAGCATTTGCTTGGCCACTGTGAGAACACTTGCGTGGGAGGTGCAGTGGGGCGTGAGAATTGATTGGCTGGCGCGTGGGAGGTGTTGGTGTGATTGCGCTCCTTTTTTTTTCTCCAGGTACATGTCAGAACCTCCTGTTGCGTGTTTTCGGTCTGCCTTACCAGGCCAAGTTCAGAAACCTTGCCTCTGAGTTGGCTCACGGGTCACAGTGCTGATGCTGGAATGTCACATACGCGTGATTGACGTCCTTGATCTTATAGAGCTAAGCCGGTTTGCACAGCTGTGGCAGTTGGACATGGTTTTTCTAAGGAATCGGGTTCCATTAAGCTGATTTGGATCCATTGGACGCTGGAGTTGGTTTGAGAGCAATCTCGCCCATGTTTTACACCTGAGAAGACATGAAAAGCTGTGAATAATGAGTTATGGGTCGCTCAGCTTAGTGTCAGCTTAGCGAATCGTGATAAGATAGGAATGATAGCATGCACTACAATTTTCCCTTTGGCTGCTAATTTCCTTGCTTTTCCTGAGGTTACAAGCTTGAGCAGGAGAAATGTCTCATCTCAGTGGTGGATAGAAGCCACAGGTGCTGCTGTATAGTAAACATGAGATCTAATAAGATTTAGGAGTAATAGAAGAAAACATAGACAGGCACAGAGGCAGAGATTGTTGGGTCTGAGGAGCTCAAAATTTTCATTAGAGTTTAGGTTCCTGTACTGCTGACTTCTCAGTTCCGATTGGTCAGAAGGTATTAGTTCCTTTTCCACAGGTTTATGCACACCTTACTGTTTCTATAATGACAACTAATTTACATCGGCTCTCACAGCAGACGCTTCGGATAAACTAAAACGAAACATGGAAGATAAATGTTATCTAAAATGGAAAACATACTGTTATGTTTCGTCTAAGATGTTTGTTTAACATTTAAGAAAGCAGCCTTACTTTGAAATACTTACTTTAAATGTGACAAATAGAGACATGTCTGAGCCTTGTTTACATTTCTTGTTGAGCCCTGCCTGTTTATTTTCAAACTGTCTGTCTCGGTTTCGACACCTGCCATAGACGCTGGCGATGGACTCACCACGTTGCTGCTAGGACAGTAGATCTAGAGCTGGGAAGTAAAGTTTCAAATGAGTTTTTTGGAAGTAAAATGAGTACTGCATATATAAACCTTTGCAGGTGAATGTCCCTGGGCCTTGAGATACAGTGTGTGGGAGTTTTTTTCCTCTTTTTGACTTTGTTGTGTAATGTGAACGTAGCCCAATACGAATAAATTATTCCAAATCAACAGATATTGTGTTCCGAACAGATAGAAAAAAAGGATGGGTGCTTGCCAGAAAGTTTCAGATAAAGTTCAGCAGAGCTGGGATCCCATGGCACACACACACACACACACACACACACGCAGACACAAAGTTACATGAGTGGGAGGTTTCTACATTCATGCGGGCGAGCAGTCATTTATGAAGCCCACGGGTGTGCACGAGCTTGCCAAAAAGATTTACTGAGCATTGAGTTGAGACTAGAGGTGTACATCAGCCCTGGGTGATTTTTAATTTCATCCTGGTGCAAGCAAACTGTCAGATATGAAGCTCACGTGACAGCTTCCATAAACGTTCAATAACCTAAATTGTTTCTGCATGTACACCATTCATTCATTCATCCTTAGGAACTGCCTTGTTAAGGTTTATAATCAGTTTGTTGCTTGTTTATGTTTCAGGGAAAATAAGTTGAGATCAATTTGGGGTGATGTAGCTGAGGATGAGGAATTGTCGGAGACAGAATGCATGCATAATGGCACCATTTCCAGATAGAGTCAGATAATAGGTTGCCGGAAAGTTCCACAAAGCATCCAGTTGAGACAATGTGAAGGAGGTAGCTGACCTTCTTGTTGTAACAGATACAGATAACTGTGACATGAGCAGGATGCACTCGGTATGTTCATTTTTTAGATATTGAAATATCTGTTTCATTATATATATATATATATATATATATATATATATATATATATATATATATATATATATATATATATATATATATATATTGCAAAGGAAACACCATCACTGGCAAAAAGTTTCACAAAGCATCCGGTTGAGACACTGTTATAGACGAGAAGGACGTAGCTGACCACGCCTACTCCCTGGTTAAAGATAATTTGGAGAATGAAACAGATACAGATAGCTGTGACATGAACAGGATGCAGGTTCATTTTTTCTGTAAAGACCTTTATTAGAGACTGAAGTATCATTGAGATTTATATGTATATATTGCAAAAGAAACACCATGACATGCAAAAAATGACTCCTCTAATGCATTCGACCCATATGTATTAATCAGCAGACATGACAACCTAATTTTAAATCTTATACTACTACTCATCAGTAATGTTTAGATGCTTTTAACAAAGCCTGTCGTTCAAAGTCACTATCTGTCTGTCTTTCTTCAAAATAAAACGGTCAGACAGGTTGAGTGGGTTCATGCTACGGACAATTACTGCATCTGAATCATTATGCACAGTAATTGTCTATATAGGTGAGGTGTAATTCTTCTGCGAGTGCATTACCTGCTGCTTACTGTCTCTCATTTGAAAAAGAGTTTTCTTCAGCTAGATGCAATGACTAAGACAAGTTTCGAAGGAGTGCCACAGGTCAAAGGTAACAGCCTGTACCTTCTCGGAAAAAAGATTAAACGTGCCATTATCTGAAATGGTATTAAAAGTAATTGCGAGTGAACTCTGGCGAGATCATTCGCAAAGAAGGAAAGGAAGACTCACTACATTTTGCCTCACGCTAACGTTTAATGAATAGCTAATGCAAATCCCTGTCTGTGTAATTACAGGTACATGAACTTAGTGAATATGATGGCTAATTATCACATTTCAGCCCACGGAAGTCAAATAGCATCCACGATCCACTGAAACCGAATCTCACTCACAGAAAAAAAAGGGTCTCTGTCTGAGCGGGCTGTTCGGCAAGTGATAAATTGTTCAGTCTAAAGAGAAGAAAAAGAAAATGAAAGAAGTAAACCACTGAGTGAAAATGACGAGGGATAATGCCACTCGTATTGCCTCAGGTGTCATACTGACAGGCCATACACCCTGACTTTGGTAAACAACGTAAATAATTCAGAGCGGTATTAATGTGTGTGCATGTGTGTGACGCTGCTATACAAGGGAAATGAATCGCATCGCTCTCTTGTGTGTTTGTAAAACCGAGGTGACTCAAAGCAGGATTTCTTACTACCTGCATGAGTTGAAGCATAAATGGTGTGTAACCGTACACTATATACGCCAATTAGGGACGCAACCAAATACAAATAGATATGAATAGGATATATATATATATATATATATATATATATATATATATATATATATATATATATATATATATATTTTAGAAAGGTTCATGAGGCTGTTTGAGACTTGTGCATCATGACAGGGATCCTGGGGGATGTAGCAAAACGTCTCCTGAGCTTGAGGTTTATACTATAATAAGAAAAGGGCTGTGAAGCTGTCCTTGTACTTTCAAGTTCATCTGTTCATCCTTAGTAACTGCCTGGTCAGAGTCACCGTGGTTTAATGCTGCTGCTAGTTTTGTTTCGATTTTTGGAAGTAGCACCAAATCAATTCAACAAAAATGCTAACAGTGTGAGCAAATGCAAATAGGAGCTCAGGATGTCCTGAATGATCATATTAAAATACTTCCTTTTATTTTTATCTGGTGTTTTTAAAAATAAATAAATATTTAAAAAATGTCACTCTGCAAGGCAAAGCTGGAATTTTCACTAACCGAATGAGTTGAAGCTGAAAAAAAAGGTTTTCCTTTTGCACAATAGCAATGCAATTATTGATGCAACATTCCTGCCGGTTCTTGATTACAGGGATGCGATGTAGGCAGGTTTTAGTTACTGCCCTGAAGCATCTTGATCCAGTTTGTTATCAATCTTCTTGTTGACCAAACTTCTTCTCAAGACTGTAGTCCTGTATTTATGAGCGTGTTTCAATGGACCAGGAGCTTAAATATGGTGCTCATTAAACATAAACAGTCATGTGACCTGGTGAGCGTCGTGGTCAGGGGATCAGGTCACGGTCAGGTGCACCGTATTCTGCTCTTCCATGACATTATTTTATTTATTTTACTATAACTCATCATACTCTGCTTATTTTATGGTCTTATGTCAATCTTTCAAAACCCATTCCTTTCGTTTCTGATTGTTTATAAGATTTTTTTGATCAAAGTGCCATGAAAAATGCTAGATTCTAGTTTTACAACACAGAATAGTCTTTTATTTTATCTGCGTTTTTTTTTTTTTTGTAAAAATCTTGGAAAGAGAAATAAACAGGAACTAATCAGAACAGGAACTAATTTGTGTTGTGAAGTAAACAGTACAAAGTTTAATTTCTTTTAGTTAATGATATTAATAACAACATGAATGTAATACCCAATTATTTTCCTTTGAACGCTATTAATTATCCTCTTGCCTCTCATTAGATACCTCACAGTGTCATTTTTAAATCCTTTCAGTGAAAATAATATTGAATCATGCTAACTGCCCCCTCATGCATCATCAGCACGTCTACACGAGAGATTCTGATAATCTGAAGTTAACGACCAATCACGACTACACTCTTTGTTATCCCTTGAGACGTCTGTGTGAGTTCTGTATTTTCAAGATGATTGCTCACTGCATGCCTCAAACCCGATGCTGCGCTCTTGTCTCCGATTGCATATTTTTGCGGTCCGAAGAGGACGCCAAAGCATGGCAGAAAAAAAGCCGGTGTAATTATCTTTGTACACGCTGGTGTAGGAGAGGCGGTGGCTCATTGTGCTGCGTTTATGAGACGCTGGAGCCAACAGCACTTCACACAAAATGAATCAGGCCTGGAGAGGCACCTGGGTAAATCTGAAAGAGGCACCTGTCTTCCCCGCACCCCCTCCTCTACCTCGTCCTCATTTCCATGAGAGAAAATAGAGGGAATTATCTTAGCTGTTCCCCAGCGAAGCTGATCACAGACAATGTTTTTGAAAAGAAAAGAATAAAAAAAAGCAGACCCAGGTCATTAAAATAGAAAATACAATGTAATTGACTGATCCTTGGCAGTTCCACCGATTTTCTATATTTACTGTATGTGCAGAACTTTATAGCAGCTGTTAAATGTTCGTTTGCAGTTTCTTTCTCTGTTTCTCTCTCTCCTCTATGCAGGAATGAATAAATGCGCGTTAAATAAGCATTAAAGGTATAGAGTTATTCAGAATGTGGTTGTAAAGTAGGTGTTGCACCACAGGGCAGAGAAATCTGCTCTATCTGCCCTCTTCCACATACATGAGCTCATAGACACTATGACCTAGAGTTCCTTAGACTCCAGGTCTACAGGGGTCAAGAAATCTCATTATCAGGATTTGAACTGAAGAAAATGCTTAAATATCTGTTCATGAAGTCACTGTTTCAGGATATACAGCACAGCATGAAAGCTCATGTCTGTTCTCTTTCAGTTGCCGTCATCTGGTCTGAAATATTCTCACACTAATAAACTACTTAACCTGGGTTTCTTTACCATCTGCTTTGCTGTTTTGTCCAGCGAAAAGAATTTGGTGCATTTAAATATGTGAAATCCATGATTTTATTAACTGGAAAAGTTGTAGTTTGACAGATTTCTGACACTGATTAAATGCAACTTTCTTGGAGTGCATAGATTATTTGCATTTGCTTTTCCGTTTCCCCAGAGAATGCATGCTGTTTCTTCTATCCTAATTAAAATGGTTATCTGAGGATCTCTGTTAAGGCCGAGGTCCTTGGAGGTACGGCAATCCATAATATCGATCAGAGCTGGAGGAAAACAAAAGACACGAGACAAGGTGCTTTGCATGGTGCCAGCAGCAGCAGAGTGTGTGTGTGTGTGTGTGTGTATGAAAGCACAGCTGTGTTATTGTAATTGCTGGAAAAACAGTCAGTGAAACTTTGATTGTGTGAAGTGCCTTCCTTACCTTTTCTTGGCACGGCTTGCTCGACATCAGTTAAATGGATGTTGTCCAAAGACACAATTACTTCATCACCCTGATAAATTAAACCATTTTTCGAACTGGCAGGTCTCACATCATCATTGCATTTCGGCTACAAACAAAATGACAAACCGTTGTTTAATAACCTCAGTGATGAAGGTTTGAATTAAACCGTTTTTGATGCAGTAACAACGGATTCCTAATGAAAGTACAGAAATACTTTTCAAGAAAGAACATCATCAGGATTAATTCCATGGCAACAAACCCGGTGGAAGTACTAAGTAGAGATCTCAAGACTGATGAGCAAAAGAATCCTGTTAGCAAAGATAATTACCTCTCGGCTCGCTAATAATAGTTTGGCTTTGTGTTAAGGAAAATTGTGAAGGTTTTTTTTTAAAATTGGGTTTATGGAGGTATGGCAAAAAATCAAATAAAAAATCAAATATGTCATCGCTATTACAAGGCAGGAAATCCAACATGATGCTTCATTACAGGCAAACTGTGTACAAGTTAAATAACTACCACTGTGTTTATTTGTGAATAGATTTTGTTTAATCACCTCAGGTAAATTGACACATTATAAAAATGCATTATTAACTAATGTATCAGTGCAACACGGTTCACCATTTCTGCTAACATTGATTCATACATTTTTTTTCGCTCGTCTTCAGTTATTGTATTTTGATGGTCCGATGGAACGAGCCTGGTCTTGTTACCACTTTTCAACAAGATCGAATAAGAGACGTGGACAAATAGTTGGCCTGCAGAGACGCTGGATGAATTGCCACTGGACGCATTTAGCGTCTTGGATATTCTTATGTAGAAGCTTCTCAAATAAAGGAGAGCTCTGTTCCCATAGCACCAGTTTTGTTCAACCTCAGGACACTGTAAATTCCTGGTTATGACACATGGTCTTGTCAATACACCCTTTCAATGATGTCCTTAGAAACGTACTGGGAAATTTTATAATTGATGATGTCTTGATCGCTCACTTTCTGTTTCTTCTCTCTGGTAATACAGATACAACAAGTATCATCTTGAAATACAGATTCTGGATGATTCTGAAATGAATATTATCGTGTGTAATAATAATTATTGTGTATAAATATAAGAGAGAGAAGAGATTTTATCTAGATTAAACATTGTAGGTGAAAATGTACTCAGTTCTTGCGAGAAATCGAAATTTGTCTAACTTCAATTACTTGTTTTAGCACAGAGAGCTAGATGAACGTTCCTTGTGAGTGAAAGAGAGAAGCAAAGAGTAATGTGCTAGTTCATAATCTCTATTTTGTTGCTTTTGGCACTTATGTTGAATTATTCATTTTGGCCTTTCCAGGTAGCCAATATTTCCTGGTTTGTATATTACACTGGGGTAAGCTTGTACCTGAGGTCATTTAAATGGTTTTCATGTGGGCTTTACACATGAATCTAGTAGGTACATCCTGGTTGGTTGGCCAGACTTTTAAATGCACTGTTACTGCAGTAAGCTCTCAGAAGACTGGTTTGCTCTGGCAACAAAACACAAGATAGCACTGGGCTTAGTCCAACTGAACTCGTTTTTGGCCTCACAGTTCGTAATCCATTAGCTGTGACCAGTGGGACACCTGTTCTGAATAATGATAAGGATCTTTGCATCTTAAAAAGCTTAAAACTTCTAGCTTGAAGCTAGAAATGATGAAAAACCTATTTAAGTAGTATGAAGAAATGGATCTGGTGATTTTTCTTTCTAATTTGGCATGTTCATGTCAAGATATAATTTTTCTTAATCCCTCAAGTAAACAGCTATTAAAATTCTCATATTCTGGAATAACTACTTATATACGTTTGTCAGTTCCATTAATATAACTTGGTGCCCGTTAAACTGAAAAGCCTCAAATATTCCAGGCTTCAGCAAGTCGTAAACAGTTCAGCTCCATTAGTCAGCGTTTTGAGAAGGTGCCAGTCACGGTGGCGACTCAACAGAACATTAATCTGTCAACAAACACGTTAATTACAAACAACAGACACTGTAATGAGCCATTCGGACTCTTTAACACCTTTAAGACCTGCTTTTTTTCCCCCGTGTCCCGTCCTCTGTGCACTTTCGCCGAAAATGTATTAGTCAGCTCATTTGGAGAAAATGAATGTACAAAGACAATAAAATTGAATGCCAGAATGACTCAGGATCCAAAGTGTGCGTCACTCCTCACTCCTCGGTGACCGTTATTTGGAACTGTTTTAATTTATTAATTTCTAATCTGATTCTTTATAATTAGAAGCTGTTCATACTAAACGGGAAGGTCTAGAGACTGGATTGTTGCCTTCATATCATGTCCTACAGTATATTTATTTGTACTTAGAACCTGGTGTAGTAGCATTAGAGCAGTTAGTGATGAGTGTAAAATTGTGAGCTTAGATCTTAGAGTTAGTGAACCACATACATGCAGCCTAAGAATTTATTCTAAGTGAAATAAAATGGACTGGCATCACATCCAGGGTGTATGTCCAGTGTGTGTCCAGTTTTCCGAAAATAGGCTCCAGATTCATCACCATACTGACCAGGATAGAGCCGTAGATGAATAATTGAAGGAACGAGAATAAAATAATAATAATAATAATAATAATAATAATAATAATAATAATAACAACAACAACAACAACAACAACAATAATGACTACGACGACGACGACGACAATGACAACAACAATAATAATAATAATAATAATAATAATAATAATAATAATAATAATAATAATAATAATAATAATAAATGGCATGAGGATGAAACCTGACTCAAAAGTGAGCCCGTCTTCATCTGGGCATATAGTAATCTGATAGTGTAATTATAAATAATTTCTAAATATTATAAGGGATGCTTATTATGAGCAGATTGTGACTAAGAATATTTATGATTACAGCAGCAGTTTTTAAGGACAAGCCTCGAAGTGCATTTATCCCCTGAAGGAAGGGTGAGAAATTTTAAGTCCTCCATATGGGACCATCCGATACAAACCGCTGATTAGGCAGGGAGTTAACTTTGTCCTCCAGGTTGTTTTGTTAACACGAATCATAACAGCTAGCATCTGGCAACGCAGACACAACAGAAAAAAACAAATGACTCTGGCTTCAGACATAACTCGCAATAAATAACAAACGCGCCCGTTCATTTCGGAGGAAAGACTGGTATAAATCTCCTGAGAAAAGTAAAGGCTTGCATGTGAACGCTTACGAAGCTTCAACACAGATGCATCCATCGAGTGTACCAGGTTTCATTAACAACACACTTAACACTAGTCTGTAATGCAGACTGACTGATTAAGTTCCTCTGCTCTGGGTTGACACTCAGAAAAGGTTGAAGCTCTAATAAGAGGCTTGAGATGCTCCGGAGAGAAAAGAAAGAGAGAAAGAAAGAAAAAAAGGTTTCCAGATGCTGTGGGCTAAAATGCTAAGCTGTGTGGCAGAGGTCACATCGTAGCTCTGCTGCACGCTAATTGGCATGAAGGTTTTACAAAGTACAGAGCGAGGGACTGTGTGATAACAGTTTTAGAAACACATTTTTAAAAGAAATTCTGTTTTGTGTGTGTGTGTGTGTGTGTATGAATATTTCATCCCTGGCATGTCTTTGCAGGAGCAGCAGATGGCCTGTCTCTTGCCTTGGTAATGTGCACTTGTACATTTAATTAAGCCGCATCTGGAGTGCCTGAAACTTATTTTTTCCCAGACTCAGCCATCTCTCTCTGAAAAGTTCTCATTAATCGTCATTTCGTCTTGTGCCCTTTTTTCAGCCATGGATTTTTCTTGCCTTGCGACCCAGCTCAGTAATTCTACAATCAGAAAAGCAAATACCATATTTGACTAATCGATAACGCGAAGCTGCCGGACTTGCTAAAAAGGTTATCGGAGTAAACGAGGGACGCTGCTCGAGTCTGACGCAGGGGAGGCAGATTTCCGTCTCGTTTACTTCTGTCGCCGATGAAAGATTGATCTTGGCTTTTATGATATCGCTCCTTGCCGTATAGGCTCGTTCGTATCAGCTAAAGTCAACATGCAGGCTGGGGGACTGCTAGTCATTGCACATCACGCTGAGTGAATATTGCATTTGCACAATCATTGCTAAGCACACATTTGAAGCGCAATAACAGGCATGCTGGATGTTTCATTCTATTTACTACAGTTCCAGTGTGAGATCAAGGAATTAAAAATATTTCCTGTGGACTTTCCAGAGCAATTCATAGGAAGAGCTTATCACCGATTGCTAAAACGCACGGCATACACGTTTATACGCTTCTACCACTGTGCTGTTTGATTCTTTATTCTGATTGGTCAGAAGGTGGTTTCTAAAGTAATCACTCATACTATGTTTTGTCTAATATACAAATTAAGAAAGGATTGTTATTTAACTGGGGGGGGACAGGGGGCTTGGTGGCTTGGTGGTTAGCATATTTGATTCATACCTCCAGGGTTGGGGGTTCGATTCCTGCCTCTGCCATGTGTATGTGGAGTTTTTCATGTTCTCCCCATGCCTTGGGGGTTTCCTCCAGGGGACTCCAGGGTTTTCCCCCCCTGGTCCAAAGACATGCATTGTAGGTTGATTGGCATCTCTAACTTGTTGAGAGTGTGTGTGTGTGTGCCCTGCGATGGGTTGGCACTTTCCCTCCAGGGTGTATCCTGCCTTGATGCCCAAGGCCTTCCCTGTGACCCGAGAATAGATCGGATAAGCGGTAGACATTCAAAAAAGAATGAATATTATTTAACAGAGAATCATATAGATATATTGAGACTTTTTGGAAAGAAGGAGACGTTAATGGAAGGAGTCTCCAGTGTCAGGTCTTTAGAATTGTAAGTTTTGTGCTACAGGAAAGTCTTCAGGACTCACTTTAGTAGTTTCTAAGTAACATTGCGTGTTTTTGTGTTATTTATTTCAAGAGAGAGAGAGAAAAAAAATAACATAACTTTACATCAGGCCACATCACACAACTCACTGATTCTTTTCCTGTAACAACCCCATATGTTTTATTCCTCATTTATCATATTTTGTTTATTTATTTCTTTTTATCTCGTCATGTTCTTTCATCATGTATAACCTGCTGTATATTCACGCTTATCTCTGGAGGTATCAATTAAAATGACATTGTCAATTGCTGGCAATGCAGCAGGCTTGTGTTTTTATCCTGTATTCTGAAATACAATCAGATTTCCTCTCAACCGGGGAGCTTTCATGTTTAATAGCAAACGAATGCTTTCTCTTCGCTTTGTATCCGCAGGGAAATCATTTGATTCAATTCGAATTAATAAATAAATAAATGGCGGATGTATCCATCAACCTCTCACAAGCAGGGCTGTAAATCCTGCTACGAGTAAAGAGAACGATATAAACGTAGGCAGTAAAGAATGTTTTATATTGAATTAGGTGTGTTTCTGATTTTGGTCAGTGATCAAACGTACCAGCAAAAAAAAAAAAAAAAGAATTTGTATTTATTTAAATAATTATTAGTTAATTTAAAGTGTTTAAGATTACTACAATTTATTCATTCATTGTCTGCCACTTACCCGAACTACACTCGGGTCACGGGGAGCCTGTGCCTATCTCAGGCGTCATTGGGCATCAAGGCAGGATACACCCTGGACGGAGTGCCAACCCATCGCAGGGCACACACACACACTCTCATTCACTCACGCAATCACACACTACGGACAATTTAGAGATGCCAATCAACCTACCATGCATGTCTTTGGACTGGGGGAGGAAACCGGAGTACCCGGAGGAAACCCCTGAGGCACGGGGAGAACATGCAAACTCCACACACACGGCGGAGGCGGGAAACAAACCTACTATAATTTATTTTTAATTTAATTATATTTTTTTAAGCATTGATATGCAGTCAAGTGCTAAGAATAAACTGTCTACACAGATGTCTGAAAGATGTCATGTGGCTGATAGGGACGCAGGTAAACAGCGGCTTTATTCGTAAGCTTGATCACAAAACGTGACAAAAACGTGATCCAAAAAACAGGCAATAAACATTTAACATGAGCTAGACAACTAGAATAGGACCAGAAAACAAACTAGAAGATGATTTGGGTTGAGCTGGTATTAAACACAGTGGCGTGATCTGGTGTGCAGTGAGTCATTAGATACTGCGTGGCTGTGATTGAGTGAATGAGTTCGGGTGTGTGAACATGAACAGGGCAGTCTTGGTGTTTAATCTGTGGTGGACATGTTTGTAGCTCACTTTTGTTGAACAAGTTGGATGACGTTTGAAAAGATAGGTACTGTTGATCAACCTACTTACTTGTTGGTATACACTAAAAACTTTTACATTTACATTTCAAATGAGGGAATATTTAATATATTTTTATTAGTTAAAATGTAGCATCTGGTTCAGCCTTAGGCTGTTGCAGCTTGTGGACTAGAAATTCTTCCCATATGCTTTCGGTTTTTCAAGAGAAAGCATGAAATCACCCATATGCTCGTTTTCTTTGTGTTTGATTTGGAAAAAATTCGAACATGGAAACTGAATAATTCTACCCAGACAACAAACTCCATTTCCCAGCGTGCACTGCGGCCTACCGACATGACCGCCCTGGTCTCCACTCGTCAGATGTTCTATTCACCTACTACTCTATGCACACACACATTCACAGTCAAACCTCTCACACCATTTGATACATACTCATACACTCACCTTGAGTGTGGCTGAGAAATTGGAAAGCTGGATTGGATTCAATCAATGAACTGATTCAATTAGCAAACAAACAGAAAATCCTAACAAATGACACTTCCTTTACAACCAGTGCCAGTCAGAAATGATGATGAGGATGATGGTGATGGTGACGATGATGGTTCTCCTGAAGTCTATGCTCAAAATAATCCAGCTTTACTATCTAATTCCTTTCCCTGGCACCATCATTTCTGTATCTCCTTCATCTACTACACTCTCAAAGG
Source organism: Hemibagrus guttatus (assembly GCA_033459395.1). Lineage (NCBI taxonomy): Eukaryota > Metazoa > Chordata > Actinopteri > Siluriformes > Bagridae > Hemibagrus > Hemibagrus guttatus. Next base: position 21,259,441 of record JAUCMX010000016.1, on the reverse strand, counting down.
GTGGTCTAGCTTTCTAATGCAAAGCTGAAGCTGGCCATATGTTTGGAGTCCTTGAAGTACTTTTTTTTTCACGTCCACACCTCAAACCACATCCGTTTCAACCAAAAGGCGTAATCCAAACTCATTATAAAACCGAAAGTTAAAAGACAGTAACTTCAAACAGACCCCAACTGCACATGCATGCTCACAAACACACACAACAACTGAGAAAACACATCTAAAATGGCTAGAGGTAAAAAAAAAAAAAAACCAAACACCTGGTTTACAGTTACATAAGTATCTGGCATAAGTGTTTACCCCCGTTTTAGTAATTTTTGCACACTTTTTTTGTGTTATAACCCGAACTTGAGGGCAGCACGGTGGCTTAGTGGTTAGCATGTTTGCCTCACACCTCCAGCGTCCTGGGCTCGAGTCTCGTTCCTGCTCACTGTCTGTGTGTGGAGTTTGCGTGTTCTCCCCGTGCTTGGTGGGTTTCCTCCCACAGTCCAAAGACATGCTTCAAGGCTGATTGGAGTCTCTAAATTGCCTGGATTGTGTGAGTGAATGAGTGTGTGTGTGCCCTGCGATGGGTTGGCACTCCGTCCAAGGTGTATCCTGCCTTGATGCCCGATGACACCTGAGATAGGCACAGGCTCCTTGTGACCTGAGAATAGATCGGATAAGCGGTACAGACAATGCAAATTGAAATGGATTCAGATGAGATTGTCTAACATGAAAGTGCAAAAATATATTTATTGTGACACAAAGGTTAATTAAAAAGAATGGATCAAGCTCTGTGAGATTGGATGGGGACCCTGGGTTGAACAGGAGACTTTTTGAGGCTTGCTAGAGATTTTTAACTGGATTTAGGTCTGGGCCATTCAAACACATTAAACGTCTTTGTTTGAACCACTCCAGAGTAGCTTTAATGTTGGAACCTGAACCTTCGCCCATGTCCCTAGTGATGGGACTTGACCTCCATGCTTCACTGTGGCAATGGTGTTCTCAGGGGGATGATCAGGTTTGGGGCTCTGCTAAACTTTGTGCCAACATTTTTAAGAATCCAATGTGAGAATCCACAGAAAAATCCATTGCAATTGTAGGTTATAGCAGTAAAAAATATGGAAGGATGAATACCTATAGAAGGCAGTGTATCCTTAGTATATAGTAAAATATTAGAGATGAATATTGGCCAATATATGAAAATATATGCAAAAGGAATTAACAAATGTCAGAGAATTTGTTATATGCTGCTGAGAAACTGGTCAGAAATGAATATAGCAAAGGAAGCATCTATAAGTCTGAGGAATTAAAATCGGAATCTCGTTTTCAGATTAAAAAGAGGTGAAGCTAATTATCATGGACAGCTAGAAAGTCTTACTACTGCCAAGGAGAACTCACTATTCAAGTGGAATAAATAAAAATAATCATTTTTCTGCATAAAACTGTTATGAATATGTCACTAAGGCAAGGGTTCTAAAACGTTTGAAAAATATTCAATTATCCATTGTATTTTAAATGGAAATATCTGTCCATGGGTATTTTATTCCACATAATAAGAAATATTGCTGGTTAAAAATAAAAGGCAGCTTAGTTATTAATTGATTGATGATTTAATTTTATGTGTGATTTTGATGGATAATTTACAAATCAGTGTGTTGCATAAGTCATAATGTTTTTTGAAATATTCAAAAGTGTTGAAATATACATCATATACATGACATTATGAATAAATAACCACCTAGAAGACACAAAAGGCCTCACTTTACAAAAGGCAGAAAACTTCAATGGTTTCTTATGGACCGGATGACGTTAGAGGTTTTGATTTGTGGTGCTTCAGTGAGACTCGAGGACTATCCCTTGTCTGAATGTCTTAAATTTGAGCCACCATACATCCAAAGACAGCACCTTGGTTGTCACCCATTCCTTAGGAAAGCAATGAATTATTCAGCTTTTTGATGAATTAGGCCTCATGTTTTTGTAGATCCTATTTATTTATTCATAATCCCATGTATCTGACATGTAGAGATGGCTTGTGTCTCCTAGGTTTTAATTAGGTTCCTCATTCAGAACTTCAGCAGTACCTCAAGGGAAGGAGGATTTCCATTTCAAATAAAGATGCCATTATTTCCGGTCCACTCCTTTTCTTTCAAATAGGGTTATATGGAAAATTCGGATCGGTGTCATTGTTAATGATGGTGAAGATGATCATTAACATGAAAAGCTTCAAAAACGTGGTTATTTCCGCCTATAAAATGTAACTAGAGTGAAACAGTCTGGGAAAAAAACCCACGAAAATGGTTTGAGATTCTTGAGGAATCAGTTTGATGGGGATCTTATGCATGAGAAGACAAAATGCACGCAATGTTGTGTAAACCTTTACATTTTTAATGTAATGCTTTGTAAATATTTGATGCAGCCGCCTCTAGGTTTATCTGAGAAATTGCCGGTTGTAATTAAGCCCCGAGGACCAGATGTTTCGAACGCAAACACACCAAGCTTAGCTTTCACTAACCTTAAACTATCAAGTAAGATAAACATAAAAACATATTTGGATATAAATTGATATTTAAATATGTAAATACCAGGAGGTAGATCAGTTACACTAAATTACATGCTAATGTGTGTGTCTTGATGTACTGTGTATAGAGTATAAACATAGGTATTTATGTGATGCTACCACAACCATGCTTCTGTGGTGCAAAAGTGCAGCATTTCTTTACTGTAGTCTTCCTAATTATTGTGGATTAAAAAAAAAAAGTTGTTCCAACTGGCTTTCATAAAGTAATAGTTGTCCTTTGGTTGCATTGGACCACAACATGTTTCCAATGTTGCAGCGAATCACACCGCAGATGCTAAATTAACTTTTGGTTCAGGAATCTTTGCTTACTTGAAAAATTCAATCTTCTGTAGATCCTGTATATGAACAGCCAACGTATTTTTTTCCCTTGAGCTTGTAATCAAGTTTGCAATCTTTCTACTCAGCCAACTCCTGTTAAATCAGGTTCCGAGACTGAAAAGCGAATTAACTTACAAAGTTTTGAATAAATTTGACAATGTTTTAGAATTTAATTCTAAAACATTTAGAAGAATTTAATAAATGTGCAAACAAAAAAAGTTACGATATTTTATTTAGTACTTAGAATTCATTTTAATAAGCGTTTATGTGCCTTCAGCAAATATCAGATCATACATTAACATATGTCATTAATGCACAAGCAGCTCTGCGTATAAAGAAGCCCGTAATTTCTAAAGAATTATATTCGCCAACCATGGGGCATTGGTGGATCAGTGGTAAGTTACTTGCCTATCATGCGGAAGGCCCGGGTTCGATCCCAGCCACTGGATGCAGTGCCGGTCCCAAGCCCGGAAAAATGGGAGGGCTGCGTCCGGAAGGGCATCCGGCGTAAAACATTTGCCAAGTTGTTGTGCGGACCAGTTGGTCCGCTGTGGCGACCCCGAACAGGGAGCAGCCGAAAGCAACTTCTATATTCGCCAACCATATTGCGCCGCCTTTTCTTCAACATTAAATTTAGAGTTTAATAAAACAAAAATGTCTCCATCTCTATAGCTCCAAAGGCTTGTAGTATTTTATGAAGTGTGTGGAGTGTGAAGACTCTTTCATCAAAGACTGATCAAGAGATGTATTTCATGGCGCACAGGTTGTATCGAGACGGTCGTTTTCTCCGAGAAATCAAACACAGATACCTAAAGGCCGAAGAGAGGGAGCACAGTCAGTGGCACCCAGGCAAAGATGAAGGAAAATGAATCAATTGCCACTTTCCTCTGAGACACAGTTTACCATTGGTGAGAGAAAGAGGTGATACAGAGCAGTCGAACATCTGATGAGAGCATGAACGCTTGCCTGACGGCTTTGAATTATGAGAGTCTACCCCATTACCACCCCCCCAAGTGGTCACGCATAACCGACGGGTGAAATCTACACTCACGCCTGCAATTATTTCTTCCCCAAGGATGTTTTTCATTGGACTTCAGCTGTGGGGTGTGATCACCGTAAACACTCATGCGGTCGCTTCCAGAATCAGTTTCCTGCGTAGTTAGACTCCACGGCAGAAAGGTAGCTAAGGTACTTTTTCATACGACTCGGATATTCCTCTTGCAAGCTGCAGAGACTGGTTTCGACAAAACCTGATGCAATTCCAGTGCAAATCATAGTTGAACTTCTGACAGACAAATATAAAGATAGTGGTTTAATTTGGCCTTTGTGTAAAAAAAAAAACCCTCTAATGAATAAGAAGGTATAAAGCTATACTCTGATAAGATTATCCAAATTATTTTCATGTCAAAGGAAGCACATTAAGTATGTTGATATTAAAATGTTTGTGATGTTGCTTAGTTATTGGTTGGTGCTGTTTTTCCTTTAGCAAAGTATTAATGATTAAGATTAAGATTTTAATTTAATTTTTATTTGAAGATTTCATTTGAGTCTTATCTGATTCTTATGAGTCTTGTCTAGTTCTGCCAGCAAATTATTTAGTTGTTTTCTTGCATTTAAGTTCGAACTATGAGTCATATTTCTGTCTATCGGCTATACTTACTAGGAATATTAACATGGGGTCCAGGGAATTCTATGGCGTCTGTGATTTTAAATGTTTTGTTACAGTGGTGGACATCATAACCCAACAGCTTTGGAAGCCGATCTGTTTGACAGAGTGTACTGATGATGAGGTGATGAGAGCTGGACACTGGAAGAATAAAGCCCTGCCGCATCGCCTTCTTTATCTAAGCGAAGGCTAAATTCCACAGAGGCCATTAAGTGAAAATTGAAATCATCTAGATGAAATAGGGTTAGATAAAAAAAAATATCAGCTAGGAATTTACACATCAATATACACGACAAAATATACCCATGTGCAATATGTTCCTTGAAATGTGTTCTTTTTGTGCTCGTAAGGAAAACTAAAGTAGGAAATTTTTAAAATCCGCTAAATATATAGTAGATCAGCACTGAAGCCAAAAAGTGAACACTGTGAACCGGGTGCCTGTCTAAATCATCACGCACTTCTTTTAAAATGTGTTGAGGTGTTTTTGTGTTCTGTATCGCAGAACAGATGAAGTGTTTATGTGGTTTATGACATACTGTTAGCCATAAAAAACAGTAACACTGAAATCGTAACACTTCCTCATTCGAGTCTCTTCCTCTTCAGTTTGCTGTCTATTTCGGCATCGATTCTTTTCAATTTTAATAACATTATCACAAAGCAGCTTTACCAAAAATATCAGAATATAAACCAGAATATAAATTCAAAATGTGAAATTTAGCCCTAAGGAGCAAGTCAGAAGCAGACCAGGGAAAGAGGAAAATATCCATGAGAAGATATTAGGGCTTGGGAAGCTATCCCTAATACAGGGAATTATACTGTATATTCAATTATGTGCTATTTTAATAAACCATTTATATATAAATAATTTTAAGACTAAAAAAGGGTGTTTAATATGCTTTTTTGACAATGCAGTATAAGCTTCCATTATTTGCCTTGTAGCTGCTGTAAAAACCTAAAGGAAGACCATTTACACACCAGAATTAGCCATTTGGAGAGAAATGAAAGGCAAATTGTGTAAATTCTATTTTTGGTCAAATGATACCTTTTAAAAGTGCATATGTTGGATGAAACCCTGTTGATGTTACATACGCTTGGACTAATCTGTAGGATGAAGGTAAGTAATTCCATATGAAAAACTGTCTCAAATCAAAACAAACCCTGGTAATAAAATGATGCCAGTTTCACCTCAGATACATGACTATATAATCATTTTTTTAGTGGTGGTCTCTTATATGGATAGAGACTCTTGTGCATCTGTATATTCAAACATCTGCTCTCGATCTGATCATACAAACGTCATTCCCTATGTGCTGTGCGAGTCACATCTGACTGTGAGTGCTGACCTGTTCGAGTCCAGCGCGAGCTGACCCACTACAACACAGCACAAAAGAGACCCAATTTCTTGTCCAATATTGGGCAGATTAATCCTCACTGTTGTATACTGCTTGAATGACAAATGTCAGTGAGTCCTGCTTCTACATTAGGGGTGTCTGAATGCATGCTACTTTTATGGATTCTAATTACATGATAACATTGTTATCCAGTGGTGTGGGGTGGGGGGCATTTATTTTGCTGCCATGGCTGGGGTTCATTTATCTGCTTTAAAGGAAGGGATACAGCAAATTTTGCTTGAACGAACACCGTCATCTTATGATGAAACAATCCTATCCTGATGGGTGTGGTATTGGGATTGTTTCTATAGGAACACCTTCATTCACAGGGACTTGTATGATGCTCCACATAAACAGATTTAATTGGACATGCGCAATCGTTAATATAGTGACGTTTTCTGTACCGTGTGTGGTGTTCTTTAACGAATAAAATATTGTAATGGTTGATTTTAAAAAGGAAACATCAGGCTGGAAACACTTCACATCAGGCTACATTACAGCACCCTCTCACTGATTATTTTCCTAAAACAGCTCTCCCAGTCATGATGTATTCCTTGAATAACTTGTACTGATACTGACAGATGAGCAGCACAGAAGTTTTTGAGCTGTCTATTAAATACAGGAGCATGTCACGGTTGAAGACATTGCGAGTTTACAGTGAGTAAAACTATGTTGTTGTTTTTCATTTGAAGATTTCATTTTTGCTTGAAGAGTTTCTTGAGTCTTGTCTGATTGTGCCAGCAAATTATTTAGTTGTTTTGTTGCATTTAAGCTCGAACTATAAGTCATATTTCTATCTATCAGCTATATTTACTAGGAATATTAACATGGGGTCCAGGGAATTCTATGGCGTCTGCGATTTTAAATGTTTTGTCACAGTGGTGGACATCACAATCCAACAGTCTCCAAGAGATTATATTGAATGTTTTTCCAGCTGGTTGAACTGGACTTAATTGAATTATATATATTTAATTAAAAATTCATTCATTCATTCATTGTCTACCGCTTATCCGAACTACACTCGGGTCATGGGGAGCCTGTGCCTATCTCAGGCGTCATTGGGCATCAAGGCAGGATACACCCTGGACGGAGTGCCAACCCATCGCAGGGTACACACACTCTCATTCACTCATGCAATCACACACTACGGACAATTTAGAGATGCCAATCAACCTACAATGCATGTTTTTGGACTGGGGGAGGAAACCGGAGCACCCGGAGGAAACCCCCAAGGCACGGGGAGAACATGCAAACTCCATACACACATGGCGGAGGCGGGAATCAAACCCCCAACCCTGGAGGTGTGAGGCAAACGTGCTAACCACTAAGCCACCGTGCCCCCATTCAAAACTCAGTAACATAAAAATATAGATGCCATAGTGTTTATGTGACATAATAATGAATAATGACAAAAAGTGATTGGAAAGTTCAGCAATGAAATGGCCAAAGTATTATTATATACATTTAAATAACGAGCCTAATATTTGAATAGTAGATTTAAAATAAATCTGTACTGTGGGAGTCTATAGAATCGTATTAGAAACATTATCTTGGGAAAGCAAATTCACATTTCCGACATGAAGAAATAGTGACATCATGTGTTACAGTAAAGGAAATGCAGTATTTCTTGCAGGTCCTTATATATACTTAATCCTATTAATTCATCATGGACTATGTCAGACTTGAAAAAAACTATATCGATATTTAATATATTTCTAAAATATAACATGCATTTAAATCCAAATATTATCATTATAATTACATAATAAATATGCTCCACAATGTTAGTTTATTAAGCCTTTAAGCATTATGTCCGTTCCACTTTTTAACCAATGACGTCACGCACCATTGCGCATGCGCAAAGCGTGCAGACGCGTTTTAAGCTGATTTACGTCAGGCGTTGAATTCATTTCGGCGAAGGTAAAAATGTCCAGCAAATCAATTATTCATCATACGTGTGGTATATTCATTTTCTTTCCCAACACAATATATATATATATATATATTTTTTTTTAATCTGAGCAAGTTAGTTTATAGACAACACGGCCCCTCTGTATAGAAACACGGTGTGACATCAGGACTAGCTAGCAAAACTAGCATCAAATAGCTAAAGTTGTATCGCACGACGCTAGCTGTTTATATTAATGCTACAGTTTAGCTAACTGTGAACACGCTAACCCAGAAGACGAAATAGTTATCGAGTTGTTTTCTTTCTTTCTTTTTTTTTTTTATTAAAAAAAAGGGGGTCGTAAAAAAAAAAGCGCTTTTGTGTTAAGTTAGCTCAGCACGCTAGGTGACGGTTGTCGGTGCGCCAGCTGTGGTGTTCAATAAAGAGATGCAGCCATCAAAAGGAGGAGGAGGTCCCCGGGTGAAATTGAACCGGAATGCGTTCAAGCTTGAGCAAAGCTTCGTGCCGAAAAGACGACGCCTTTCCAGGTCGCCGGAGTGCACCGATCCCGTTGCTAGCGTGCAAGCGACGCGCGGTTCAACCGAACCGGTCGCACGTGCAGGATCTGCGCCACGTCAACCCTCCCGCTCCACACCGGGACCGCTGGACGCGCGTCGACAAGAACCGGCCCGCATTACAGCGCACGACCATGCTCCGTGCATGCTCAGAGACTGCAATAATAATAATAATAATAATAATACGTTGCGACGCAAACAAGTCCGCTGCCATGTTCACCTGGCGCTGCGTTTTTGCGGCAGTGATAAATCCGTGACGCAGGCCGAGGCCCAACAGAGCGTGTCGTGCACCGTGTCGCGTTATGTGAACGGAGACGTGCGAGTCAATACGTCAAACTCCAGCGGGGACGCGATCGAGCCCAATCCGGGATCTACGGGAAAGTCTGATCAGGGTGCTGGGGTTAAAACGGAAGAAATACGACTAGGGGCTCCTGTGAAGAAAGATGGACGAGCAGCTTGTCTTAGATCAAGTAAGAATAGATTAAACTTTTTTTTTTTTTTCCTCCTTCTTTTTTCTAGGGTGGGATAATGGATCAATGATGGGGTTTTTTAATGTGGACTTTCAAGACTTTCACACTCCTAAATAAAGCAAGATGTACTTTGTTGCTGGAGTGGTACCATCAAGGGGACATGCTTCGTACCTTGGCGTCTACCTGGGAAAGTGTCATGCTGTGTAATTAGATTTTAAAGTCAAGGTACATTGTTGAGGCACTGTTTATGAAGACGCATATTAAAGATACTTGCTCATTGAGGAAGAAAAGTCCACTTTGTATTGATGTTTTACCTAGGAAAGTGCACTTGAATTAGGTTTTATGTTTTATGTCAGTCTACCGAGTATAAATCTGAGTGAAATTGGTCTGAGTGTGCATAGAAATGTTAAAAAAAGTGACCTAAGAACAGGTAACATGGAGCCGGTGCTAAATAAATGAATAGGTAATTTATGCTATCAGTTAGACATTTTGTTTGTCGCATGTAGCTTTTATTTTCACTTTTTGTTTGTTGGTCTAAATATTCAGAAGACTTTTTGAAAGCACCCTTAGTAGAGGTACTGGCCAATGGACTAGTTATGTGCCTTCAGTTGTTTTTGAAGGTTTTAGCTGGTGTATGGTGTATGCTCCTTGATGGCCTCAATCCAGCTTGGTTTAGTACCTTTACTAGTGAGAGTGCATTAAAAGTTTTTTTTTATTTTAAACTACAAGGGACACCAGCAATTTATTGCGCGCTAGTGTGAACGTAGTCGGGTAGAACAAGTTGCTCTTATGTTCTGCATTGTTTCGCACAAAAGGTTCGCTATATTAGGATCTGTATTATTTATACTGTATGACGTCGTGGAAGTCATCATCGGAACGGAGTTTGCAATCTACCGTGCTCTCAGGTTTTCCTCCACCCTCAACACCCCTGTCCAAAGCTGGCAGTATTCATGAGATGATGAGAGAGCTAAAAAAAACTTTGTGTACATTTTGCAAAGGATGCACAATGACTCACAAAATCCAAGTGTTGGGAGTTTGCTATTGCCACAGACAAAAAGACAATGTTTTTGAATCCCACCTTTTGCCTGATTTCTATTTAATCTTAATTTTTAATGTTATGGCGTAGTTCCAATGTATAGGGTTTGAAATGGGCACATTCAGTGTACTGAGCTCCTATTTTAAAGCGAGCATGACCGCCTTGGAATATAACGCATATTTTGTGTAAACTAAGAAATGAGGATACCCACTTTCTTGCTATGACACATATATTCTCTTTTATTGGCAAATAATAACAGCCACTATGACACTGAGCTGTTTTATCCCATAAGGTACTTTAACACAACTCTAAATCACTGTTAAATTTCTAGTACTTTCCTTAATAGTACAAATGTAGTTTTCTAATCAAGGTTTCTTTTGAGTTTAGTGGATGATATAGATTGTAAACGACGACTGAGTGTGCATGAAATCTTTATCCATTCCTCGATGACTGTCTGTCTCTTATTTCAGATTTTAATAGGAAAGCTGGGCTGAGGAAACACTTTGGTTCAATCTCAAGACTTGGTTCAGGGAGACAAGTCAAACGATCTGTTAAAAACGCATGCTGTGCCTTGTGTGGTGATGTAAAATATACCCCTCCCACTCCTAAAACACTAGCTCTTGCATGTAAAGCTGGATCAAGTTACCCGAGCCAGCCAAGAAGGCTGGAACAACCCGTGGTTCACCCTGTGGCACAGGCTAAGATGACTCCCAGGCTGCTTATCTGGTTCAGGAGGCACCTGAAGGTGAAACTCTGTGACGTAGCCCATGTGTTTGACGTGACTTCACGTGACTTCTCATGCATTTTGCCAGCGGTGCTGCTTCAAAAGAGGAAGCACAAAAAAGTAAAATGCTTCAGCAAAGAATTCAGGTCACTGATGCGCCTTGATTCTAAAGGCAGTGGGAACTGTGGGAAGTGGATTGGCAACCAATCCTGGGAGGTGTGTACTCCAACCAATAGTTCTGCTTCTCTCTCATCAGGTAATCAAGTTTTGGGATTTTCTGTTGGAGATCGCATTTTGGACGTAGCAGAAGATATTGAGGGGTGGTCTGAGTCTGCAGATAAGAAAGATTTGAGGATGCCAGACTGTGAGAAAATTACACTGTCCTCTACTGTTGGGACTGCGTGTGTACCCTTAAAACCTGGGGAGGTTCAGCATTGTGTTGAGTTTGCTGATTATGAGGCAGAAGGTTCAAGAATGGCCTCTGAAGTTCAGGAGGTGAAAACTGCCCCAGTATGCCGTGTGCCCTCTTTGTTTCTACGGCGTGTTCATGCCTGCAATGGTATTGCTTCTTCTCAACTCTTTCAACATGTGGATTTAGCTGACAAGTATATAGTTAGTGAGGCAGACACAAATGACAATTGTCTAGTGGAGAATGGATTGAATGCAAGTCCAGAGGGGGGTGTTGACCTCCCTGATTGCTTCTCCTGCCAGAGAACTACAGCTTATATAGTGAGGCCTCGCTTGTCCTGTGCCCGTACTTACAGGTCTTGGCCCTTTCCCAGAAATGGGCCTCCTTGCGAAATGGTGACATTGATTCGTACTGGCCCTCGATGGATTGTGACCACAGATGCTTCAGAAGGCACAGAATATGTGATCAATAACATGGACATAGGTTCCAGAACAAGTTCTGAATGCAGAGTGGGGAAGAACATGAAAAAAAGCCTTATAGGTTCTGAACCACATGATGGGAGTGTTCTGGTTCAAAATAGCCAAGGGCAAGTACAATCCACAATGCAGACTGAGAGGGTATTAGCCTCTCCAGCTCTTGAGGAGACTTCAGAAGATCAACCAGAAGGCCAGACAAATCTAGGAAAAGCTGTGACCTCAGTTAATGTGGATATTCGTTCCTCAGAAGTCATGAATAGTAACGAGCTAAATCTGTTTCCTGTTGCGTTGATCAGTACTATGGAAACTAAGTCTGTTGACCTTATTGATTCCTCCATAAATAGGACACAGAGTTCCATGTCAAGAAGGTGTCTTGAGGATAATGAGAATAGTACAGAGGCTTCAACTTTCCATTTTCCAGATTCCCTTCCAGACCTCCAACAAGGTCCTTTTCAATCTTTGTCACACATTGAGCATTTCGGAGAGGAACCACAGACCCCAACAGTGATGGTACCTTCCAGTGTGGAACCAAAACACCCTTCCTCAGAGATGCAGAAATCTAAAGAGGAGCAGAAATGTGATACTGATTTTGAGAGTAGATGTCCCTGCAGCCTGAATATTTTGCACACCAAAACTAATAACCAAAGCACTTCTTCCACATCCTGCACTAGAGGCAGTACCCAGGACACACTCTTTAAATCCTTGACAAACAGAGATTTCCTTTCCTCTAGTAATGAAGATTTCACCAGCATGTCTCCTGTCGAAAGACCAGAGGAAGGTGCTGCAGAAGATGAGATGTGCGAGACTGGCAATTCTAACAGAAGTCCTTCACCTCTCCCTGCCCCAGAAGGCTCAGTGATTACTGGTGGTGACCTGGATGCTATGCGAGCTTACAAAGATGATGCCATTGTGCTTGATGTCATTCAAGATGATCCAGATCTCTTTGGGCCTGTTGTTATGAGTATGGCAGAAACTTCAGCCTCAAAAGCCAATCCAGCTGCACTTCAGAGGGAAAAGAACATGTGCATTCAGACTGACCAGACAAGCTTGGTCAGAAGAACAAAGCGGATAGCCTGGGGCTTAGAGTCAAAGAGGTATGCAGATTTGTGTGTAAGAGCGCATGTCTTTTATTTCGTAAATGTAATATCTAATCTTCAGTCTGCGTTTTGTCATCATATTTTGACATTTCAATTAGTTAAAAAAAAGTCAGTGTGATCTACAATTACAGCTCAACAACACTGTCAGGGAGACTTAAAACTTGTACTTGGTCTGGAACAATATTTAGGTAGGTGGTACATGCCATAGTAGCATCCACAGGAATGCCAGACCACATGGTTTCTCAGCAGATCATTGTCAAAAGCACCACACTGCTTTGCCAGCTTGCCTTCATCCCATAGTGCATCCTGGTGCCATCTCTTCCACAGGTAAGTGGAAAAAAAATTAATCATTAGATCAGACCATGTTCTTCCTTTGCTCCATGGAAAGAAGGACAACTGAGTGAACTGGTGACAGGTCACCCAAGGCTCCTCAATGCATCCTGGGAGTGAAGGCTAGCCTGTCCCAACAAAGAGCTATAAACTGCTGAAACAGTTAATGCTGGCTATGACAGAAAGATGTCAGAACGCACAGTGTATCACGGCTTACTGTGTATGGGGCTGTGTAACCTCAAGCAACTCAGAGTGCCAATGCTGACTCCTATCCACTACTGAAAGTAGCTCAAATGGTTAAGGCACTGGGTTGTTGATCGAAGGGTCGAGGTTCAAGCCCCAGCACCGCCAAGCTTCCACTGTTGGGCCCTTAAGCATTTACATCTCTGGCATTTGGCAGACTTATAATTTATACAACTGAGCAAGGGCTATGCTCAGGGCCCCAGCAGTGGCAGCTTGGTGGACCTTGGATTTGAACTGACAACCTTTGCATCAGTAGTTCAACCTTAACTTCTAAGATACCACATAATGCAAACTGACTCAGGCAGTGTGATGCCCTGGAAAAGGTTCTTCTGGGAAACCCTGGGTCCAGGCATTCATGTGGATTTTACTTTAACACTTACCACCAACCTATCATTGTTGCAGACCAAGTACCACCCACATGGAAATGACATTCTCTAATGGCAGTAGCCCCTTTCAGTATGATAATGCACCCTGCTACAATGCAAAATTGTTCATGAATGGTTTGTTGCACATAATGATGAGTTTAAGGCGGTGACTTGGGCCCCCTAATTCATGATGTATTACATCTGTAGGGTGACGGATACCACTGCATATCTTTACATCATAAGGGTTTGCATCACAAATATTTCTAAATAAGACAGTAGAATAAATTATCCTTTGATGATTGTTTAGCCAAGTAACCTGATTAAAAAGTTTCTTGAATATTTCAATAAACTGAATATTTTATATTTCCCAGGAAAAATGTCCAGACTGGTGGTGATGTCCATGCAGAGAATAATGATGTTTTTTGCAAAGGTCTGTGAATCTTAAGAGTTTCTCAGTTTGAGTGAACCAGGTTTGCACTACTCCAGTCTTGGACTGAAGGATTCTAGGACACAGCACACCTTAGGGATTTCCCTCCAGGACTGGAGTTGTGCATGCTTAGAATAGAAGCTTTATGATTTACAAGAGCCAAATATTAAGATGTTTTTAACGGTAGACTGCAGTAGATAATACTTGTGCTGGAGTTTTAGAAATTTGATTGAGAAATGGATTGCGTGTCTTTCCACAATTACCCAGGGGTGGTGAATGCATCTGCTAAGGGCTCCAAAAGTCAGCCTACTTTTGGTACAAAGTGGCCCCCAGCTACCCCAATAGACCAGCAAGAACAGGTCAGGTTAATATAGGTGGTATTGTGCACTATTAACATTGTTCATCCAGTTTTTTGCTTGAGTACATTACAAATACTGGTAATGGTGTAAATGTTTGTACTTATGTGCTTCCTTTCAGATGGTTCCAGATTGTAATAATAAGCAAACTACTGATCTATATGTCAATAGAGTGAATCCTGGGTGGACAGGGATGGAGGGCGATGCATACAACAATGGTGGGTCCGCTGAATGCTGCGAATAATCACATCCTGTGGACATATACTCCTATATACTTATTTAGAACCTTGCAAGACTTTACTTGGCTTGCATCATGTGACGTTTCTATATACATTTATATATTGGGTAGCAATAGTGAATAATTGAATATTGGGAATTGACAGATATGTAGATGCATAATGAAGTGTTTATCACGCAAAATACAATGCCTTATGTCACTATTTGTGCAGTTCATACTGCTGCTGGGAAAGATGTCAACATTGTGAGACCATTGCCAACTTCCGTGAGTAACCAGTCCACTAAAGAACAAAAAATAATGCATCCTGAAATATTTGTGTAGGAATCTCTGAATCGGGTGCTCTCTCTGTTTACCAGTATTGCTGGTACTACTTCAGTGAACATCACACATGCTTAAGAAGTTGTTGCTGGTTCCTTCATGTGCCCAGGGAAGATGATGAAAAGGTACGTGTTTGAATGAAAGGGTTAATAACAGTATGAACATATAACTAATTGATCTCTAAGATACACTGCTTGTTTCTGGTGCAGTTTTGCATGGATATTGTGCGTAAGTTCTGTCGTGTTGGAACTCCTCCTTTGGTCCAGCGAGCAGGTAAGAGCTAAGCACTGTTAAAGCTATGTGCACAATGTTTAGAGCTTCACACTCCCACACATGATTGCATCCTGGTTTAACATAAGAGACTTGATCTCCCCAATCCCAACCCCCTAATGAATAGATCATCAATCTTTATCACTCTCTCTTTGTCTCCAGAGGAGATTTTTGCTGCTTATTATAGGATCAATTCTCCTGGTGTGAGTTTTAGTGAGAACATTGTGAACCAGTTGCTCTCATCTCTGCTCAGCTTGGCACTGCTCAAGGACCTGGTGTCAGTCATCAACACACTCCTCACACACAAGAGGATGGTGAGTATGAGTGAGAGCGCTCCAAATTACAGTTAAGAATTTTATTTAATTGACAGTTGTCTAGAATATTTATTATTTGCTTGTTCAGTTCAAATCATTGGCTTGTTTGTAGCACAATTTGTTTTGAAATGGCGGTGTTATGTCCAGTGACCATTCTTGTCTAATTGTCTTGAAAATATACAGTATACCGTATGTACTTGAGCAGTATAAAAATGTTTGAAATTGGCTACTGATCATGTGTGTTGGTGTGTGTTCAGCCCCCTCCTGAGTTTGTGATGGCACTTTATGAACATGTTCGGGAAAGAGGAATCCTAAACTTTGTCCCTGAGCTCATACATCTCACGTCAAAGGTGATTTACACACATGCGCTTCAAGTCATTTTACTGAAGATTTTAACAAATGAATATATAGGCATGCAATGAAGTGTCAAATGTGACATTTTAATGGTAAGGAGCTGCTTGTTTTTTTTTGCTCCCTTGTGCTCAGACACGTACAAACAATTTGAGCAGCATATTAATAGTGAATATGTCCACCATGAGAAACCTTTTAAAAAGTGGCTTTTTTATACATAATGGAAATTTTCAGACTTCACGAGTGTGTAGACAGAGAAACATAATTGTATAGCAGGCAAACAGATTTAAAGGAGTGTGGATGATGATGCCATCAGTGTCAACTTGGACTAATAGATTTAAGCTGAGAGTTGTCTGTAACCAATATAACAACAAAGCATTGCACAGAGGGGGAAAACAAATGAAGATGACAGAAAGCAAATTCCAGCAGCCCTATTGGAAAAAGCCTGAGTGCCTATGATCATCAGTGGAGATACTTGTGTACTGCTGGAGCTCCTGTTTGGATAAGCCAGCCTCTGGTTAAGTGGCGGGACAGAATATTGATGCTGTTCATGTGTCTATGTTTAGATTACAGAGGCGGGGTGTGTGTTCAGTGCTGAGCAGTGTGAGATGATGCAGCTTCATCTCGAGTCTTTGCAAGTGTCCAGACATCAAATGGACAATTTCTGTGCAGTAAAATACAGGTGGGTCTTTTCCACATTACCACTTGTTGTAAATTAGAAACATACTTATAGATGAAATGTAAGTTGTATTCATTTTTCTGAATTGACAACAGATGAAATCACTGCATAGCATAACCCTTCGGTTGCTTTTAATATTAAATCGGTGTTTCATCCTAGTAACAGTCTAAAAGAATTTAGCAGTTCCATATTATACATACACACCTCCAGGGTTGGGGGCTCGATTCCTGCCTCCGCCATGTGTGTATGGAGTTTGCACTTTCTCCCCGTGCCTCGGGGGTTTCCTCTGGGTACTCCGGTTTCTT
Source organism: Hemibagrus guttatus (assembly GCA_033459395.1). Classification (NCBI taxonomy): domain Eukaryota; kingdom Metazoa; phylum Chordata; class Actinopteri; order Siluriformes; family Bagridae; genus Hemibagrus; species Hemibagrus guttatus. The sequence continues at coordinate 21,242,635 of JAUCMX010000016.1, read as the reverse complement.
CCCCCGGTCCAAAGACATGCATTGTAGGTTGATTGGTATCTCTAAATTGTCTGTAGTGTGTGATTGCGTGAGTGAATGAGAGTGTGTGTGTGCCCTGAGATGGGTTGGCGCTCTGTCCAGGGTGTATCCTGCCTTGATGCCCAATGACGCCTGAGATAGGCACAGGCTCCCCGTGACCCGAGAATAGTTCGGATAAGCGGTAGACAATGAATAAATATTATTATCTGCTAAAAACTTAAATGCTAAATGTTGAGATGCATTCATTCTCCCATGCTTACACACCACCCTATACAAACACCTGCTCTGTGTGTATGTAGGGCACTGGCCACTAACCCACACACTGCTGAGCTGTCAGAGTTAGGCGAGGCTGTAGTCCGAGTGGAGGTGAGACACAGCATACACGTGTACTCTAAATTTTTTTTCTCCCCATTTTCCACAACCTGAAATCAAATGAAGCAAACATTTCATTTTGTTTATTTCTCTAGCAGTGTGAGTGCATAAATATTAAGTTACATAGATGAATTCTGCTATTAAGCTTCAGCATTTGTGTGTGTGTGTGTGTGTGTGTGTAGCTTTGTAAGCAGCAAGAGGACTGGCCTGCTCTAGCACACGTGTTCTGCACTGTGTGTGGTGGTCGTCACAGTGCAGGAGAGCTGTCGAGGTTCTGCTGCTGCGTCACCATGGCATTACTGACGGAGTCTAGAGACAAACTGACTGTGCCTTATGAATCATTTGCTGAGTCAGGTACACTGGTGTTGCTGATCATGTGTTCAGCTGCTGAAGTTTGGCTTGCTGCAATGTGTAGAATTGCATAATCAGTGTTGTACATGTCACTTGTCAGAGGCTTAAATGTTATGGCTGATCAATGGAAATGTTAGCTGCATGCACTGGTACTTAGTTTTACATATGGCTTCCCTACAAAGCTTTACATTGTAGTCTGCAATAGTACACTCTTGGGTCTGGTTGTGTGGTCCTGTCTAGTTTGTCAGGAAGTGCCAACAGATGAGATGATTAAAAGCTTTCTGGGACGAGTAGGAGTCTCACTGATGTTCAGCTATTACAGAACCCAAGACTGGACCAAGGTGTGTCTGTGCTTGCATATATGTGCTTGCATATATTGTGCAGGCTTTATATATATATATATATATATATATATATATATATATATATATATATATATATATATATATATATATATATATATATATATATTTTAATGTAATGTATGTGTATAGTTGAATAGGTGAAATGCAGTTCAAATTCTTTTTGTTTGTTTTTAAAGGTTACTTGCCTTTGTATTGTTTGTGTAGGGTTTGAAGCTATTGTGCATGATGTCCAGATTGCAGATGGAATTCACTATGCTCAAAGGACTCTTTAGTAGTGAAAATGGAGCATCTCGCTGTCAGCTTGTCACCATTGCAACAGAGTTCTTCCTTAATAGTGGTAGCATAGAGGGAGCGCTGAACATGCTCAAAGGTAACAGCATGCATTCAGATCAGTACTGACAGTAAAAACTGGCATTTCAGTTATATTTTCCCACTGTTTAATAATGCATCTATACACCTGACCCAAATATGCCATAGATTGCTGGTAACTGAATGTGTCTGGATCATCTGCTATTTACTGCTGCCACCTAGTGTTCACTATTTTTCTCCTATGCATCCCTTGCTATTGCTGTAACTGTAGTAATCTGTGCAGCATTACGTGGGTGTAAATGGTATATGGCAAAGGCTTTCTTTTTTGTAGCTCCTCCCATGATTTTTAGGAAAATTTTCTTTGCATGGCTCACACCTCCAGACCATTTGTCAAGTTGATCTTTAATCAGTGAGGAACAGGGAATTAAGTGTAAATAAATTTGGCACATGGCTCAAGCAGACAAGCTTGAAAACGAGACAAATGCTCTTTTTTATGTTTTTGTTATTTGTAGCTAATGAATGGTTTGTGAGCTCAACTGCATGGCCATGTGACCAGGCAGACATACAGAACCGCAGGAGAGTACTGACTCTGCTCGCTGAGAAGACATCATACAGAGACACACTGGAAGTCCTTACTAATTTGCCTGGGCTTAAACAGCCAGTAGGTAAGTCATAAGAAACTCATTTCATTCTTTTGGCACTGACCTACAGCATGCAAAGATTTTGTGGCAGTAGTTTGGGGAAGGTCCACCTCTGTGTGTAATGGTCAGGTGTCTAAATATTTTTGTCAAATTGTGTATGCTAGAATTTTAAAGTTACTGAAATGTATAAAAATCACCAAAATATTTTTTTCAGTTATAGTGTGTACTTTCCAGGGAATTGTTACGTCACGTGTGGTTTACATTTAAATGTGCTGTATGCTTGCCGATTAGATGGCGTTCAGACGAGTGAGCACAATACCATGTTTAATGCACACCTTCGAAGGTGTGTGATGAATCATGTGTTGCCGGTTGGTGCAGACACACTTGAATTCATGCTGATTCAGGGAATCCCACCGGACACAACAGAACTTCAACAACTCCTTCACAAGCTAGGCAAACAGAACAGCTGGAGGCGTGCCAGGACTCTGTTCGGACGTGAGTCACATACTCTTCTCTGATATTTTTTTTCTTTTTTGTTTAAAGTGCCATTGTACAACTATACAGTGAACCTAATTGTTTAAGGGTCAAATAAATTAAGAAATAAAAGAGAAAGGCATGATCACAGTAAGGATGCTCTGTAACACCTTAGGATTTAATGCATCAAGTCACGACTTTGGAAACTTTACATGACCTCTACCCTCTGCCTGTCAGGTGCTCACTCTGCCGGTTATTACTCTGGGGTTGTGTGTGACAAGGACAGCTTGGCTTTGCCTTGTAGTCTCACAGAGATTGAGATGACTCTGGCTTTTGAGATGTTTATTGCCTGCATCTGTACAAGCCTTCAAAATCCCAGTGACTCTTCGCGGCCACTGCTTATCACACTCAAACGGTAAGCTCTTAAAGTGCAAGTTGTTCACATCTTACACATTTCATGTCGCTGATTGCACCACTAAATGATTACTCTTGCTATTTTAGTTCGTACCTTCCGTAATTTCTTATTTATTGGCATTTGAACTTAATCACATGTTCCTACAATAATTGAGGAACAATGAAGCACAAACTTGAGAGACTGGAGTTCCCTTTCGAAGGAACTCTACGCTGCGTCATGACTGACGCTATGGGAATGCTTCATTGAGGAAGCTCTGTGTGCACACATGCCAATTTAAAGGCTCGGATAGGACACGTGACGAAGAGAATATGTGCCAATAAGTCCATATAAGGGCATCTGCGTCAGATTACTCCAGCTTCTTTGACATCAGATAGCTCTCTTTGTATGTCTGTCAATTGGTTGTCCTGTCTGTCAAGACTAGGAAAAAAAAAGATATTTAAAAGACTAGGAGGGGGGAAAAAAAGAAAGATATGGCGAGCAAGAATTTTAAGAGGTGTGTCCATCCGTGCCCCCGTTTTATCATGGAGGATGACGCACACGCTCTTTGCGTTGTTTGGGAGAAGAGCATGCCCAGTCGGCTCTTGAGGGAGTCGGCTGCGTGCAATGCGAGAGGTTTCCTCTTCGTCAGCTCCGATCCTGCTTGGCTGTATTTTTCGGCCATGCTTCTGCACCTCGTGGTTTAGTCCATGTAGTTCGCAGGTTGAGTTGGCGGTTGACTGGTCCTTGGGTCCCACTCTAGGTGAGCATCATTGTCTCAAGACTCTTTTGATGAATGGCTTGCTTTCAGGCAAGGGAGTGGTCTTAGATGACTGCCCCGCCCAGGGTCTGGGAGGGCCCTCATTTCTCATGGTACATAAATTGCCTGGAGATGAGGGCTGTGTTCACCTCAGGGGCTATTATGTGTTGGTGCACTTAGATAGCACTACAGTAGTTTCCTATATCAATAATCAAGGGCGGTCTGTGTTCACGCCTTCTGTTTAGGTTGGTGTAGCAGATTACCCAGTTCACTGCCCAGTCAGTACAGTGCTGGAGTTTTTGCAGTCTCGCCTTTTTCGGGGCCTGTCCCCCTCTACTTTAAAAGTGTTCGTGGCCGCCAATGCTGCGAACCACAAACTTCTTGGGTACGCACCCTCTGGTCTCTTGATTTCTGCGATGTGCCAGGCAGCTGAGGCCATTCTGCAGACTGCGTCTCCCTTCCTGGGACCTCTCTATGGTCCTAGAGGGGTTGCTGAAAGCTCTCTTTGAGCACATGGAGTCAGCCTCTGAGAAGTTTCTGACCCCAAAGGACGGCTCTGCTCCTAACCTTGGCCTCCCTTAAAAGGGTAGGAGATCTGCAGGCTCCCCTTCTTAGAATTTACCCTGGCATGTTCAAGGTTATCCTGCATCCCAGCCGGGATACGTCCCCATGGTGCCCAGGATGGGTCGACCTGGTCGTCCGGTCATCTTGTAGGCCTTCTGTCCGGCCCATAAGTTGGCGGAACAGCAGAGGCTGCACTTGCTTTGCCCGGCAAAGGCCCAGAGAACTTATGTCCACTGCTTGAGCTCTTGGCGTAAGTCCTCCTCCCTGTTCGTCTGCTTTGAGAGCCGGAACAAGGGCAATTTGGTTTCCAAGCAGTGCTTGGCACACTGGGTAGTAGAGGCCATCACCCAGGCGTACTATGAGGTACGCGGTATTGCTTCACCTCTAGGTGTTAGAGCTGACTCTACTAGGGGTATTGCCTCGTCCAGTGTCTTGCCCAGGGGTGTTTCCCCTCCATGAAATTTGTGCTGCGTCAGGATGGTCCTCTCCGCACACCTTTATCAGGTTCTATAATCTTTCAGGGCTAATTGATGTTGCATTCCCGGTTCGCTCGTGCTCTCTCACGGCCCCTGGGGCAGACATTGACTGGTGTGTGGCAGCATGGGTATTGATGTTCCTTATAGCATTCAATTCAATTCAATTCAATTTTATTTGTATAGCGCTTTTAACAAAGAGCATTGTCTCAAAGCAGCTTTACAGAACAGAAGAAACAATAAACATACAAACAAACAGTCCTAGATGTTAGACAAAATTTTCCCTAGTGAGCGAGCCTGAGGTGACTCAGGCGACTGTGGCAAGGAAAAACTCCCTCAGATGGTATTAGGAAGAAACCTTGAGAGGAACCAGACTCAAAAGGGAACCCATCCTCATCTGGGTGACACCGGAGAGTGTGATGAACAATGTCCTTTCTGCATTAGTTGTGTGATGCAGATACAGCATGTGTTATGTGTAAAATCAAGCATCAGTCATGATGCAGCTTTGAATTCCCTCGAAAGGGAATTACACCAGGTTACATATGTATCCCGGTTCCCTGAGAAGGGAATGAGATGCTGCGTCGCTTGTAACATACTCCAGGCATCCACTCACGCTTCCTTCAGACAAGTAGAAGCCGGAGTAATGTGACGTAGATGTCCTTATATGGACTTACTGGCGCATAGTCCCTTTGTCACGTGACCTGTTAAATTGGCGGGTTGCATACGTAACCTGGTGCAGTTTTACTGTATTTCCATAGTCTTTAAAAAAACAGAACTGATGTTTCATCTCTTTTCTTAATTATAGGTATAACAACAAAGGCAAAAGATTAGCAAAAGTGGAATTTTTTGAAAGTTCTGGCCATGTAGTAAATGTTTATGTATAAACTTAAAAGGTACCCCTTGATAAGTGATGGCATTCTGTATAGGGTGAGTGGTTGGATGTTGAGTGCAATTATCAGGGTAACCAGCAGATGGAGTGATTGATCTTTGGTTTTACTGTTACCTTTTGCTTGTTTGGAAGATTATTTCCCCCTAATAGCTTTTTTTCCTATTTAACAGACAGAAATCTGCTTGAGGTCAGAATCAAAGTCGCAGCAAGGTCAAATGTCTGTACTGATGTTATAAGTTAATATACAGGTGCATCTCAATAAATTAGAATGTTGTGGGAAAGTTCATTTATTTCAGTAATTGAACTCAAATTGTGAAACTCGTGTATTAAATAAATTCAATGCACACAGACTGAAGTAGTTTAAGTCTTTGGTTCTCTTAATTGTGATGATTTTGGCTCACATTTAACAAAAGCCCACCAATTCACTATCTCAACAAATTAGAATACTTCATAAGACCAATAAAAAAAACATTTTTAGTGAATTGTTGGCCTTCTGGAAAGTATGTTCATTTACTGTACATGTACTCAGTACTTGGTAGGGGCTCCTTTTGCTTTAATTACTGCCTCAATTTGGCGTGGCATGGAGGTGATCAGTTTGTGGCACTGCTGAGGTGGTATGGAAGCCCAGGTTTCTTTGACAGTGGCCTTCAGATCATCTGCATTTTTTGGTCTCTTGTTTCTCATTTTCCTCTTGACAATACCCCATAGATTCTCTATGTGGTTCAGGTCTGGTGAGTTTGCTGGCCAGTCAAGTACACCAACACCATGGTCATTTAACCAACTTTTGGTGCTTTTGGCAGTGTGGGCAGATGCCAAATCCTGCTGGAAAATGAAATCAGCATCCTCAAAAAGCTGGTCAGCAGAAGGAAGCATGAAGTGCTCCAAAATTTCTTGGTAAACGGGTGCAATGACTTTGGTTTTCAAAAAACACAAATGGACCAACACCAGCAGGTGACATTGCACCCCAAATCATCACAGACTGTGGAAACTTAACACTGGACTTCAAGCAACTTGGGCTATCAGCTTCTCCACCCTTCCGTCCTTCCTTAAAAGGGTAGGAGATCTGCAGGCTCCCCTTCTTAGAATTTGCCCCTGGCATGTCCAAGGCTATCCTGCACCCCAGCCGGGATACGTCTCCATGGTGCCCAGGATGGGTCGACCTGGTCGTCTGGTTATCTTGTAGGCCTTCTGTCCGGCCCATAAGTTGGCGGAACAGCAGAGTCTGCACTTGCTTTGCCCGGCAAGGGCCCAGAGAACTTATGTCCACTGCTTGAGCTCTTGGCGTAAGTCCTCCTCCCTGTTTGTCTGCTTTGAGAGCCGAAACAAGGGCAATTTGGTCTCCAAGCAGTGCTTGGCACACTGGGTAGTAGAGGCCATCATCCAGGCGTACTATGAGGTACGCGGTATTGCTTCGCCTCTAGGTGTTAGAGCTGACTCTACTAGGGGTATTGCCTCGTCCAGTGCCTTGCCCAGGGGTGTTTCCCCTCCATGAAATTTGTGATGCGGCAGGATGGTCCTCTCCGCACACCTTTTATCAGGTTCTATAATCTTTCAGGGCTAATTGATGTTGTATTCCCGGTTCACTCATGCTCTCTCACGGCCCCTGGGGCAGACATTGACTGGCGTGTGGCGGCATGGGTATTGATGTTCCTTATAGCATCAGTCATGATGCAGCTTTGAATTCCTTCGAAAGGGAATTACACCAGGTTGCATATGTATCCCTGTTCCCTGAGAAGGGAATGAGATGCTGTGTCGCTTGTAACACACCCCAGGCATCCACTCACGCTTCCTTCAGACAAGTAGAAGCCGGAGTAATGTGACGTAGATGTCCTTATATGGACTTACTGGCGCATAGTCCCTTTGTCACGTGACCTGTTAAATTGGCGGGTTGCATACGTAACCTGGTGCAGTTTTACTGTATTTCCATAGTCTTTAAAAAAACAGAACTGATGTTTCATCTGTTTTCTTAATTATAGGTATAACAACAAAGGCAAAAGATTAGCAAAAGTGGAATTTTTTGAAAGTTCTGGCCATGTCGTAAATGTTTATGTATAAACTTAAAAGGTACCCCTTGATAAGTGATGGCATTCTGTATAGGGTGAGTGGTTGGATGTTGAGTGCAATTATCAGTGTAACCAGCAGATGGAGTGATTGATCTTTGGTTTTGTTGTTACCTTTTGCTTGTTTGGAAGATTATTTCCCCCCAATTGCTTTTTTTTCCTATTTAACAGACAGAAATCTACTCGAGGTCAGAATCAAAGTCGCAGCAAGGTCAAATGTCTGTACTGATGTTATAAGTTAATATACAGGTGCATCTCAATAAATTAGAATGTTGTGGGAAAGTTCATTTATTTCAGTAATTCAACTCAAATTGTGAAATTCGTGTATTAAATAAATTCAATGCACACAGACTGAAGTAGTTTAAGTCTTTGGTTCTTTTAATTGTGGTGATTTTGGCTCACATTTAACAAAAACCCACCAATTCACTCTCAACAAATTAGAATACTTCATAAGACCAATAAAAAAAACATTTTTAGTGAATTGTTGGCCTTCTGGAAAGTATGTTCATTTACTGTACATGTACTCAATACTTGGTAGGGGCTCCTTTTGCTTTAATTACTGCCTCAATTTGGCGTGGCATGGAGGTGATCAGTTTGTGGCACTGCTGAGGTGGTATGGAAGCCCAGGTTTCTTTGACAGTGGCCTTCAGATCATCTGCATTTTTTTGGTCTCTTGTTTCTCATTTTCCTCTTGACAATACCCCATAGATTCTCTGTGGTTCAGGTCTGGTGAGTTTGCTGGCCGGTCAAGCACACCAACACCATGGTCATTTAACCAACTTTTGGTGCTTTTGGCAGTGTGGGCAGGTGCCAAATCCTGCTGGAAAATGAAATCAGCATCTTCAAAAAGCTGGTCTGCAGAAGGAAGCATGAAGTGCTCCAAAATTTCTTGGTAAATGGGTGCAGTGACTTTGGTTTTCAAAAAACACAATGGACCAACACCAGCAGATGACATTGCACCCCAAATCATCACAGACTGTGGAAACTTAACACTGGACTTCAAGCAACTTGGGCTATGAGCTTCTCCACCCTTCCTCCAGACTCTAGGACCTTTGTTTCCAAATGAAATACAAAACTTGCTCTCATCTGAAAAGAGGTCTTTGGACCACTGGGCAACAGTCCAGTTCTTCTTCTCCTTAGCTCAGGTAAGATGCCTCTGACGTTGTCTGTGGTTCAGGAGTGGCTTAACAAGAGGAATATGACTACTGTAGCCAAATTCATTGACACGTCTATGTGTGGTGGCTCTTGATGCCTTGACCCTAGCCTCAGTCCATTCCTTGTGAAGTTCACTCAAATTCGTGATTGGATTTTGCTTGACAATCCCCATAAGGCTGTGATTCTCTCGGTTGGTTGTGCATCTTTTTCTTCCACACTTTTTCCTTCCACTCAACTTTCTGTAACATGCTTGGATACAGCACTCTGTGAACAGCCAGCTTCTTTGGCAATGCATGTTTGTGGCTTACCCTCCTTGTGAAGGGTGTCAATGATTGTCTTCTGGACAACTGTCAGATCAGCGGTCTTCCCCATGATTGTGTAGCCTAGTGAACCAAACTGAGAGACCATTTTGAAGGCTCAGAAAACCTTTGCAGGTCTTTTGAGTTGATTAGCTGATTGGCATGTCACCATATTCTAATTTGTTGAGAGAGTGAATTGGTGGGTTTTTGTTAAATGTGAGCCAAAATCATCACAATTAAAAGAACCAAAGACTTAAACTACTTCAGTCTGTGTGCACTGAATTTATTTAATACACGAGTTTCACAATTTGAGTTGACTTACTGAAATAAAAGAACTTTTCCACGACATTCTAATTTATTGAGATGCACCTGTATGTATAGTATTTCATTTAATTTTGCTGTGCAGTTTTCCATGTATGAACTGTCCCACTGACATATAAAACACTTTGGCTAATACAGTTAAAATAATACCAAACACACATTCAGCTCCTTTCTCTATGACCTCGAAGGCACCTTGGTGTAGTGTCTGGAAATGTATTCAAAGGTAAGGTGCAGAAGCAAGGATTCAATTGCAGTCTTCTTATAGTGTTTGTGTGTTTTAGGTGCTCTGGCCATGAGGTGGCAGTGGAGAGTGTGTATTTGGCAGCTGGATGTCGCCTGCTTTCAGCAGCACTGATACCAAACCCGAAACTGAGCATTCGTTACACAGCTGTCAGTCAAGAGCAGGAGCAGCTATTTAATCTGGATCGTGGCTCTGCAGCGAAGTGGTTCTCACACAACCGCAGCTGGGCTCAGGGGTTGTGGGCAAACACACACACACTCACACAAGCGAAAAAGGCCTTTTATTAATTGTGATGCTGATAGTATGAACATTTCAAGTCAAAGTCTCTGAAAGACCTTTTGAAGTAAAGTGCCAGAATCTCAACTGACATAGCTACTGCAAACTATTGTTCTTACAGAATATTGTTCTTAAGTTAAAAAACTAAGTTCCTTGATGTAGAAAAAGAATTGGCTTGTTTAAATACAGACTAAGATTTTGTGCTCAGTAATAAAGGGCATCTTTGGATGTGTTCTTTCAGGGTGAGACTTTTTTTTTTTTTCCTCTCTTTTTTTTTTTTTTAAACATTTCTTTGGCAATTATTCATAATGTTTGTAATAGAAAACCATTTAACAAATGAGCCGCAACACCACACAATTTATGCTGCATTGGAATGTATCCGTTTTTGGCACTTATTTTGCATCTGCTTGGAATCAGATTTAATTTTTTTTAATATCATTTTTTAAAATTCTTTTGTTTTGTGTGCAGTAGTTTGTTTTAGAGTCAGTAGAAAAATGCTCATTTTAAAAATGATAGAGATGTGCTTCATTTTTTAAAAAAAAAAAAATTTTTTTCTTCAAAGACTGCAGTTTCAGTTTATTCTGGATTATGTGTTGATCTAGATATTTAAAAAAATAATTTGAATGTCATTCTTGTGCATGCCAAAGACAAAGTCAGGAGTTCAGATTGGAGACAATTTTGGCTAGTACCCAAGAACCTACAAAGCAGTGATTGATTGAGATAAATATGTTTGTTTATGTTTATTATTTATTTATTTATTTGTTTATCTATTGTTTCCAGAACAGGGTTAGGTAGACCAGTACAGTAGATTCTAGGCAACAGTGATCAGTAATCCTATAGCCCAACATTCTGCTTAGACAGACATTGTGCCTGAAGAATAACTAGTTTTATGACCAATTATCTACTGTTCAGCTCACATAACATCACAAGGTGTGCACTTGACATGATGGGAATCGTCCTACAGTTTGACCCTTGAAGAACATTGTCATTCACTAGGTTCTTAGGCTTGAGGCACTTAATCTTAGGTAGAGAAATTAAGTTCTACAACATGGTCATCCCACAACTATCTGGTTTTCAGTGTATTTGCAAAGTATGTGTTAAAAAATATCATTAAGCACAAAATTTCACATGTCTGTAAGAGCTGGAAATTTGTCAGGCACTGGTATTCATCGTCTCCTACATACTGAGGATAATGGTGAACAAAAGGAAAAATAGTTTTAAAGTTATGCAGCTGTTTTTTGTGTTTTTTCTTTTTTTTTTTTTTTTCTTTTCAGGTTTCTAAAATCAACTGTTAAATGAAAAAATAAAATGGAACTGAATAGAAGCAAAAAGAAACACAATATGAAACGCTTTGTGACAAAGTTAATTAAAAAGGTTTTTTTTTTGTTTGCTTTCGTGTTTGCATATTTGAATAAAGAAAGCACAAGGTGCTGGGGTTTAGAGAACAGATGTATCCTGTTCCTGTGCAAGTCATTATTCAGTAACCATGCTTTAAAAAAGCAAAGATGGTGTGAAATGATATCTTTAATTTCTTATAATAACCTTACGAAGTGATCTACTTGGTTATGTATCACGCTGTTCTATTTAAATGAATAATTTAGATTTGATTCCCATAGTATTAACTTTTTTTTTCTATGTTGTGTGTGAATAATCATATTCTGGCAAAAGGTTTTTTTTTTTTTGTAGGCTGCATTTTGAGCAGACATTAGATAATGTTTAGATAATATGCCTGTGTTTGAATATAAGTATAAATAATCATTTGTATTGATTAAATATTTGCATTAATTTTCAAAAAATATCCTAAATGTTAATATTCTGCTTAAACTGCAAAGCACACTAGACTTTAACATTTTCTGCATGGTCAACTTGTAGCTGTTTTTTCAACAGTTTAATTTATCGACTGTAACGTAGCAAGAATTTAGCTTAGCCTTGTTCGCAGTGTATAAATAATGTCGAGATAAAAGATAAAGAGAATTTTCATATAGGTACTTTGAAATGCAAATTTGTTCTGTGTAAAAATTCCCTGTTCACAGTTTCAAGTCAATTTCTCACCCCAGCTGTGACTATCAGAGCCTGAAGCAACACACAGATAGACCCCGAAACACACACACACCTGAAGATATGAGCGCTCAAGCAATCAGGTGTTCAGCTTTGTTAATCAAATCAGTTCATGGCGTTTAGGTTCAAGCAACAATGAGTTTATGATATTAAACAAAATATTACACCCTAATATGCATGACCAAGAAGTGCTTGTGCCTGTGTATGTGCACCCTTTATTAATCTGTTCATATACTTTTCTATTATTGCTTCAGTTGTTGTTTAGGTTCTCATAAGGCAAGTTTTTTTGTATTTTTTTTATTTATTTATTTATTTATTTATTTATTTATTTATTTATTTATTTATTTATTTTCTTCTTCTTTTCCTAATTGACTGCTCACTTGAAAATGAAGTTAAAAGAAAAGGTTAACCTAAAAATCTGAAACTGAAAACAAGAATAGAAAATGTTTTAAAAAAAACAAGAAGTGCTATTTTGAGTTTCTGAGTTTCAAATCCACATGTGTATAAGCAGAAAGTTTGTGAATAAAAAATATGCTTTAATTGCTTAAAAAAAATTGCATATTTGCGATTTTTCTCACCAAATGCAGAACGTTTAAGAAACTCTAGGTGACTAAGTTTAGGCAACAAAACAGTGTAATATTACACTACTGTGAAAGACTGGAAGGTGATGCTGACAAGTGACCTTAATAAAAAATATTAGGTGCATCCTGAGTTTTGATATTTTGTCAGACTAGTGAGCATAAATTATTATTATTATTATTATTATTAAAAGGAAAATAAATCATTACACATTGACACAATGTAGGTTTTTTTTTTTTAAAACATTTATTTATTTATTTATTTTTATTTCAGAAGCCTTAACCAACTAAACCCTAAATATTCATCTGGTAAATTAGACACATGTAGCTTTAGGAACTGAAAGAAGGAATTCCTAGTTAACATCTTTGTGCTTCTTATACTTGAGGAGTCTGTTGTCGGATGTACATGGGTATGTTGTGCATATTTTATTATATTTTGATGAGAAAACTTATGTCTCTATGTTCAGGTGAAATAGTAAAAAATAAAAATCACAATACTGTCACTGCTGTTAACAATGGATTGATAAAACATGAATATATATCCTTCATTTGAAAAAAAAACAAAACCCCAAAATCTATCAACTTAAATTTTTTTTTTCCATTTAAGCAAATGCAAAAGAGCAAAGAAGCATTAGATTAATCTAAACTTTAAAAGCCGTTCTAAACAACTGATCAGGTAGCTTTCACTTTGACCAGAGTAATTGAACATCCATAGATGAGAGAGATAATGAAGAGTATGATGAAGGCACAGGCCATGTTCCAGGTTTCCTCAGACTGATCCGGTGATGGAGCTTCAGACATGTTGTCATCATAGTATATCGACTCTTCAGTAAATTCTTTAAGGAGAAAGGATTTTTAGTTATTTTGTCACTTTAACCTGAAGAAAAGTAAAGATTTTCTTTATCGGTACGTCTGGAAAAATCTGGACGTGAAAGTTGAATGAAACACCGAAGATGCTAGCATTCTTCAACAGAACTGTATATGAAACAGGATAAGTGGAAAACTTTAATAGATTCTAGAAAAACAATAAAATCACCTGATTTGGAGATGGAGCGAGTGATGATGCCAGTGATGTGCTTAACCTGGCAGGTGTATGTGTCTCCAGGTACCCATTCTGAGGCCTGGACATAGAGGTGGCTTTGAATGCTGAATTTCCCATTAGGCCCTTTGGCAGAGTTGCTAGTGCTGTTCACATTTGTTAAACTAACACTATTTCGGAGCCAGGTGATGTTAATGGCAGACGGGCTGTAATCATACGCCAGACACAACAGCTCATCTTGATTGTTGAGCAGCTTCAGAGTGGGAACAGTTTGCTTTACAGAGGCTGGATGATGGACCCAGCGTGAGGTGAGAAAAACAGAGGCAGATTTCAGAGATAGGAACAGTCAGTTATTGCTTATAGTGTAAAAGGTTTCAGTATCTGATGCTAGATTATGATGATGGGAGAGAGCTATTTATTCATTCAAGTATAATTCTGCTTATTACATGTAATATAAATGACCACATTGCTGAATTTTTTAATTTGATTGTTCAGATTATTATTATTATTATTATTATTATTATTATTATTATTATTATTATTATTATTATTATATAGGCTCTGAGAATAGACTGTATTTAATGTAATGTAATTAATGGAACTAAATAGTAGTCTATATTTGACCATCAGCAAATTCATGATCGTTTGTAGTTCAGATGAACAGTGATGTAAATTATACATAAAATAAGCAAGCTGTTTCCCCCAGTGACAGGATGTGACATGTTACTGACCGTATATGTTTTTTATTGTTTTTTCGATTGGCGTTTCAGACGACTCGTGGATAACCACACAAGAAAAAGTGCCATCCTCCATTTTCGATGCTAGGAGTGTCAGCGTGCTGTGCATGGAATAACCAGCACTCTCAGAGTGCATGTCGACAGTACTGTTGGTGACACGAGATGCATCCAGCCGGATGCCATCCAGCTCCCAGTGCACAGAGATATCAGCAGGGTGAAAGCCCTCAATCAAGCAGAGAAGATCTCTTTTGTGAATTTCAGATAGTTCGTCATCACTAGGACTGAGAATTTGGATGGTGGGTTTTTTGGGATCTAAAGAAAAAGAAAACAAAAACAAGTATAAGGTCGGAATTTCAGTAGTTGTTTAACTAGCAATATGTCTGTATCGTAAGTAACTCTTCACATCACAGGTACGACACTAAATTTTCAATTTTGATTGGTCATATGTTCGGCTTGCAGGTTTACATTAATGCACTCCTTCTAGTAACAGCTGATTCATGCTATTGCACTATTGAGCGGTGGACATGTCACAAAATCTGATTCTAAAGAATATATTAAGAAAAAGCACTTAATATGGTCAAGTCTTCTGTAAGGAGACATTTATTTTACATTTTAAAGGGTGTTTTTTAAGTGTACTTTGTAACAGTCACAGCTAAAGCTATAGCTTTAAGTTGAAAGATAGATGTTTATATTTCACAGCTTCCAGATGCATAAAATGGATGATTTGGCCATTCTTTCGTAGTTCATTGTTGGACGATTACTACAATTACTACTACATTTACATTTCTGGCATTTAGCAGACGCACTTATCCAGAGCGACGTTCAAAAGTGCTTTTAAGTCTCTGTCCATGAATACATCAAAACTGGTTCACTAGGTCATAGACTAAGGATACCATCAGCCTTAAAAACTCTGTTGGGAGGAATTGTAGTACAACATTTTTTTAAATATTAAAACTTAAAATAAGAGCTAGGTTAAGTGCTTTAGGAAGAGGTAGGTCTTCATCCATCGTATGAAGACGGCCAGTGAGTCAGCTGTTTGGACATCTAGGGGATGTTCATTCCACCACATCGGTGCCAGAACAGAGAAGAGTCTTTATGCGTATTTGCCTAACCTGAGAGATGGTGGGAACATTCGAGCAGTGCTCGAGGGATCTGAGAGAGTATAGTGTAGTGTGAGGAGTGATGAGAGCTTTGAGGTAGAAGGCAGCTGGTCCATTCTTAGCTTTGTAGGCAGGCATCAGTGTTTTAAATCTGATGTGTGCAGCTACGGAAAGCCAATGGAGAGAACGCAGCAATGTGGTGGTGTAGGAGAACTTAGGCAGAGAAAAATGTCGCGCAGCTGCATTTTGGGTCATTTGCAGAGGACCCTTTAGAGGTAGACCTGCGAGTAGAGAGTTGCAGAAGCCCAGTCTCGAAATGATATTGCTTGTATTATGTTTATGAAAAAAGACCCTTAACATGCTTTGTTAGGCCAGTGGCAGGTGTGTGACATAAAATCATATTTATGGCCATTCAAATTCATTAAAATAACAGTAAATTAAGAAACAGAGTCAAGCACATGAAGGCCTTTCCTTTCATTTTACAACAAACAAACAAATAAAACAAGGCTCCTTTAAGGTCAGGATTCAATCAGGACTTGCCTCTGACTTTGGAGATGCTGTATTGCTTTAAGTCTTTGGAGCAGATGTGTTTGACCTCACAGGAAACAGTCTTGTGTGCGTTCCATTTTGTAGCCTGAACCTTTAGGACACTGCGGAGACTCTCTGTTCCATTGCTGTGGACTTTGGGAATCTCTTTGGTCGCATCCGAAGTGTGAATGTTATTTTCTACTTTCCAAGTAATGGAGAAGGCATTGAGCCTCAGGCCCAACAGCAGACAGGTGACAGGAACCTTATTTTTATTCGCTCTCAAATCACTGATGGATGGAGCCAGAAGGTAGACCTGTACCAACTGAGCAGAATCTGGAGTCACTGGAGATAAAGAATTGACATTAGTGTAGTGATGTACAGATGCACATGCATCTAACATTTAAATTTTTTATAAAGATCATAAACCTTTATGATATGTAGTCTGTCATTAGAATACCTGCGCAAATACTGGTGTTCTTCTGGACAGATTTGTTGAGAGTATGATCACTGACTTGGCAGGTAAATGTATCTCCAGTATTCCACTCTTGCTGCGTAACCGTTCCCTCACTGAACACTTTAACACGGCCATCTGCTTCCATTGTTGTGCCACTATTAGCCTTATTCACAGCTGCATGCTGCCAGGTGATCATTGGGTTAAGTCCAGTTCCAGAGCAAAGAAGTTTTAGAGTCTGTGATCCTTTTGTTTCCACACTGGAAACAACTGAAAGGTCCACTGAAGGCTCACCTGGAGAGAAGCACAAATATTTAGGGCCGAAATATAAAGATTGTATTTCAGGCTACACAGATTTAGACCACCTTATATTGTGTTGTACTGCTGATATTTTAACCCCAAAATAGGATTTAAATATGTTCACTCGTTTCTACTTTATATTTATTATATTATAAAACATTTACATTGCACTTTACATCACAGTGGCAAAATAGTGCAGTGAAACCTGATTTTGCTTTACGGCCATCAGGACTAGAAAAAAATGAGAGCGAATACGGGAGGTTTTTACTTTTATGCGAATTATGAAACAATATGAAGCTTGTGAGAAAAAAGACTGCATTTAGTAATGTCAGCAAAATGCATTGTACACCATTATTCCATCGATTATATTTCCAAAATATAACCATTTGAATAACTGCACAAGGATTAAAAAAAATTCCATTTACATCTCAAGTTGAGACCAATTACGAATTGAGTAAAAAGCTAAGGTCAGAAATTGGAAAGCCAGAATTAATACACCATGTTGACTGTGCAGGCATTTCTACCAGTGTCCTTATGACCTGTAAATATTGCCGAATAATAGATTGGGATTGAAATATTCCTCACCAAAAATGTTTCCTGTAGGACTGGATTTCCACCATCCAGATTGGCTTTCAATCTGGCAGGTGAAACTTTTATCTGTTTTTTGGTGTTCTGTGGGAACAGTGACGTGTCTAGTCAGAGAGTCCAGGCCTTGGGGCAGATCCACGTACTGATCTTGAGAGAACTTGACACCATTGGCCTGGAAGGTGACCAGGAGCTCACCAGAGGGCAGATCTGTTGCGGCACACTCTAACACTGTGGTGTGTCCCTTCTGTATGTCTGCAAGATTCCTCCTGATTACCACTGTAGGAGATTTCTGAGGTTCTATGAAACATAAGGTAAAGTCTCAGTTTAAGACAAGCATTTAATATGGTCAAGCCTTCTGTAAGGAGACATTTCTATCACATTTATGGATGGAGTCTCCAGTGTTGGTGTCTTGTAACAGTCAGAGGTAAATCTGTTGCTTTCGGTGGAAAGATGGATGACGTATTTCACAGCTTTTTTGTAAACAGATACTTATTTGTCTTAACAAAATGGATAATTTGGTTATTCTTTAATAATAATGTAATTTTTGAAAAATTGTTATATATGAGGAATAGACAATTTGAGACGTGATTTTATAGAAAAGTAATCAGATTTTAGTCGTTAACAGTAAATGCATTAGCTTGTCATTGATTATTTTTCTCTAAGGGCATGTTTCCAAGTGTCTTAATTCTTTTTATTATGTGTGTGGAAAATGACCCATTGAACCCCCTAATATACTTTGGTAGGCCAATGGCAGGTGTGTGAGATGGAGTAAAATTATATTTATGGCCATTCAGATTCATTAAAATAACTAATTTAAGAAGATGAGTCAAGCACACAAAGGATTTTCCTCTCTTTTTTACAACCAACAAAATGAATGAATGAATGAATGAATAAATGAATAAATAAATAAAACAAGGATCCTTTAAGGTCAGGGATTCAATCAGGACTTGCCTCTGATTTTGGAGATGCTGTATTGCTTTAAGTCTTTGGAGCAGATGTGTTTGACCTCACAGGAAACAGTCGTGTATGCGTTCCATGTTGTGACCTGAACCATTAAGACACTGCGGAGACTCTCTGTTCCATTTCTGTGGACTTTGATAGTCTCTTTGGTCGCATACGAAGTGTGAATGGCACTTCCTACTTTCCAAATAAAGGAGAAGGCATTGAGCCTCAGGCCCAACAGCAGACAGGTGACAGGAACCTTATCTTTATTCGCTTTCGAATCACTGATGGATGGAGCCAGAAGGTAGACCTGTACCAACTGAGCAAAATCTGGAGTCACTGGAGATAAAGAATTGACATTAGTGTAGTGATGTACAGATGCACATGCATCTAACATTTAAATTTTTTATAAAGATCATAAACCTTTATGATATGTAGTCTGTCATTAGAATACCTGCGCAAATACTGGTGTTCTTCTGGACAAATTTGTTGAGAGTATGATCACTGACTTGGCAGGTAAATGTATCTCCAGTATTCCACTCTTGCTGCGTAACCGTTCCCTCACTGAACACTTTAACACGGCCATCTGCTTCCATTGTTGTGCCACTATTAGCCTTATTCACAGCTGCATGCTGCCAGGTGATCATTGGGTTAAGTCCAGTTCCAGAGCAAAGAAGTTTTAGAGTCTGTGATCCTTTTGTTTCCACACTGGAAACAACTGAAAGGTCCACTGAAGGCTCACCTGGAGAGAAGCACAAATATTTAGGGCCGAAATATAAAGATTGTATTTCAGGCTACACAGATTTAGACCACCTTATATTGTGTTGTACTGCTGATATTTTAACCCCAAAATAGGATTTAAATATGTTCACTCGTTTCTACTTTATATTTATTATATTATAAAACATTTACATTGCACTTTACATCACAGTGGCAAAATAGTGCAGTGAAACCTGATTTTGCTTTACGGCCATCAGGACTAGAAAAAAATGAGAGCGAATACGGGAGGTTTTTACTTTTATGCGAATTATGAAACAATATGAAGCTTGTGAGAAAAAAGACTGCATTTAGTAATGTCAGCAAAATGCATTGTACACCATTATTCCATCGATTATATTTCCAAAATATAACCATTTGAATAACTGCACAAGGATTAAAAAAAATTCCATTTACATCTCAAGTTGAGACCAATTACGAATTGAGTAAAAAGCTAAGGTCAGAAATTGGAAAGCCAGAATTAATACACCATGTTGACTGTGCAGGCATTTCTACCAGTGTCCTTATGACCTGTAAATATTGCCGAATAATAGATTGGGATTGAAATATTCCTCACCAAAAATGTTTCCTGTAGGACTGGATTTCCACCATCCAGATTGGCTTTCAATCTGGCAGGTGAAACTTTTATCTGTTTTTTGGTGTTCTGTGGGAACAGTGACGTGTCTAGTCAGAGAGTCCAGGCCTTGGGGCAGATCCACGTACTGATCTTGAGAGAACTTGACACCATTGGCCTGGAAGGTGACCAGGAGCTCACCAGAGGGCAGATCTGTTGCGGCACACTCTAACACTGTGGTGTGTCCCTTCTGTATGTCTGCAAGATTCCTCCTGATTACCACTGTAGGAGATTTCTGAGGTTCTATGAAACATAAGGTAAAGTCTCAGTTTAAGACAAGCATTTAATATGGTCAAGCCTTCTGTAAGGAGACATTTCTATCACATTTATGGATGGAGTCTCCAGTGTTGGTGTCTTGTAACAGTCAGAGGTAAATCTGTTGCTTTCGGTGGAAAGATGGATGACGTATTTCATAGCTTTTTTGTAAACAGATACTTATTTGTCTTAACAAAATGGATAATTTGGTTATTCTTTAATAATAATGTAATTTTTGAAAAATTGTTATATATGAGGAATAGACAATTTGAGACGTGATTTTATAGAAAAGTAATCAGATTTTAGTCGTTAACAGTAAATGCATTAGCTTGTCATTGATTATTTTTCTCTAAGGGCATGTTTCCAAGTGTCTTAATTCTTTTTATTATGTGTGTGGAAAATGACCCATTGAACCCCCTAATATACTTTGGTAGGCCAATGGCAGGTGTGTGAGATGGAGTAAAATTATATTTATGGCCATTCAGATTCATTAAAATAACAGTAATTTAAGACGCTGAGTCAAGCACACAAAGGATTTTCCTCTCTTTTTTACAACCAACAAAATGAATGAATGAATGAATGAATGAATAAATGAATGAATGAATGAATAAATAAATAAATAAATAAATAAATAAATAAAAAAATAAAAAAATAAATAAAACAAGGATCCTTTAAGGTCAGGGATTCAATCAGGACTTGCCTCTGATTTTGGAGATGCTGTATTGCTTTAAGTCTTTGGAGCAGATGTGTTTGACCTCACAGGAAACAGTCATGTATGCGTTCCATGTTGTGACCTGAACCATTAAGACACTGCGGAGACTCTCTGTTCCATTTCTGTGGACTTTGATAGTCTCTTTGGTCGCATACGAAGTGTGAATGGCACTTCCTACTTTCCAAATAAAGGAGAAGGCATTGAGCCTCAGGCCCAACAGCAGACAGGTGACAGGAACCTTATCTTTATTCGCTTTCAAATCACTGATGGATGGAGCCAGAAGGTAGACCTGTACCAACTGAGCAGAATCTGGAGTCACTGGAGATAAAGAATTGACATTAGTGTAGTGATGTACAGATGCACATGCATCTAACATTTAAATTTTTTATAAAGATCATAAACCTTTATGATATGTAGTCTGTCATTAGAATACCTGCGCAAATACTGGTGTTCTTCTGGACAAATTTGTTGAGAGTATGATCACTGACTTGGCAGGTAAATGTATCTCCAGTATTCCACTCTTGCTGCGTAACCGTTCCCTCACTGAACACTTTAACACGGCCATCTGCTTCCATTGTTGTGCCACTATTAGCCTTATTCACAGCTGCATGCTGCCAGGTGATCATTGGGTTAAGTCCAGTTCCAGAGCAAAGAAGTTTTAGAGTCTGTGATCCTTTTGTTTCCACACTGGAAACAACTGAAAGGTCCACTGAAGGCTCACCTGGAGAGAGGCACAAATATTTAGGGCCGAAATATAAAGATTGTATTTCAGGCTACACAGATTTAGACCACCTTATATTGTGTTGTACTGCTGATATTTTAACCCCAAAATAGGATTTAAATATGTTCACTCGTTTCTACTTTATATTTATTATATTATAAAACATTTACATTGCACTTTACATCACAGTGGCAAAATAGTGCAGTGAAACCTGATTTTGCTTTACGGCCATCAGGACTAGAAAAAAATGAGAGCGAATACGGGAGGTTTTTACTTTTATGCGAATTATGAAACAATATGAAGCTTGTGAGAAAAAAGACTGCATTTAGTAATGTCAGCAAAATGCATTGTACACCATTATTCCATCGATTATATTTCCAAAATATAACCATTTGAATAACTGCACAAGGATTAAAAAAAATTCCATTTACATCTCAAGTTGAGACCAATTACGAATTGAGTAAAAAGCTAAGGTCAGAAATTGGAAAGCCAGAATTAATACACCATGTTGACTGTGCAGGCATTTCTACCAGTGTCCTTCTGACCTGTAAATATTGCCGAATAATAGATTGGGATTGAAATATTCCTCACCAAAAATGTTTCCTGTAGGACTGGATTTCCACCGTTCAGATTGGCTTTCAATTTGGCAGGTGAAACTTTTATCTGTTTTTTGGTGTTCTGTGGGAACAGTGACGCGTCTAGTCAGAGAGTCCAGGCCTTGGGGCAGATCCACGTACTGATCTTGAGAGAACTTGACGCCATTGGCCTGGAAGGTGACCAGGAGCTCACCAGAGGGCAGATCTGTTGCAGCACACTCTAACACTGTGGTGTGTCCCTTCTGTATGTCTGCAAGATTCCTCCTGATTACCACTGTAGGAGATTTCTGAGGTTCTAAAAAACATAAAAGTCTCAAAAGTCACAATTTTGTAATGTTGATCTTTCCAGATATGAGAGAAGTTCTAATGTGAGCAAACAGTTCAGCATCAGCTTTCAACTAGAATTGGAATTGTGAATTTCCTCTCTCACATGTTGTCGTGCGCCTTTGTTCTCGTTCTAGTCCTTTCTTTCCTGTCAGTAGATGGTTGATTTTTTGTGTTCATCTGTTTGTATGTATACAAATACCCTGTTGTGTGCTAGTATCTTGATGAAGTTTTGTTTATTGCATCATGCCCTTCAAGAGCCTTATTTCCTCTTCTGCATTTATTCTGGTTTTTCAGCTTGTATGCATATTGTTATTTATTATGGCTTATACTTTTTTGCTGATATCCCAATATGGTTACTGCTATAATTCGTGAACGTTTTGCAAATGAACCCCATACTATGAATATAAATTTTGTTATGTTCCACTACACAATTGAGAGAC
Organism: Hemibagrus guttatus; assembly: GCA_033459395.1. NCBI lineage: Eukaryota > Metazoa > Chordata > Actinopteri > Siluriformes > Bagridae > Hemibagrus > Hemibagrus guttatus. The sequence continues at coordinate 21,219,914 of JAUCMX010000016.1, read as the reverse complement.
AAAGCAAATGTATTAAGTTGCCCTAAAATGCAAAATAACTGGGTCAATTGGGAGCCCAATTATACCATTATAGATTTCATTATCAAAGCTGATATACAACTTACTTGTAAAATTGATCTTCTTTTCTGCTGAATGACTGAAACATATATGTTCAGCTGTGCACTTTAATGTCTGTAATGTTTTCCATTTGTCTGCATTCATGGTCAGATTGCAAAATGTGGTCCCTTGCTGTGACACGGTACTGATTCCTTGGTTCATTTTCTTTTGATCTACATACCATGACACTACAGGGTTCAAATCGCTTTCAACAAAACAGGAGGCTGTAACAAGTTTTTCTTCCAAAACTGACTTGAGTCTGGGTTTCTCCAGACGAATCTGTGGTGGCAATATTTCTTTATCTGCAAGAAATAAGACATCGTTTACTTATAGTTAAACTTTCATGAGAGATCTGTTATTTTGCACCGGTTTTTCTGCTGAACTGACCTTTGCATTTGCTCAAGGTTTCATTGTACGTCATGGACTTGTGTTTGGCCTCACACTTGAATTTTGTGCCTTTGTTCCAGTTCTGTGCATCAATTAGGATTTGGCTCAGTGCAGCAAACTCCTTTTTTCCATCTTTCAAAGTCTCGAAGATCTCCGGGGTTTTTTCTCCTTTGAAAGATGCATCCTCTTCGTACCACTTAATACTAATTGTTTTTGGCTGAAAACTATTCAACCAACAAAGCAGTTTAACCTTGTTGCCTGTTGTCATAATACTGCTGACGGTGATGTTGGGCGTAGTCACCTGCTGCTCTATAAACAATGAGATAACAACAATTGAAGTGTATATATATATATATATATATATATATATATATATATATATATATATATATATATATATATATATATATATATATATATATATATATATATGGGTTTGTTTACTGCTCGGTAGAACATCCTTAAAATTTCGCCTTTGTTTTTACACTCTTTATGTGTATTAAGATATTAGACCAACGCTTTGGTAAGGAACAACTATAAGCATGATGATGTCATTAAAAGTAATACGAGTGCATCTCATATGCAACATGCAACTCCTTCTATTTGACTGTGGGAGTTTTCAAAAACAGAATTCAGTGTAACAACTAACGACAAAAAACTAAAAGCTTAATATGAATTATAGTCATTTTAAACAGTTAGCATCCCGTTTGTTTGATATTGTTATTTTGCATGAATAATTTTTAAGAATCATTTTAGACCTGAACCAAAACCTAAGCTAATCTTACATTAGTGGTTTAATGAGTGTAGAGTGTTTTATTTTTGCAGTTTGTGGTATTTCGTTGCAAGGCTAGAGGAAGGAGTGCAGGACAGGCTTCAGCGAGCAGCAGCAACAAGCAGACCAAAGGTTAAACGGCTAAATCTTCCGAAAGAAGAAGTGAAAATCATCTGCATCTCTTAGATGGAGTGAAACACACCTGCACAGGAAGAAGCGCTCCATTTGCATCCATTATTAGACCATTTTCGTGCAGCGTTTTTGCTTGCTATGTAAAGCATTTTTTTTTTATATTCTTGGTTTGTTCAGTGAACTGACTCCTTTGTAATAATGCACAAAAAATGACCTAACAAAAGAGACTAGTAATATTAAAAAATGCATCTAGTTCATTTCAACACCGCAAAGTTAGAGAAACATCATTATTATTGAAAATGTTTATAAAACTTAAGCCTTTTAAAATAGACCCTCTATTTCAAGGCTGACAGTAAACTAAATAAAGATGTAGAGACATTTAATTGCATATTTTTGTAAGACGTTTATTTGAGCTTTGAGTAAAAGGATGAAAGTCCAACATTTAAATTTCCAAAAGTATTTACAGATATAAAATAAGTGGAAAGTGGCCTAGTAGGCAATAGTAGAAACTATAACTCGGAACAGTATAATGAAGAAAAAAAGAGATGACCAAACTCATTTCCATTTGAAGTTTCTGTACTCATTTCACCTGAAATGACAATTTTAAAGCAATTAGATCACAAAACGTAGCCATTCATCAAGTGGTATAACAATATATTCTTTTTGTTACTTATGTAATGAAATGATATTGAAATAAACTCCTTCTCTCTCTCTTTTTTTTAGGGTGAATACAAATATATTGGGACAGTTTGCTGAATTTCATTACAAAGTTTTCCTGCCATGGATTAAATAAAATCCCCATTTGCACATGTCGATCAGATTCTAAAGAAGCTTCAAACATGTGTTTAATTAGAGATTTACAGCTAAAACTGTCATTTATTTGGGGCATAATTATTAACAAAAACATCAAGTCAGCCCTAGCATACTGTATGAATCCAGCACAGTAAGTCAATTAAATTTGACTAGGAAGCTTATAAAGTGTTTTGAATGTTCTGTAATTAATTTCTTATAGATTAATTAAAATCAGATTAGAAAATCATAATGAAAAGTACGCTAAAAGGAATAAACTAAGAAAACATGAGGTGTCGTGTATATTAGTACTTCCTGAAGTATCCCATTATACTTTTAGCACAGCAATTTGCCAACGATTTCATGTTTTAATTCCTTTATGAACGATATGTCCTCCCATTTAACATTACATATAATGTTACATCCAATGTTGTGGAACATCCACAAAACAATTACTCATTTAACATAAAAAAAAAAAAAAGATCTAATCAGTACTTCATTTTTTTTCTCTTCCTCGAGCTGAAAAATACTTGCTTATTAAAAAGTTGATGCTAAAAAACTCTCTAAATAAAGTACAGCTAGAATGATGGCCAGATCTGCTTTGGTTTTTCGAAATCAATAGCATTTTATCCTAAATTTCTTGTTGTAACATGTATTTTAAAACACAAACCACAACATAAACACACTAAACTGATAAAAGATACATGCATACTACTTATTCATTTGTCCCAGCATACTTGAATTCACCCTGTTTATATTTCTCGATCAGGTCTTACCTTGAAAACGGTTACTCCGATGCTGTAGAAGAGGGTGAAGAGGAAGAGAAATACAAACGTTAAGGCAGTGTTTGCCATGTTATCTTCCTCCATCTCCACGTTATTTTGGAAGACGTCTGTCAACAGCGGGCAATCTACTTTAAAACACACACACCGTTATATAAGCACATGTATATTTTGGATAAAAACACCAACAGAAATCACACAAGTAGTTGTTTACACAATAAATATGAATGAGGTTACACCACAACTTACCCACTGTATACAATATAAATAATTAAATATGGACCCTATGGACTAAATATGAAGTATGTACTTTTCCATTGCGACATCTTTTACAATACTACATAAACTTTGGCTATCATTAAATGGAAATTTTTACAATGAGTATTTTTTTTTTAATTTTTTTTTAGTTGCTGTTATTTGATTTCATACCACACTCTAATAAGCCAGAAGGTGATCTGACAGTAATTCTGGCTACAAGATGCTTATTCTAATATTTAATGATAATATTTAATTAAAATGATCGGTTTCGTAGTAAAAACAGATAATCAAAAATGAACAACCCAAACAAAAATGTTTTGATATGGTACTGTTTTTTTTTTTCTTTGTTTTTTTGAGGAAGAACTATATCTATCAACTATATCTTTAATGTTAGTCTTAGCTTTCTTACAGTAATTTGAGAATGTTTTTTAGAGCGGATGTCTTTGCACTTTGCAGTTTCTTGCTAATCACACGTTTTGTAGCTCTACTTCACTTTCGGCTTTTCCCTTCAGGGTTCGCCACAGCGAATCATCTCTCTCCACCTATCCCTATCTTCTGCATCCTCAACACTTGCACCCACTAGCTTCATATCCTCATTAATTCCATCCATATACCTCCTCTTTGGCCTTCCTCTTTGCCTCCTGCCTGGCAGCTCCATGTCCAACATTCTCCTACCAATATACTCACTCTCCCTCCTCTGAACATGTCCAAACCATCTTAATCTGGCCTCCCTAACTTTGTCCCCCAAACGTCCAACATGAGCTGTCCCTCTGATGAACTCGTTCCTAATCCTGTCCAATCTTGTCACTTCTTCAGCTCTGCTACCTCTAGCTCTGACTCCTGTCTCTTCCTCAGTGACACTGTCTCTAAACCATACAGCATGGCCACTCTCACCACTGCTTCAATCTTTAACAACACATTCTAAAGAGTATTATTACTTACGGGGGTTATTGCACAACATTATGGCAAATATAATGGCAAATAACTGTCTTGAATCTATATATCTTAAATCTATAGATTTACAGTCTTAGTAACTTATCTCCTGATTGGATAAAAAACTAAAATGTTCCTTCTCAAGCTGGTGTATCTGTTCAAAATCAGCAAAATGCTATGAACAGTTTGTTATTATGTAAAATTTCGATTTTGTATCATTATAGTATGTCTATGTCAGTGCATTTTAATTATTAAAAGGTCTGCATGTAGTATGCAAGTTAAACATGAAACCGGTGATCCCCAACATGACAAGGAAAAGGGTATAAAAGGTTCTCCGCCTTACAAGAGAAGCTGAATATCTTGGCTTGCTGCAGATTGTATGGCTTGATGCCACAATTTTATTTACGGCCTAATCGAAGATGTGTTTACTAATACATCACTAACACAGAGCAACAAGAAAGCTTGACAAAAATGCAAACACATAAAACACAAATATTGTGAAATTGTTGGTGAAAGCTTTGGGCCTATTTAATGGATTTGTCCCTTAAATTTAATGAAAAGACATTTAATAGACCTTTGAAGCCCATATTATTTTTTCGCTCATTTTTTAAACTGTATACTTGTGAGCATTTTGGAAGTATTACAGTTTTAGGGACAATGCAAGCAAATATGTTCCTTAAGGCACATTAAAGCAGCTGTAACTAAAATGTCTTAAACCTAAAGTCCAGGTGCAGCCATGGCATTATTTTACACAATCTATATTTAGGATATAGGAATATAGTCGTGTATAAAGTTAGTGTAAAATAGTAATATAATATTTCGGTACTGCACAGGGTACATGCTGAAGGATTTTTTTTATTGTCATTGTTTCAGTGTAATATTGCATCAGACATATTCCAGAAAACAAGGACACACAAGCATCAGACAGACTTCAAGACAATGACATTGCATTAATTAAAGAAAGAAAAAGACATAGAAGACGAGGCAAAAAAATAAAATAAAACAAGCATTAATAGCAGACAAGACAATTTCTATTACTTCTTGTTGCAGACTGAGGGAACATTCAGACTAAGATGCGTTATGGTGGGCGGGTTTGAATTGCTAGTGATGGATCTGGATATGAGGAGTACAGATTCCTCGATAGACTCATGATAAACCCTGCAGGTGAAAACAGCGCCTTGTTTCCAAATTGCAGCTTTGACAATAAGCTGGCTGTATGCTGAAAAGAGGTTGTTCTCAATAACGTTAGTGGTGGCCTGCACATAGCCGTTCACAATTTCCACTGGTGTATCGTCAACAAGCCAAGACACAGCCACCTCCTTAGGGTAGAAGTCTTTTACATAGCAAGTCAGGGTCACCGATTCATCTATAATCTCTGGTGGAGGGAGCAAGTAAACCTTGGGGCACACCTTGTTGCCTATGAATGTGAAATCACAGTTAAGTTCAAAACATGCTGTTTCCTGTACTTGCATTGTTTCCATATGTTGGTAAACACTAGTCAGATGTAAAATAATTAATTTGCACAGAATTTTTTTATAATTAGTATCAACTCATGGCTTTAACATACACATTAATAGCAAAAACATGTGTAAGTAGTAAAAGTATTTCTTACCATTTTCTCTTTTATATTCAACCTCTTTAGACAGTTGGGGGAATGATTGATGGGACACCTGACAGATGTATGTGGAGCCACTGGTCCATTCAGTGTAATTGATTCTGAGAGAGGCTTTGACTGTGGTATTCGTTTGTATATTCTTTACTGATGCCAACTCTCTATTGTCACTAAACCATTTAATTTCCTTGAAGCCTGGCTCTCCATCACCTCTGCACACAAGATCACCACTTCTTTTGATCAGCATTTCCCTGGCGGAAGGTGGGATGATGCGTATCACTGGCTGTTGAACATTATCACACGCTGTAAAGAAGGTGTAGAAACAAGTTAAGGTGATTCAATTCAAATGACTGTTTGAATAATAAAAAAAAGAAACATACAGTAAAAACTATAGTTTTTATTTCCACTCTATAGTTCTAATGCACATTACATTTACACCATTTAGCATGTACTTTGTATTGTTTACAGTTCCTCATACTATGGTGTAACAATAACATTGAGCTGTTAGAGGGGGTTTTAATGAAACGAGATGAACTGCCTCTTTTAAGGTAGCTAGTAATTCAGCTATTCATATCGTTAAAAAAAAAAGGTAGAATAATATAATACATACCATAAATCGCGTCTTTATACGTAGTCTTTGTCTTCTGCTCGAATTCGCACTTAACTGGAGTAGATGAGCCTGTCCATTCACTGCTGGGTATTTCCAAAACACTTACAGCAGTGTAATCATCTTTATTCTTGCTTAATATGGTGGCTTTGACCTTTTCATTCAAGTCATTCTGACCTTGACTCCACTTAAATTTGTATGTTTTAGGCGAAAAGTTTTCAGCTAAGCAGATGAAGGTAGCTGTTCCATTGTCTATGTCTGCTTGGGTTGGAGCTGTTAGAAGCAGAGATGCATCGAGCTCGGCCACTTCTGTAAAACAAACATACACAGATACGTATGCAGCAGCAATGGGCATAGATTGTGTTGCCACAGTATGAAGGCCAGAAATGTGCTGGTATTTTTTGATACCACATAATCTACCAACAGGTATATCTGAGTGCTGTCAAATATAAAGGAATGTTAATAAATTGTCTATATTTTCTATAGTCACAACTTAAACAGGTCTTCGTGTTATTGATGCTCCACATAATATAATAGTTCTATTAATAAAAACACATTTAAAAAAAAATGTATTCTGTAAGGAAGACACTGGATGAAGAATCCTATGGATTATTTTCCCATCATGCTTTCTTTTGCACAGGTTAAGCAATTACGGGTAAATAAATGACAAGTATGGATTAGAGTAAAACTAATTAGGAGAAAACTCTGCACTATGCAGAGCATTGCATCTATGGATCTGAGTAAAACAAAAAAAACAAAACAACAACCTTAAATTCTAGTTTAATAGTCTATAACATCTAATTCATCACTTAACCCTGTTGATGCCACAGAAAACTTTTTTTTTTTTTTTTTTTTTTTAATGTTTTGGATTATATACTGTGGCAACAAGCAATGCGAGAAGTCATAAGCCAAAGGTGAACAAAAGGGAACAGGCTTTGTTGAGCATTGGCAGAGAAAGCGCACACAGTGTACATAAGCTTTGACATTTAACATGTTTGACTCTGGGCAGGAAATGCTGATAGAACTGCTGATAGAAACCCAGCAAATCGGTGGATAGAAGTCAAACACTTTAAATGGCCAAAGCAGACTGTCTCAGTGTGATTAGACATGCAATATCCTCTTTAACATGGACTTGAATTGAAACCACTGTAGATATTTATTCTTTTTAGAGTCTAATTCCATGTCCTTTGCATCATTTTCTTCAAGAATAATGCTCACACTGAGAGTGTAATTAGATTATACAAGTAGCTAAGAGAAAGTTGCTACTAAGAGAAAGATCATCTATATGATCGTTGAGGCTATTTGGAGGAAAAAAAAAAACTATTGCAGCTGAATTTTTGTTCTCTTCATGTGATTATCCAGAAACTGACTGTTGCCAACAGAGAAAAAGAAACTTAACCCTTTAACGGCTGAATGGTTTCTGTTGGTTTTGGTCTTCTATTTAAATGATGAGTTTTTACAGGAACTTCTTTACTACTTTAGTGTTAGCTACATGTATGCTAAATAAACACTTTTACATATAGTACAGATGTTAAAAAGATCATAAATGCATAGTTATATATGTATATTTGTTGTAGCATGTTTATTACTGTTTGCTTGCTTGCCAGGCCTTATATATATATATAACACATGTGTTCAAATACCTTATACAGTGTCAGCAACCTACTTACAAACTGGACTTTTTTCTTGTCACTGGAGTGATACGTTTAATATCTACGTTTGACCAAATAAGGAAGATTGCGGGTACATTTAATGACCGTTTAGAGAAAAGTTTTACACGTATATCACCGGGCCGTAAAGTCCAATTATGTACCTTAAAATTATTTTTTCCAGGTGCACTATATTCACGTTTTCGCGTAAACGATGCAGTCTAAAACGCACAAAAACGCTGTACCCTTCATGGTTCCATCACCGAGCAACAAAGAACGTTCACATTTTTTTTTTTTAGAGTGTTTGCATGGGGCATGTGTATGTGACCTAATTAAGTAGCTTTGTTTATTGTTGACTTGGAAATGAGACATGAATGCGTTTGAAAGAATTGGTGTTTTTTCCCCGGATGGTTCTCACTTACCTGGCTTTCGCAAGGTCGCATACTTCTTTCCTGCGCTGTTTTGGACTTCGCACGTGTACGTGTTTTTCTTGTCCCATTCGGTAGCCTGGATGCGCGCATGGCTCACCGAGGTATAACCTCCGTTCGCCTGCACCGCCGGGTATTGAACGACGTCAGTCAGCGCTTTCCCGCTCCCATCCGCCCAGCTGAAGGTCAGTCCGTCCGCGGAGGCCAAATCGCGAGTGATGCAGCCGAGAGTGACAAAACCCTCCGAGGCGCCGCATTGCCAAAGTGGAAACAGGGACTGCGGTGGGCCTTGCACAGCTGTAGATAGATAGATAGATAGATAGATAGATAGATGGATAGATGGATAGATGGATAGATGGATAGATGGATAAAATAAATAGATAATCAGAGTACAAACCAACTCTGGATCTCTCCGTCTGGAAGCAAAGAATAGACTTGAATTTTTATTTCTGGCACTCAGCATTTTCTGCGGGAGAACTGGAATTTCTTTTCCTTTCTAATCTGATACCGAACCTATATATTTTTTCATTGTACTCAATTTTACTTACCGTTTAATAGCCTGCCAATTATCAAATAATCATATATCTAACAAATATATAATTGTTAAGACTTCACTAATATTAATTCTTAATCATTGTTTTCATTCAGAAGTATAACAGCAATAATCATCCAAACATCCAAACAAATAAATGTATACAACATACATACATACACACATACACACATACATACATACATACATACATACATTCATACATACACGCATACCTACATACACACATACATACACACATATATACATACATGCATACATGCATACATACATACACACATACACACATACACGCATACATGCATACATTCATACGACGCATAAACAATATTGTAAACTCGTTCTCACTTCACGCTCAAACATCGTACGCAGTTTTTCAGCCGTTGCATTTCAGACGATTGAGGTTGTGGGGAAAAGTGGATCCGATCACTAAACCCGCCCATTTCTTACGATTTAATTCGTCCTCGTTTGCTACGAATTGTTCCCAATTTTCAAACATGCGACAATTACAATGAACTGAAATATCTAAACTAATAAAACTTGACTTTTTCATTTAAGAACGCATTTGTAAAAACACCGATATTTTAATATATACAATTTATTGTCTCTAAACAGATTCGGAAACATTTACTGAGGGGTAGACCGACTTTTTTTTTTTATATAAAATTCTTTGTTTTACATTGAAATCGGCCAATTTACTCATTTATTATTATTATTATTATTATTATTATTATTATTATTATTATTATTATTATTATTATTACCACTACTACTAATGCTGAATATAAACTTATCACTACAGTATATTGAGTCTAACGGTGCTTTTCTTTTAGATCGTTAAGGTACTTTAACCGACTCATAACAAGCATATAAACATAAAACAAATGCTATTTTCTAGAAATGGGTACGATCACCGAACCCGCACATTTCTTACAATTTAATTTGTTCTCTTAAGCAACGAATGGTTCCAAATCTTTCAAACATGAAACAATTAAAACGAACCGGAAACCTTAAATAAAACTTGATTTTATGTTCATTTAAAACACATTTGTAAAACCCCGACATTATAATAAATGCAATTTATTGCCGCAAAACAAATTTGGAACTATTGGAATTAATATTAACAATAATAATCCTGACAGACGTACCAGCTCATCACAATATCATAACAGTATCATTTTTGTTATTAAAAAAAATTTCTAGATTAAGGTACTTGGACTAAACTGATCACACTAAGCATCTAACCGCAATACAAATGCTATTTTACTTTAATACAATTAATTCTGGAAACGAGTAAACCCGCCCATTTCTCAAGATTTAATTCGTTTTCTTAAGATACGAATTATTCCACATTTTCAAACATAATCCAATTAAAACTAACTTAAAAATGTAATCAATAAAACTTGATTTTTTTTTTTTTCAATTTGAGAACGCATTTGTAATATTATAATAAATATTTGACCAAATTCGGTAAACCAAATTCGGAGCGATTTTCTGATGGTTAAGCCGGATTATTATTTTTTTTAACATGAAATTATTTATTTTAGATTGAAATAGGACAATTTACCTATTATTATTATTATTATTATTATTATTATTACTACTACTAATAATAATAATACTAACAGACGTAAGCAATATAACTAATAACTACAGTATATTGAATCTAACGGTGCTTTTTAAAATCCGTATTAAGGTACTTGAACCAAATGACTAGTTCTAAACATAACAGTAGATAAAAAAATTTAATTAATAGTAATAATAATAATAATAATAATAATAATAATAATAATAATAATAATAATAATAATAGTAGTAGTAGTAAATTATTATATAAGGATTTTCTTCAGGTTTTTTAAGAATAATAATTCAATTACTTTCAATATAACCGTCTCGCAAAATATTGTGTAAATACCTTTTAACATCCGTGTTTTTAGATGTACAATTTAGACCATTAAATATCGCTTTATGCGCACAGAAATATAGATTACAGTAAATTGAATTTACTTACCGCTTGTGACGGTGACCAGTGTGCCTTTTCCCCAGTAATCAAAAGCCCAGTTACACAGTGCTCAAGCGTACACACCACAATACACTAAACTATACTACATTCAACTGCATCAGTAATAGGATAGAACTCATTGACGCTTTAGACGCGCATCATTAAAATAAAAAGATTGCAACCAAATAGAAAATTTGATGAACTTGCAAACATAAAACATAGACCTACCGCTTATTTCAAAAGAATGTGATGATTATAGCGGAAAAACGCGATCTTGTAGGATTTTACCAGCATTATTATCTGTACCAAAACTGACTCAAGGAAGCAACTTGAAGTTCTAAGGAACTTGAAGCGTTATATTGCGTTTAGCGTTTCTAAGAGTGTATTGCCGGCTGATGTTAAATTCTGGGAATCAAGTCAGCAATTTATTTCGATTTGTTAAAAAAAGTCAAAAAGAATTAATGTCCGTTTAACGGGACGAATAAGATGCGTGTCTTACCAGAAGTAACGGTGACCGTCGTTCCTTTTCCCCAGTAGTCAAAAGCATTGTCACAGTGACTTAAAACCATTCTGTCACCGTTCAAAAAGACCTGTCTGTCTGATCTATCTAAGTATTACTGATAATGTCTAAAAGTCCTTCACAAAAAAACAAAAAAAAAACAAAAAAAAATTAAACCTGTTTTTTTTTGTTTTTTTTGTTTTGTTTGTTTATACAAGAACAAGTAATAAAAAAATTAAAGATGGATTTTTCTATTTTAAATAACGTGCTGTCGCTGAACCCCCATCTTCGTATAACGTTTTCTAAACACGTGAATTAATGGATATAAACTGCTACATAGACGTAAACTGTTACAATAAAATTGTTAGAAAAGAGGAGAAAATTCTATATTGGCTTGGTTTTAATTTCTTACCTGAAGTAACGGTGACCATCGTTCCTTTTCCCCAGTAATCAAAAATACCGTAGTCACAGTGTTACGGTTTACCGCACTACTCATACAATATACGGATCGAGCCCACAAATATATTTTCTAAAACTGTGTAATTTTAGGTCATATTAAATCTATGTAATAAATGTAATCGTACCTGAAGTCACGGTCACTGAAGTTCCTTTTCCCCAGTAATCAAAACCACCCTCGTCACAGTGTTACGGTTTACCGCACTACTCTTACAATATACGGACCAGACGCGGTTCGAACCCACAAATATATTTTCTAAAACTGTGTAATTTTAGGTCATATTAAATCTGTGTAATAAATGTAATTGTACCTGAAGTCACGGTCACTGAAGTTCCTTTTCCCCAGTAGTCAAAAGCCTCGTAGTCACAGTGTTACGGTTTATCGCACTACTCATACAATATACGGACCAGAAACGGTTCGAGTCCACAAATATATTTTCTAAAACTGTGTAATTTTACATCATATTAAAGCTGTGTAATAAATGTAATCGTACCTGAAGTCACGGTCACTGAAGTCCCTTTTCCCCAGTAGTCAAAAGCATCGTAGTCACAGTGTTACGATTTACCGCACTACTCATACAATATACGGACCAGAAACGGTTCGAGTCCACAAATATATTTTCTAAAACTGTGTAATTTTACATCATATTAAATCTGTGTAATAAATGTAATCGTACCTGAAGTCACGGTCACTGAAGTTCCTTTTCCCCAGTAGTCAAAAGCACCGTAGTCACAGTGTTACGATTTACCGTACTACTCATACAATATACGGGCCCGAAGCCGTTCGAACCCACAAATATGTTTTATAAAACTGTGTAATTTTAGGTCATATTAAATCTGTGTAATAAATGTAATCTTACCTGAAGTCACGGTCACTGAAGTCCCTTTTCCCCAGTAGTCAAAGTAGTAGCACAGTGAGTAAATTGGTCGATTCTCTGTACGAAATCTTCTAAATTGGCTGTTTCTACACAGCGGTCACTATTTCTACTCTAACTTTTATGGACTACTTGGGCAGTTTTGCCCCATTTCACACTTCACCTGCTCCGATGATTTTCGAATATTTGTGAAGTTTGGTATTTGTTCATTAATATTAAAAAAAATGTCCCCATTCACAACAAAACTAGAACACTTACCTGAAGTCACAGTCACTTGAGTTCCTTTTCCCCAGTAGTCGAAGTAGACATCACGTTGGTTAATATTTCAGAAGAACAGTGCAAAAACCTACATCTCCAATATGTACGTTTTTCCACCAAACTTTCACTGTACATCATTTTTACTAAAATTGTTATATAGCAATGAATTAAAAACAAAGCTTTAAATAATTTATTATCTATAATTTTTAGTTATATATAATTAGTTGTTACTAATTAGTCATTATTGGAATATCTTATTTTTTACTTAAGAACTTTAATTAGAAATGATTCATGAAGTCAAAATGATTAAAATCTCAGTTTTAGCTGAGACCAATAATGATCGATGACTTGGTTATGGATATGCTTTATATAACTGAAGGTTGCCATTTCTTACCTCTAACCAGTAAAAGCCAAAGAAAATGCCCCCCTCAAATTGAAATTCCTACTCATCAACTGCCAGCTCATCAACCACAAAGCAGCTTTTCTTACCTTTAAATGTTATGCTATATATCCAAGCCTTTGCTTTAGATCAATCAACATACAGGCAAATTTGCTTGTTAAAGTTAAAACATTCACTATCCTGTTCACTCTTAGATAAGGAAAATATACTTCATTCAAATTAGCTGGCTAGTTTGTTGCTTTAAGGAGATGACCATGGTGCTATCCATGTTTTACAATTTTGAAAGATGAATTTGCAGACAGGGGGGCATGGTAGCTAGAACGTTTGCCTCACACCTCCAGGGTTGGGGGTTCGATTCCCACCTCCGCCACGTGTGTGGAGTTTGCATGTTCTACCTGTGCCTCGGGGGTCTCCTCTGGGTACTCCGGTTTTCTCCCCCGGTCCAAAGACATGCATCTCTAAATTGTCCATAGTGTGTGATTGTGAGTGTGTGTGCCCTGCGATGGGTTGGCACTCCGTCCTGGGTTTATCGTGCCTTGATGCCCAATGACGCCTGACCGTGACCCGAGAATAGATTGGATAAGCGGCAGACAATGAATGAATGAATTTGCAGACATTCACAACATTCCAAACTGCAAATGACCACTTACATGGCAAGTGAAATGCAGCAATATTCTGAACCAGCAGCAGTGTTGTGTTTACAAGAATTTGTCTTCCGGAATACGGTATGTAGATTGACTTCTGGCACAGTTGTGTTGGGTTTGCAAACTTGTGGGGGTCCAGCTGTGCAACAAAATTGAAATCAGCTGTTAATAGAAGTAAACTTGCAAAAAAAAAGAAAAGAAAAAGGGAAACACACATAATGCCAGTAGGTAAGAAGTCACAGTTTTTTTTTTACACTGTTTTGCCATGTGAATCATTCTCTCATTGTGGTCCTCCTCTAACAATAGTGCCTCTCTTTCATGGTCTATTCAGCAAGTTTGTCAAAGAGGGTGGACAAAGGCTGGTTGTTCCTTTTTGATGGTTTGATGGGTGACGTATGTCCAATCATGGACATTATCTGTGAATGCAAAGTACTTACACAAGGCACCATTCACACACAGCCACACCCATTCACAAATTTGTGTTTTGGCAACATTGTGTTGCCAGCATGTTTCTGGACAGGAATGAAGGACTGAAACCCAGAGTACAAAGGATATATTCTGGAGGACCCTTTTCATCTTCTGCTGGTGAACTGAACAAAAATCAGAGGGTCAGCAGATCCTTGTTCATTTACCTTTACCATTTACCTTTACCATGTAACTGTTGTACATGAACAACAGTTACCAGTTTGTTCATTTTATCCACAAATGGATAAAATTTACATGCTTTCTCAGTTTGTTCATATTGTTCACAAAACTAGTTCATACTGATCCACATGTCCCAGTTTGTATAGAATCAGTACTGCATTAACTCAGACTAAACACAAAGTCTCATTAAGTAATAGGTCCAACCACTCACATACTCCTCCATAAGCCAAATTCTTTTGCAATCAGGTAAAGGCTGGACAGGCAGGACTTGTGAGCCAGACCATAGAATATGAGTCAGTCCATGGAAATGAATGAGAATGATTTGTTCAGTTAAAAGACAAAAAACTGTTTTGTTCAAAAACAAAGCACCACTATTGGTGTTAATAACCTGCTGAAGAGAGAACTGCATGGCAGTCTGCACTTCGGAGGGAAACTTCTCCCGAGTTCTGATTAGACACGTGACTCTCTTCCAGTTCCCATGGACATTTAAACCGCACCCACACCGGGTGCTACGTGAAGTATCATCCCCAGTGGCATACAGAGCGTTCTATTGTCTGTATCGTTGCTATTCTTGTTCTGACCTTTTGCCTGTTTCTGACTTCAGATTTTTGCCTGCCATTTTGTGGATTTACTGTGTTTGACTTTCGCCTGTCTCCTGATCTCGATTCTGGTTTTGCGCTTTCGGTTTTGTTTTCTCTCGCTAGTGTGTTTTTCTGATTTTGACCCTCATTTGTTTTCTCGTTTACGATTCTGTCTAGTGTCTGGTCTGTAATAAACCACTCATGGATTTTACTCCTAATGCCTCATCGCCCTTGGGACTGCACCATTGAGTTGCTTCCTAACGCCATGCCACCCAAGAATCAGGTATATTTTCTCTCTCTACACGAGAGCAAAGCCATGGACCAATACATTTTCGGAGGCCTTATCCTTTGGATTCATACAGCCTTCGACTTCTCCCACTGCCGTGGGCTTTTTCTTTGTGGAGAAGAAGGATGTGGGTCTTTGTCTGTGTACCGACTCAACGCTGGTTCTGGTGGCCCTCTCAAAGTCACGATGTCACTGACTTTGTCAGAGCTTACACTGTTTGCGCTCAGTCACGCACCAGTCGTCAGCTCCCAGAAGGCCTCCTCAAGCCTTTACCAATCCCACGACGCCCCTGGTCTCACATCGCGGTCGACTTCCTGACCGACCTCCCGGACTCTAGTGGGTTCACTACAGTCTTGGTCATTACTGACCGGTTCTCCAAAGCATGCAAACTCATCCCGCTTAATGGATTACCCACCGCCTGGGAAACAGCTATCACTTTGTTTCAGCATGTGTTTTGCAACTACGGACTACCTGAGGACATCGTATCAGATCGGGGGTCCCAATTCACGTCTCAAGTTTGGCCGGCATTCTGTACCCAATTGGGGATTAACGTAAGTCTGACTTCAGGATATCACCCACAGTCCAATGGTCAAGCAGAAAGGCTCAATCAGGAGGATGGGAGGTTCCTCCGCTCTTACTGCAGTCAGGAACAGCACCAGTGGAGTGAGTTCCTTCCCTGGGCAGAATATGTCCAGAACTCCCTCACCCATTACTCCACGGGGCTCACACCCTTCCAGTGTATCTTGGGCTATCAACCTCCCCTGTTTCCCTGGTCGGGAGAGCCCTCCAATGTCCCCAACGTGGACGAGTGGTCTAGGCTTAGTCAGGAAGTGTGGGGGCATGCTCATGTTCATCTGCAGAGAGCTGTCAGGAGGCAACGAATACAAGTGGATTGGCGTCGCCGTCCCCACACTGCCTACAGGGTAGGGCAATGGTTTTGGCTCTCCACCCGCAACTGAAGACTTCAGTTACTATGCCTTAAGTTAAGCCTGAAGTTCATTGGCCCCTTCATAGTACATAGTTCACCAAGTCAACCCAGTGTCTTACTGCCTGCGGTTTTCCTCTACATACCGCATCTCCCCCACGTTCCATGTCTCCCTCCTCATACCTTCCCATGGACCCCAGTCGTACAGCTCCCACCCACCCCCGAGCCTCCACCCCCGCTGGACATTGATGGGGCTTTGGCCTACATGGTGCATGCCCTCTTGAACTCTCAAAGGGTCCGGAACCATATCCAGTACCTGGTGGACTGGGAGGGCTACGGCCCAGAGGAACATTCTTGGGTTGACACCTCTGACATCCTTGACCCCTCCTTGACTGAGGAGTTCCACTGGCCCCACGCTAACAGACCCACCCCCCAGCCCCGGGGCAGGCCACATTGTAGAGTATCGGGAGGTGTTCTTAGAGGGAGGGAGCTCTGTCACATCCCCTTGGCAGTCTGCACTTCAGAGGGAAACTTCTCCTGAGTTCTGATTAGTCACGTGACTCTCTCCCGGTTCCCACGGACCTTTAAACTGCACCTACACCAGGTGCTACGCGATGTATCATCCCCAGTGGCATACCGAGTGCTCTATTGTCTGCATTGTTGCTATTCACGTTCTGACATTTTGCCTGTTCCTGACTTCTGATTTTTGCCTAACGTTTTGTGGATTTACTGTGTTTGACTGTGGGTAGTTGTTGGGTGTTGCATTTTGTGTTGTTGGGTCAATAGGACAGCTGACCACTGAGGAGGGTACCCAGTTCCTTGTTATGTTAAGGGTGATAATAATTTCTGCCTGCACTCTATAATTTATGATCCTTGGTGCTCCAGTTGATGCTCACAGGCTTCATCAGGAAACACCTGCATCATGAGGAACAGAGTCTCTAGTTTCCGGCATACCCCATAATATTACATAAATAACCTACAGTGAGCTTGCCATCTTAGCACCACATATTTTTGTTATTTTTAAATGTTTATTGGTCCAGAACATAAGTATGATGATATTAATATTTTAGAATTTATATAAGAATGTGTATTACAAGAGTAATTACTAGTGATTTTTAGTAAATGTTTTGAAGGCTGTTAGAAATAATATAAAGGACAAGTGTATAACCTAATGTTTGAGTATCTTACACAATTTTTTAGTATTTTTATGCACTACAAAAGCAGAAGAAAAAGGCTTACTTTCCTATTTTCATTACTATTTGCATAATACCTGTGACAGCAGAGAAAATGATAAAAAACAAAACACTAGTATTCTGGTGTAAGATCATGTTTTTAACATGATTTTCCATACAAAATATTTTATAATGAATTTGGTGTTTATAATAATATACAGTTATTTTAGAGTCCACTATGCAACATTAGGAACAATTACAGGTGCATCTCAAAAATTCATTTATTTCAGTAATTCAACTCAAATTGTGAAACTTGTGTATTAAATAAATTCAGTGCACACAGACTGAAGTAGTTTAAGTCTTTGGTTCTTTTAATTGTGATGATTTTGGCTCACATTTAACAAAAACCCACCAATTCATTATCTCAACAAATTAGAATATGGTGACATGCCAATCAGCTAATTAACTCAAAACAACTGCAAAAGTTTCCTGAGCCTTCAGAATGGTCTCTCAGTTTGGTTCACTAGGCTACACAATCATGGGGAAGACTGCTGATCTGACAGTTGTCCAGAAGACAATCATTGACACCCTTCACAAGGAGGGTAAGCCACAAACATTCATTGCCACAGAAGCTGGCTGTTCACAGAGTGCTGTATCCAAGCATGTTAACAGAAAGTTGAGTGGAAGGAAAAAGTGTGGAAGAAAAAGATACACAACCAACCGAGAGAGCCTTATGAGAGAACCGCAGCCTTATGAGGATTGCCAAGCAAAATCGTTTAAAGAATTTGAGTGAACTTCACAAGGAATGGACTGAGGCTGGGGTCAAGGCATCAAGAGCCACCACACATAGACGTGTCAAGGAATTTGGCTACAGTTGTCGTATTCTTCTTGTTAAGCCACTCCTGAACCACAGACAATGTCAGAGGCATCTTACCTGGGCTAAGCAGAAGAAGAACTGGACTGTTGCCCAGTGGTCCAAAGTCCTCTTTTCAGATGAGAGCAAGCTTTGTATTTCATTTGGAAACCAAGGTCCTAGAGTCTTTAGGAAGTGTGGAGAAGCTCATAGCCCAAGTTTCTTGAAGTCCAGTGTTAAGTTTCCACAGTCTGTGATGATTTGGGGTGCAATGTCATCTGCTGGAGTTGTTTCATTGTGTTTTTTGAAAACCAAAGTCACTGCACCCATTTACCAAGAAATTTTGGAGCACTTTATGCTTCCTTCTGCTGACCAGCTTTTTCAATTCAATTCAATTCAATTCAATTCAGTTTTATTTGTATAGCGCTTTTAACAAAGAGCATTGTCTCAAAGCAGCTTTACAGAACATAAGAAACAATAAACATACAAACATTTGAAGATGCTGATTTCATTTTCCAGCAGGATTTGGCACCTGCCCACACTTCCAAAAGCACCAAAAGTTGGTTAAATGACCATGGTGTTGGTGTGCTTGACTGGCCAGGAAACTCACCAAACCTGAACCACATAGAGAATCTATGGGGTATTGTCAAGATTGGGTACAAGTACAGTAAACGAAAATACTTTCCAGAAGGCCAACAATTCACTAAAAATGTTTTTTTTATTTATTTATTTATTTATTATTTATTATTTATTTATATTATTTTTTTAATGTCTTATGAAGTATTCTAATTTGTTCAGATAGTGAATTGGTGGGTTTTTGTTAAATATGAGCCAAAATCATCACAATTAAAAGAACCAAAGACTTAAACTACTTCAGTCTGTGTGCAGTGAATTTATTTAATACACGAGCTTCACAATTTGAGTTGAATTACTGAAATAAATGAACTTTTCCATGACATTCTAATTTATTGAGATGCACCTGTATGTATAGACCATATATTAAACAATAATAATTCATACATTTCAGAGTCTGCCAGGGTTAGTATCTGATTAGAGATCTGGAGGAATCCACACTAGATGCTTATTCATTACAGGGAAACACACCCAGACATTCATATTCAAAGGAAATTGTAGCTAGAGTAGCTACCCCAAGTTTGATCTTGAAAATGGGCTGATGTCTCTACTGATTTTCCCATGTCTTTCCCTGATGGATTTGTTTCAGGATCTCTGAGTTCCTCTTGAAAACCTACGTGTAGATAGAATCTGTTAGGAAAGTTTGATGGGTTTAGAAAAAAGAACAAAAAGTACACAATGGTAGTATTGTATAAAGCTAACATCTAATCCAAAATTAAGGCTTCTGTGACAGAACAAAAGCCAGATCAAAAGCTACATAAAATGATTTTCTCTTGAAGTAAATTATTTGTAGCCTTCTGCAAGACTGCTGTAAGGTTCAAATCTTTTAGCATTCAACAATCCTCTCTATTAATTCACTAATGTTTTTGTGATACAAATATGGGTATACATCATGTGTGAATGCCTTAAAATATTAAAGATTCTCTCAAATGTTAAATTCAAACATGTTTTTTAATATGCACATGACTTCAGTTTCTGCAACAGGTTTTTGTAATGGCATAAAACACTGTGCTCCAACCAGAGCTACTATATACATAGTGATACTCTGCATTACAAAAACAACTCACATTTTTTTACCTGCCTGTTTTGACCCTGCCTATTTCTTGTTTTTGCGTCTGCCTGCTTTTTGTTGTATTGTTTGCTGTTTGGTTGGACTTTGCACTGTTTATCACCTGGCGTTTAGATTACCCCTTTGGACTTGTTAGCCCTGGACTTTGTGTAAGGGCATTTCATGCTGGTTCTGTGCTACATCTTTGTGATTTATATTGTGATGGATTCCTACAGGTGGATTTTATTGCTGCACTCTTGTGACTGTTCTTCCATTAAAATGTATTATTAAAAACTCAACCTAGCACCTGTTGAGTCTTGCATTTGGGTCCTAAATCCATGGCCTCTGACAGAACCATCTGGCCAGTCATATACAGTGGGGCAAAAAAGTATTTAGTCAGCCACCAATTGTGCAAGTTCTCCCACTTAAAAAGATAAGAGAGGCCTGTAATTTTCATCATAGGTACAATTCAACTATGAGAGACAGAATGAGAAAAAAAAATCCAGAAAACCATATTGTCTGATTTTTAAAGAATTTATTTGCAAGTTATGGTGGAAAATAAGTATTTGGTCAATAACAAAAGTTCACCTCAATACTTTGTTATATACCCTTTGTTGGCAATGACAGAGGTCAAATGTTTTCTGTAAGTCGCCACAAGGTTTTTACACACTGTTGCTGGTAGTTTGGCCCATTCCTCCATGCAGATCTCCTCTAGAGCAGTGA
Source organism: Hemibagrus guttatus (assembly GCA_033459395.1). NCBI lineage: Eukaryota > Metazoa > Chordata > Actinopteri > Siluriformes > Bagridae > Hemibagrus > Hemibagrus guttatus. Next base: position 21,198,916 of record JAUCMX010000016.1, on the reverse strand, counting down.
TGTTTTGGGGCTGTCGCTGGGCAACATGGATTTTCAACTCCCTCCAAAGATTTTCTATGTGGTTGAGATCTGGAGACTGGCTAGTCCACTCCAGGACCCTGAAATGCTTCTTACGAAGCCACTCCTTCGTTGCCCGGGCGGTGTGTGTGGGATCATTGTCATGCTGAAAGACCCAGCCACGTTTCATCTTCAATGCCCTTGCTGATGGAAGGAGGTTTTTACTCAAAATCTCACGATACATGGCCCCATTCATTCTTTCCTTTACACGGATCAGTCGTCCTGGTCCCTTTGCAGAAAAACAGCCCCAAAGCATGATGTTTCCACCCCCATGCTTCACAGTTGGTATGGTGTTCTTTGGATGCAACTCAGCATTCTTTGTCCTCCAAACATGACAAGTTGAGTTTTTACCAAAAAGTTCTATTTTGGTTTCATCTGACCATATGACATTCTCCCAATCCTCTTCTGGATCATCCAAATGCTCTCTAGCAAACTTCAGACGGGCCCGGACATGTACTGGCTTAAGCAGGGGGACACGTTTGGCACTGCAGGATTTGAGTCCCTGGCGGCGTAGTGTGTTACTGATGGTAGCCTTTGTTACTTTGGTCCCAGCTCTCTGCAGGTCATTCACTAGGTCCCCCCTGTGTGGTTCTGGGATTTTTGCTCACCGTTCTTGTGATCATTTTGACCCCATGGGGTGAGATCTTGCGTGGAGCCCCTGATCGAGGGAGATTATCAGTGGTCTTGTATGTCTTCCATTTTCTAATAATTGCTCCCACAGTTGATTTCTTCACACCAAGCTGCTTACCTATTGCAGATTCAGTCTTCCCAGCCTGGTGCAGGTCTACAATTTTGTTTCTGGTGTCCTTTGACAGCTCTTTGGTCTTGGCCATAGTGGAGTTTGGAGTCTGACTGTTTGAGGTTGTGGACAGGTGTCTTTTATACTGATAACGAGTTCAAACAGGTGCCATTAATACAGGTAACGAGTGGAGGACAGAGGAGCCTCTTAAAGAAGTTGTTACAGGTCTGTGAGAGCCAGAAATCTTGCTTTTTTTAGGTGACCAAATACTTATTTTCCACCATAATTTGAAAATAAATTCTTTAAAAATCAGACAATGTGATTTTCTGGATTTTTTTTTTCTCATAGTTGAAGTGTACCTATGATGAAAATTATAGACCTCTCTCATCTTTTTAAGTGGGAGAACTTGCACAATTGGTGGCTGACTAAATACTTTTTTGCCCCACTGTACCTAGCAGACATTTTGAGCATGCAGAAGCTCCTCCAATTCCTGTTGCCAACCTCTGAAGCACATGAGCACTGGCTCCAGGACCTTACCAGTGCAACCCAAGAACTGATGCACCGCATTAGTCAGCCATCCTTGTCATTCACTGCAGCAGCTCCAGTGCCTTCGACCTCTATGTCATCAGCGAATTCGCCAGCCCTGCCTCGAGAACCGCATCTGCCTCATCCAGACCATTTCTCCGGAGAGCCTGGACTTTTGGGCAATCACCAAGTGGGTGTCAGTTAGATATTCAAGGTTTCAACGATCCGTTATCACTAGAAAAGGATGTGGTGCACCCTCAATCCAGTGCCACCAGTGCTTCCTTTATGGACAATAGTTCATGATTACCTACATTTAGAAAAGCCTGAAACACAGCAGGAGCATTAGTGAGACTGTATAGCATTACCTGGTATTCATAGTGCCCCCTAGTGGTATGAAACACTGTCTTCCATTCATCCCCCTCCTTGATACGTATCAGGTTATATGCACTGCGTAAGTCCAGTTTTGAGAAGATTCTGGTTGGGTGGCTTTCTCCTTACTGAACACCTCTTGAAGGTCCTGGTATTCCCGTGGTATATTCAAGGTTAATGGATTCACTGGACTTTCTATGGCAGTGGCGAGGCAAGACAAGGTTCTTAAAACAATAGTTTAAGCAGTAGGGGGACCAATGGATCAATTCTCCTTCTCTCCAAGACATATGTGGGTTGTTGAGCTGCAACCAGGGAAAGCCCAGGATGATGGGGTTAGAAGGAGAGGAAATGACATACAATGAGAATTTCTGGGTGTGAAATAATCCCACTTGAAGGGTGATGGGCATGGTCTCGCATGTGATGAAGCCTTTCCCTATGGGTTGATTATCCACAGCAGTCTCTCGGAGAGGGGTGGCACAAGGTAGGGTGGGTAGGCATAGTTTTTTAATAAGATGGTGCTTGATCAAGTTCATGGTGGCTCCATTGTCAACTTGGGCTGAGATAACATGAGAGTCATGAGCATGGTTCAATATTACAGGTAGAGTTAAACATGAGTACAGGAAAATTCCCCTCACCTTAGAAGCTGTGTGTTTTTCCGGGCAGATGGAACACCGATGGCCTGAGTGTCCGCAGTAGAAACATAGGTGGAGGCGAGCACAATGTTGTCATTCTTCCAGAGATACTCGTGTCCGACCCAGTTGCATGGGCTCCAGCCTCTCCTCCCTGAGGGTCAGATACTCCCCTTGAAACCGGGGATCCGCATCTGTACGGGCACCTTGGCATTGTTGGAGGAAGAGATGGTATGGCTGTGGTGATGTACTGGGACAAGGTGGTGTTGGTGTCTCTGCATGCCATCTTGGCCTGCAGAGCTGGGCAGAGGCCCTCATGGAAAACCACCAGGAGAGCGGCATCATTTCATCCAATTTGTGCGACCAGGGTGTGGAATTTTACAGTGTAGTCAGCTGCTGACTCAGGGCCTTGGTGAAATTGAAGGAGCTGTACCTAAATATCCTGACCCCACGCTGGGTATTCAAAGACTTTCCAGAGAAGTCCAGAGAAATAAGCAAAGGAAGCTTTTACCTGAGGATTCCTATATCACACCACTGATGCCCAGTCTAAGGCTCTCCCAGTCAGAAGAGACAGGAGAAATGTGCATTTCATATTCTCCTAACGGTATACATCAGGTTGGTGAGCAAAGAAGTTGTCACACTGCCTCAAAAAACCCAGACAGTGATCTGTGGAGCCATCAAACTTTTCAGGAAGAGCCGTACACTGTGCAGGGTAGGCGTGCAGGCCTCAGGGGCCAGTTGAGTCTGCTGATGTTGTTGTAGCCGCTCATTGGTGGCTTGCAGAGATGCTAGTTGCTCTTGATCTCACTGTGCAGGGCAGGTGTGCCAGCCACAGGGGCCAGTTGGGTCTGCTGATGTTGTTGTAGCCACTGGTTGGCAGCTTGCAGAGCCGCTAGTTGCTCTTGATATGCCCGAATAATCGCTCCTTAGGTTAAAAAGGTTAAGACAAATCCAACAAATAAGAGGTCATACATGGGTAGAAGATAATCACGGGAATACAAGGTTTGGTAAGTCTTGATAGAAACAATACTTTGCGTAGCTGATAGCGTGGACACTGCTTAAATGTCCTGATAAAATCTGGTAGTGTTCCTTCCTTGGTGGTGCTAGAACTCAGGAGAGGACTACCTTTAGCAATCTGATGGAAGCATAGTCAGATGAGATTTTACAATAGGCTGGATACATCGCTTTATCCTGCTCAGCAAAAGGCAGGGCTCTCCATCGAAGAAAGAGCCAGTGGTGAGCCAACAATTCCCAGCAAGTCCCCTCCAAAACACTGCTAAGGGCCATCATTGTCAGTAACCAGAGCCATGAGTTAGCTGTCTTTATGGGTTCCAGGGTGGAATTTCTGGATGAGGATCTGTTTCATCAACTGGGCATCACTTTCCCTTGGCTCCAGAAGCACAACCCCCACATTGACTCTACTAGTAGGCGAGTCCTGGACTGGTGCATTCATTGCTACCCCCACTGCCTCAGTTCTGCCTCTCCGGTTCCTGCCATTAACAAGCCCCTTCCCATCCTCAGCTCCATTCCCACCGATTACCATGATCTGGGTTCGGTCTTCTCTTTGCCTCCACACTGACTATATGTGCAATAGATCTGGCCGCTTTTCTCCATCCTCTCCTTCTTCCTGAGCAACTGTGGTCACACATATCCATGGACTTGAACCATGTCACTGGTCATCCTCCGTCTGCCAGACATGCCACAATCCGCTCCATTTTTTACCAAAATGCCACACTTTATTGTCCTGCCCAAGCTGCCGTCAGCCAAGGAGAGCACCTAGCTTATGCTCCAGCATGCCTTTTGCCTGCATAGCCTTCTGCACAACATCGTCTCGGACCCCAGTTTACCTCTAATTTCTGGAAGAAATTCTTCCAGATACTGGGTGTTAACATCAGTCTATCATCCGGTTTCCACCCACAGTCCATTGGTCAGACCAAGCGGCTGAATCAAGAACTAGAGACAGGACTTTGCATCCTGTGCACCAAGGAAAAATGTGACCTAATAATGAAAGAAGGGTCTCTAAACAATTTGAAATTCACTATTCTAAAATTAGAAGCACTGTTTATGTAAAGCCTTAAAGATACTGTTATTAATCTGGACTTCCCAGCAAATTCAGTCCAGAACTCAGAGATATAAAGAAAAACCTTAGGAGACAAACAGACCCCTGTAGGCACTATAATTGTTTATGTTCATGACAGTACAATCAGAAAAAGACTGAATAAGTATGGCTTTCACAGAATGGTGGTTAGAAAAAAGCCCATTGTTTCCAAAAAGTGTGCAGCAGCAGAACTTAGGTTTTCAAAATTGCATCAAACAAACCACAAAAATCCTGGAACAATTGGACTGATGAGACCATTAAACCATTAAATCATTTGTAACCTTCCTTAAGACCATTCAGAGAGATTCTATTAATTCCCTAAAGTTTTTATAAATTATCGGTATGCATCCAGCGTGAATATCTTGTCTATGAATCGCAGTGGGAATGTTTTAGAATATTACAGATTCTCTCAAAAATTCAAACTTTATTTTATTTGATTTATTTTTGATATTCACAGGGCATCAGTTTCAGCAACATGTTTTTGTAAAGGCATAAAACACTGTGTCGTGCCCCACCACCACAGTGATATACTGTGCAACACAAACAACCCCTGTATATTAACTGACCATTTAGCAACATGTATTTGCCATTGATTTAAATGATTTAAATGCTTAAAATGAAGTAAGTGATGTTAAAGACTATATGAGGCATGCAAAAGTAAGCAGTTTCCCATGAACTTGATTACAATTTCAAAGATTAGCAGCAGAAAATGCTGCAAGCTTTGGAATGTACTGTAACTATAAGATAAATATTGACCAAACGTCAGGCTTAATGTAAAAATCGTCCTGCTGATTCAGTAAATTACCACAATGTGAAATGAGACATTGATGAGAAGTTGATGTAAAGGTTTTACTTCCAGAAATTTGTTTACCTTGCAAGTGTATTTATAATTTTTTTCCTGTTTTTGGGACATTTTAGAGCAAATGCAATGTAAAAAATTTTTTTTATATGAAACTGATGATGATGAAACAGTTTCTACACAAAAAGACTATGGGAAGCACACAGCAGTCCATTATACAGTCACCAAAAAATGTGTTTCAAGCTGAAGAATCTGTGAATGGAGAACAAGAATATCAAGAGAAGGAGAACCTGGGCAAATTCTGCTAAAAGAAAAAGTCTTAACTCATTAAGAGAATAATTGGAGATAAAGTATTTGGATAAGAAATATTAAACAATATTTGTGGAAAAAAAAAGATTTAAAGGAATCCATCAAAAATATATAATTTTTTCTCTTATAGGCCATAAGTTACTCTTATGGGCTGAATATGCCCAGAACTCCCTCACCCATTCCTCCACGGCACTCACACCCTTCCAGTGCATCTTCGGCTATCAACCTGCCCTGTTTCCCTGGTCTGGAGAGCCCTCCGATGTCCCCGCCGTGGACGAGTGGTCTAGGCTCAGTCAGGAAGTGTGGGAGCGGGCTCATGTTCATCTGCAGAGAGCTGTCAGGAGGCAACAAATACAGGCAGATCAGCGTCACCACCCCCACACTGCCTACATGGTCGGGCAACGGGTTTGGCTGTCTACCCGCAACTTAAGACTTCAGTTACTGTGCCGTAAGTTAAGCCTGATGTTCATTGGCCGCTTCATAGTTCATAGTCCACCAAGTCAACCCAGTGTCTTACTGCCTGCGGCTTCCCCCTACATACCGCATCTCCTGCACATTCCATGTCTCTCTCCTCAAACCTGCCCATGGACCCCAGTCGTACAGCTCCACCCTCTACACCGAGCCTCCGCCCCCGCTGGACATTGATGGGGCTGCGGCCTACACGGTGCATGCCCTCTAACTCTCAACGGGTCCGGAACCATCTCCAGTACCAGGTGGACTCGGAGGGCTACAGCCAAGAGGAACGTTCTTGGGTTTGACATCCTTGACCCCTCCTTGACTGAGGAGTTCCACCGGACCCATCGTAACAGACCCGACCCCCGGCCCCGAGGCAGGCCATGTCGTAGAACACCAGGAGGTGTTCGTAGAGAGGGGGCGGGATGGGGGGCTCTGTCTGTCCCCTTGGCAGTCTGCACTTCTGATTAGTCACGTGACTCTCTTCCGGTTCCCACAGACATTTAAACCGCACGCACACCGGGTGCTACGCGAAGTATCATCCCCGGTGGCATACCAAGTGTTTCATTGTTTGTATCATTGCTATTCATGTTCTGACCTTTTGCCTGTTCCTGACTTCTGATTTTTGTGGATTTACTGTGTTTGACTTTTGCCCATCTTCTGATCTTGATTCTGGTGTTGCGCTTTCGCTTTTGTTCTCATGCTAGTGTGTTTTTCAGGTTTTGACCCTCGTTTGTTTTCTTGTTTACGATTCTGTCTAGTGGCTGTTCTGTAATAAACCGCTCATGGATTCTACTCCTAACACCTCAGGCTCTTCATTAGACTGTATTGGTGTACCAGGATGAGCTGTTCCTGTCATCAGCCCCAGGAACCCACTGTGGGCTCAGACAGGACTCACAGGGTTAGTTGTTGGGTGTTGCATTTTGTGTTGTTGGGTCAATAGGACAGCTGACCACTGTGGAAGGTACCGGGACCCAGTTCCTTATTGTGTCTAACTACGGCCCTATAGCTATTATTCAAATCCGTGTTCCTACTTAATATGTTATCCCACACTTCCTGATGTCCACAAAGTAAAGTTGGCAAAATTGCCAGGGATGTAAATAATTTTATTTTGGGGTGATGTTTACGTTTGGGTTTTTTTGCCTTATCCCAGCACTGGAATATATGCATGGCATAATGACCATAATGTAAGGGTGATAATTTCTGCCTGCACTCTGTCTATAATTTATGGTCCTTGGTGCTCCAGTTGGTGCTCACAGGCTTCATCAGGAAGCACCTGCATCATGAGGAACAGAGTCTCTAGTTTCCACCATACCCCATAATATTACATAAATAACCTACAGTGAGCTTGCCATCTTAGCACCACATATTTTTGTCATTTTTAAATGTTTATTGGTCCAGAACATAAGTATGATGATATTAATATTTTAGAACTTATGTTAGAATGTGTATTACAAGAGTAATTATTAATGATTTTTAGTAAATGTTTTGAAGGTTGTTAGAAATAATATAAAGGACAAGTGTATAACCTAAAGTTTGAGTTTACTATCTTACACAATCTTTTAGTATTTTTATGCACTTCAAAAGCAGAAGAAAAGGCTCACTTTCCTATTTTCATCAATGTTTGCATAATATCTGTGACAGTGGAGAAAATGATTTAAAAAAAAAACAAACACTAGTATTCTGGTGTAAGATCATGTTTTTAACATGGTGTTTCCATACAAAATATTTTATAATGAATTGGGTCTTTATAATAATGTACAGTTATTCTAGAGTCCACTATGCAACATTTGGAACAATTATGTATAGGCCATATATCAAACAATAATAATTCATACATTTCAGAATCTGCCAGGGTTAGTATCTGATTATAGATCTGGAGAAATCCACACTAGATGCTTATTCATTAAAGGGAACACACCCAGATTCATAAACTCATTCATATCCAAAGGCAATTGTAGCTAGAGTAGCTACCCCGAGTTTGATCTTGAAAATGGGCTGATGTCTCTACTGATTTTCCCATGTCCTTCCCTGATGGATTTGTTTCAGGATCTCTGGTTTCCTCTTGAAAACCTATGTGTAGGTAGAATCTGTTAGGAAAATTTGATGGGTTTGGAAAACAGAACAAAAAGTACACAATGGTAGTATTGTATAAAGCTAACATCTAATCCAAAATTAAGGCTTCTGTGACAGAAAAAAAGCCAGATCAAAAACTACATAAAATGATTTTCTCTTGAAGTAAATTATTTGTAGCCTTCCGCAAGACTGCTGTAAGGTTCAATTCTTTTAGCATTCAACAATCCTCTCTATTAATTCACTAATGTTTTTGTGATACAAATATGTGTATACATCATGTATGAATGCCTTAGAATATCTTGTGTTCTAAAATAGTAAAGATTCTGTCAAACGTTAAATTCAAACATGCTTTTTAATATGCACATGACTTCAGTTTCTACAACAGGTTTTTGTAATGGCATAAAACACTGTGCCCCAACCACTATATACACAGTGATACACTGCATTACAAAAACACATTTTTTCCCCTGCCTATTTCTAGTTTTTGCCTCTGCCTGCTCTTTGTTGTGTTGTTTGCTGTTTGGCTGGACTTTGGACTGTTTATCACCTGGCGTTTAGATGACCCCTTTGGACTTGTTATCCCTGGACTTTGTGTAAGGACTGGACTTGTTAGCCCTGGACTTCATGCTGTTTCTGTGCTACATCTATGTGATTTATATTGTGCTGGATTCCTACAGGTGGATTTTATTGCTGCACTCTTGTGACTGTTCTTCCATTAAAATGTATGATTAAAAACTCTTAACCTAGCACCTGTTGCATCTTGCACTTGGGTCCTAAATCCGTGGCCTCTGACAGAACCATCTGGCCAGTCATGGACCTAGCAGACACTTTGAGCATGCAGAAGCTCCTCCATTTCCTGTTGCAGACCTATGAAGCACATCAGCACCGGCTCCAGGACCTTAGCACTGCAACCCAAGAACTGATACACCGCATCAGTCAGCCATCCTTGCCATTCACTGCAGCAGCTTCAGTGCCTTTGACATCTATGTCATCAGCGAATTCGCCAGCCCTGCCTCGAGAACTGCATCTGCCTCATCCAGACCGTTTCTCCGCAGAGCCTGGACTTTTGGGCAATCACCAAGTGGGTGTGTAAGTTCACCAGGTATTTTGGGACACCCCAGCAAATCATTGAATTCACATGTTCTAATCACTTCCATTGCCACAGGTGTATAAAATCAAAACGCTAGGCATGCAGACAAGTTCTACAAACATTTTTGAAAGAATGGGTCACTTTCAGTAGTTCAGTGAATTCAAGCATGGTACTGTGATAGGTTGCCACCTATGCAATAAGTCCATTCCTGAAATTTCCTCACTACTAAATATTCCACGGTCAACTGTTAGTGGTATTTTATCAAAGTGGAAGTAATTTGGAACAACAGCAACTCAGCCACAAAGTGATAGGCCACGTAAAATCACAGAGCGGGGTCAGCGCATGCTGAGGCACACAGTGCACAGAAGTCGACAACGTTTTTCAGGGTCAATAGCTACAGACCTCCAAACTTCATGTGACCTTCAGATTAGCTCAAGAACAGTGCATAGAGAGCTTCATGGAACGGGTTTTCATGGCCGAGCAGCTGCATCCAAGCCTTACATCACCAAGTGCAAAGCAAAGCATAGGACGCAGTGCTGTAAAGCACGCCGCCGCTGGACTCTAGAGCAGTGGAGACGTCCTCTGGAGTGACGAATCACGCTTCGCTGTCTGGCAATCTGAAGGATGAGTCTGGGTTTGGCGGTTACCAGGAGAACAGTAATTGCCCGACTGCATTGGAGGGGGGATTATTATGTGGGGCTATTTTTCAGGGGTTGTGCTTGGCCCTTTAGTTCCAGTGAAAGGAACTCTTAATGCGTCAGCATACTAAGACATTTTGGACAATTTCATGCTCCCAACTTTGTGGAAACAGTTTGGGGATAGCCCCTTCCTGTTCCAAAATGACTAAGGTCAAGTTTGTTGTGTTTGACTGGCATGCACAGTCCTGACCTCAACCCAAAAGAACACCTTTGAAGCCAGACTTTCTCATCCAACATCAGTGCCTGACATCACAAAGGCGCTTCTAGAGATATGGTTAAAAATTCCCAACACACTCCTAAACCTTGTAGAAAGCCTACCCAGAAGAATTGAAGCTGTTATACAGTGGGGCAAAAAAGTATTTAGTCAGCCACCAATTGTGCAAGTTCTCCCACTTAAAAAGATGAGAGAAGCCTGTAATTTTCATCATAGGTACACTTCAACTATGAGAGACAGAATGAGAAAAAAAAATCCAGAAAATCACATTGTCTGATTTTTAAAGAATTTATTTGCAAGTTATGGTGGAAAATAAGTATTTGGTCAATAACAAAAGTTCATCTCAATACTTTGTTATATACCCTTTGTTGGCAATGACAGAGGTCAAATGTTTTCTGTAAGTCGCCACAAGGTTTTTACACACTGTTGCTGGTAGTTTGGCCCATTCCTCCATGCAGATCTCCTCTAGAGCAGTGATGTTTTGGGGCTGTCGCTGGGCAACATGGATTTTCAACTCCCTCCAAAGATTTTCTATGTGGTTGAGATCTGGAGACTGGCTAGGCCACTCCAGGACCCTGAAATGCTTCTTACGAAGCCACTCCTTCGTTGCCCGGGCGGTGTGTTTGGGATCATTGTCATGCTGAAAGACCCAGCCACGTTTCATCTTCAATGCCCTTGCTGATGGAAGGAGGTTTTTACTCAAAATCTCACGATACATGGCCCCATTCATTCTTTCCTTTACACGGATCAGTTGTCCTGGTCCCTTTGCAGAAAAACAGCCCCAAAGCATGATGTTTCCACCCCCATGCTTCACAGTTGGTATGGTGTTCTTTGGATGCAACTCAGCATTCTTTGTCCTCCAAACATGACAAGTTGAGTTTTTACCAAAAAGTTCTATTTTGGTTTCATCTGACCATATGACATTCTCCCAATCCTCTTCTGGATCATCCAAATGCTCTCTAGCAAACTTCAGACGGGCCCGGACATGTACTGGCTTAAGCAGGGGGACACGTTTGGCACTGCAGGATTTGAGTCCCTGGCGGCGTAGTGTGTTACTGATGGTAGCCTTTGTTACTTTGGTCCCAGCTCTCTGCAGGTAATTCACTAGGTCCCCCCTGTGTGGTTCTGGGATTTTTGCTCACCGTTCTTGTGATCATTTTGACCCCATGGGGTGAGATCTTGCGTGGAGCCCCTGATCGAGGGAGATTATCAGTGGTTTTGTATGTCTTCCATTTTCTAATAATTGCTCCCACAGTTGATTTCTTCACACCAAGCTGCTTACCTATTGCAGATTCAGTCTTCCCAGCCTGGTGCAGGTCTACAATTTTGTTTCTGGTGTCCTTTGACAGCTCTTTGGTCTTGGCCATAGTGGAGTTTGGAGTCTGACTGTTTGAGGTTGTGGACAGGTGTCTTTTATACTGATAACGAGTTCAAACAGGTGCCATTAATACAGGTAACGAGTGGAGGACAGAGGAGCCTCTTAAAGAAGAAGTTACAGGTCTGTGAGAGCCAGAAATCTTGCTTTTTTGTAGGTGACCAAATACTTATTTTCCACCATAACTTGCAAATAAATTCTTTAAAAATCTGTAAGTATCTGTAAAGGGCAGGCAAACTCCATTTTAAACCCTACGGATTAAAAATGGGATGTCATTAAAGTTCATGTACGTGTAAAGGCAGTAGTCCCAAAACTTTTGAAAATATAGTGTAATACTTGAAACATAATTTAGTTTTTGGTGGTGGCGATCATGTACCAGTGCTCCAGTATCGCCATTAAAATCTCAGGCCAATTTCCTTGACTACAGGAAGATATGAATGATTTCATCAACCTTCAGTAACTGCTTAATAAAAAAATGTTAGTGTATGTCTCAAAACATATGTTGTTTACCCATATATTAGTCCATAGACATTTAGTCTCAGCAGCAGGTTTTTGTCATAGCTTAAAACACTGTGCTGCCCCCATACACAATGATAAACACCCATACAAAAACGTCATTCTGTGACATTAACTTTAATCTAAACATGTGTGTGTTCAGTTTCGAAGCACTTCTTTTCTCCAAACATTTAAAAAAAAAATTCATAGATTTGCATTGTTTTAATATATCTGAAATTTATATTTTTTTATATATAACTTATATAAGTTATATATAATATTATTATAATAATAATATAATATATTATATATAATATATTATATTATAAGTTATATATATATATATAACTTATATATAAAAGTTATATTATTATAACTTTTTTAAAATTATTTTTAATTTCTGAAAGGCTCAAGACAAATTAGAAAATTTTTTTTGTACACTTAATCAAATGAAATGTTTACTGTTTTAACATATGTACATGGCTTTTGGTGAGCACCTGCTTATCATTATCATTAATATTATTATTATTATTATTATTATTATTATTATTATTATTATTATTATTATTATCATTTTCTACCACTTTTCAGTGTCATGATGGGAGTTGTACAGCATGAGTTGCTTTCGGCTGCTCCATGTTCGGGGTTGCCACAGCGGACCAACTTGGCAAATGTTTTACACCGGATGCCCTTCCTGATGCAACCCTCCCATAATTTCTGGGCTTGGGACCGGCACTGCATCCAGTGGCTGGGGTTGAGGCATTGGCTGGGAATCGAACCCGGGCCTGGAGTTGTACAGAATGAGGTTTATATAAAAAAACTTTCTGATTCTGTAATGGTTGTCACTGCCCACTGCTATTACACGATAATTCATACCATAAAACATTCACCCAAAACAAAAACTCTGATAAAATTCTCAGAACAGACTAAGATTTTCACATTACATTAAATAATTCTCAGCCTAAATTTATTGCCTTTTGTGTGTATTCTGCACAGTTTGTATTGCAATGTGTACAAACAATATTTGTTCATAATAATGAACTTCGTCTCTGCTTGTCCTCTATCGCCAGCTCGGTGAATGGATCCGAACACTTCCGCCTCCGGCGGAGCTCCGTCACAGAATACTTCGACTATCATGGATCCAGCAGAGCTTCGCGACATCATCGTACGGGCCTGCTCTACCTGCGCTCAGACACGTACCAGTCACCAGCTACCAGTGGGGCTGCTGGAGCCCCTCCCGATTCCTCAACGCCCCTGGTCCCATCTGTCGGTGGATTTTCTAACGGACTTACCTGAATCGAGAGGTCACAGCGCAGTTCTGGTGGTGGTGGATTGCTTCTCCAAGGGGTGTAAGCTGATTCCCCTCAAAGGGTTGCCCTCAGCCATGCAGACTGCAGAGGCCCTGTTCCTGCACGTGTTCCGGAACTTCGGCCTTCCGAAGGACATCGTGTTGGACCGGGGGTCACAATTCACTTCCCGGATGTGGGGATCGCTGTGTGCTCGACTAGGTATCGGAGTTAGCCTGAGTTCCGGTTACCACCCCCAGTCCAATGGCCAGGCGGAGCGCCTCAACCAAGAGATCGGCCGGTTCCTCAGATCTTACTGCAGCAGGGAGCAGCATCGGTGGAGTGAGTTTCTGCCTTGGGCCGAGTATGCCCAGAACTCCCTCACCCAGCCGCCTCTATTCCCCTGGGCGGGGGAACCTTCCGACATCCCTGCTGTAGAAGAATGGCATCAGCGGAGTCAGGAGGTCTGGGAAAGGGCCCAAGTACGTCTCCAGTGGGCCGTGAGAAGGCAGAGGATACAAGCTGACCAACGTCGTCGTCCGCACCCTTCCTACCGGGTGGGACAATAGGTGTGGCTGTCCACACGGAACCTCCGCCTCAAGATGCTGTGTCGCAAACTTAGCCCCAGGTTTATCGGCCCATTCGAGATAATAAGCCAGGTTAACCCGGTGGCGTATCGGCTGTGGCTCCCTGTGACGTATCGTATCTGCCCCACGTTCCACGTGTCTCTGCTGAAACCAGCTCACCCTTCGACAGAGAGGGCGCTGGCTGGCGGGGAGCCACAACCACTGCTGGATGTTGAGAGGTCTCCAGCTTACCGGGTATGGGCCCTCCTGGACTCCAGGCGGGTTCGATCACGCATTCAGTACCTCGTGGACTGGGAGGGTTACGGCACTGAGGAGCGGTCATGGGTGGACACTCTCGACATCCTAGACCCTTCCCTCACGGAGGACTTCCATCGCGACCACCCAAATAAGCCTGCACCTCGTCCCAGGGGTCGTCCGCGACGTAGAACCCTGGGAGGTGTTCCTAGAGGGGGGGGCTCTGTCACGACCCGCCCGGGAGTGGACTGCGAGAGGGAGCTCTCGCCCGCTTTCTGAGACTACTTCCGGGTTGTGCCCCGGGCATAAAAGCGGTGCGCACATCATGCACGCCGCGAAGTATCTTTCATGGGAAGTACCGAGCATTTTCTTATTGGATTGCCTTCTGTTACTGACCTGAACTGTTTACCGTTTCCCCGATTGGATTATCTGTGTTGTTTCTGGCTTTGGATTATTGAACTCGGACTGTTTATGGACTTTCGTTTCTGCCTTTCGCTTTCGGATTATACGCTTGGGATTACTGATATCACATTGCCGAACTCTGTGCCTGTCCCCGACTTCGTCTCTGCTCGTCCCCTATCGCCAGCTCGGCGAATGGATCCGAACACTTCTGCCTCCGGCGGAGCTCTGTCACACATACATACATACATACATACATACATACATGCATACATACATACATACGTACATACATACATACATACGTACATTCAGACATACATACATACAAACATACATACATATATCCATATCTGGCATGAGAACAGAAAACATTTAAATAGCAATACTTAATGAATAATAATAGTGTGTAGGAATCAGAGGATTTATGTGCAGATTTGTGCATGATTTGCTCTATATACAGCTGTATAAATAAAGATATATGCATATGTATTTACATAGTGCTAGAGAAAGAGGCAGTAATTAGAGATGGAGAATGAATTCCAGAAATAAATTACAGAACACAGGTAATAGTTCCTGTGTTAGCTGTTTAAGCTGGAGATGGTATGGGGGAAAAGTTGTTTTTGTGCCTAGATGTTCTAGTGCACAGAGATCTGTAGTGTCTTCCTGAGGGAGAAGTGCAAGCATGTTGTAGTGAAGGTGAGAGGGGTCTATGATGATGTTACCTGCCCGTTTCTTCACTCTAGAGTTGTACAGGTACTGAAGGTTGGGCAGGTGTACACCAAAAACAAAATATTAAAATATTAAACTATTGACTATTTTTGGTGCCATTTACCTATAATAAATGTTGCCAATCTTCTTCAAGACTGTTGCAATGTTCTTTTCTTTTAAAAATATTACAAGTATTTCAAATACTAATCATAAGAAATTCATCTGTTTTCCAAAAGATCTATAGGTTTTTGTAATGGCATAAAACACTGTGACCCATCCCCCAGCCAGCACAGTGATGCACTCCAGTACAAAAACAATTCCAGATGTTAACTGAATAAACTACTTCAATGCCAGAAGTTCCCTTCCTATAGGAATAATAAACAAAAAACAGAAAATGATTTCATGTGAACTAATTTGTATTTTGTTTTAAATATACATTTATTTATTTATTTATATATATTAGGTATTTAATTTGTTAGTAAGTTTTCCATATACATTAAGACTAGATAGTCAGATGGTTTACACAGCATCTGCACTCTTGCGTTTTCATCAATGATGCCATCACTGAATTTTTCTCAGTGAATTTGAGTTCACTGATGGCATCAGTAACATTTCCACCACGGGTTGGAATTCTTCTTCTAGGTTTGCCAATCTTCTTCAAAACTGTTGTAATGTCCTTTTCCTTTAAAAATATTACAAGTATTTCAAAAACTAATCATAAGAAATTCATTTGTTTTCCAAA
The DNA here is from genome assembly GCA_033459395.1 of Hemibagrus guttatus. Classification (NCBI taxonomy): domain Eukaryota; kingdom Metazoa; phylum Chordata; class Actinopteri; order Siluriformes; family Bagridae; genus Hemibagrus; species Hemibagrus guttatus. The sequence goes on along the minus strand of JAUCMX010000016.1, from coordinate 21,183,031 downwards.
GATCTATAGGGTTTTGTAATGGCATAAAACACTGTGCCCCAGCTATTTAGCCACAGTGATGCACTCCAGTACAAAAACAATTTCGAGATGTTAACCGAATAAACTACTTCAATGCCAGAAGTTCCCTTTCTCCAGTTTCCTCCCCTGGTCCAAAGACATGCATTGTAGGCTGATTGGAGTCTCTAAATTGTCTGTAGTGTATTATTGCGAATGAGATTGTGTGCGTGCCCTGCGATGGGTTGGCACTCTGTCCAGGGTGTATCCTGCCTTGATGCCCATTGATGCCTGAGACAGGCACAGGCCCAGGTATAGGCTGTGACCCAAGAATAGATCGGATAAGCGGTAGACAATGAATGAATGAATATTAGGTATTTAATTTGTTAGTTAGTAAGTTTCCCATATACATTAAGGCTAGGTAGTCAGATGGTTTCCACAACTATGCATCTGTACTCTTCTGTTTTCATCAATGATACCATCAATGAACTCAAGCTCAGGCTTGACATTTGAGTTCATTGATGGCATCCTTGACATTTCCACCAGTTTTCGAATTCTTCTTCTAGTTTTCTCCACACACACACACACACACAGCGTGTCACACAGTTTCTGTGTGTTTCTATGAAGTTTATGAACACCATTCATTTATTTTCAATGTTTAATTTGCACATGTGCACATTTTATTTTCAATTTTCTTGTGATCTCACCTTATTCGCATTAATTAATGTTTATATGACTGATGAACTGATTCATTCATTCATTGCCTACCGCTTATCCGATCGATTCTCTCAAAAATTCAAACTTTATTTGATTTGATTTATTTTTGATATTCACAGAGTATCAGTTTCAGCAACATGTTTTTGTAAAGGCATAAAACACTGTGTCGTGCCCCACCACCACAGTGATATACTGTGCAACACAAACAACTCCTGTATATTAACTGACCATTTTAGCAACATGTATTTGCCATTACTTTAAATGTTTATGTTTATTAGGTAGAAATTTGAGGACAAAATACAATTCTTTTTTAATCTCCTTGAAACCAGAAGAAATATTGTAAATGTTGCATAAAGGTTACTACAATATTCATTTACTGTATAAATCATTTTAAAAACAAATGAATGATTTAAATGGTTAAAAAGAAGTAAGTGATGTTAAAGACTATATGAGGCATGCAAAAGTAAACAGTTTCCCATGAACTTGATTACAATTTCAAAGATTAGCAGCAGAAAATGCTGCAAGCTTTGGAATGTACTGTAACTATAAGATAAATATTGACCAAACGTCAGGTTTAATGTAAAAATCGTCCTGCTGATTCAGTAAATTACCACAATGTGAAATGAGACATTGATGAGAAGTTAATGTAAAGGTTTTACTTCCAGAAATTTGTTTACCTTACAAGTGTATTTATAATTTTTTTTCCTGTTTTTGGGACATTTTAGAGCAAATGCAATTTTAAATTTTCTTTGATATGAAACTGATGATAATGAAACTGTTTCTACACAAAAAGCTTATGGGAAGCACACAGCAGTCCATTATACAGTCACCAAAAAATGTGTTTCAAGCTGAAGAATCTGTGAATGGAGAACAAGAATATCAAGAGAAGGAGAACCTGGGCAAATTCTGCTAAAAGAAAAAGTCTTAACTCATTAACAGAACAATTGGAGATAAAGTATTTGGGTAAGAAATATTACACAATATTTGTAAAAAAAAAAAGATTTAAAGGAATCCATCAAAAATATATAATGACTGCATTTCGTTGCCTTGTACTTATGTGCGATGACAATAAAGTTTAATCTAATCTAATAAGTTATGATTAATGGTGTTGCTAAAAGAAAACGACAAAAGAAATACATTCCACAGTTCATAATAATATTCTCTATTCCAGTGTACAACATTCTAGAGAATAGAAAGCACAAGAGTATCACAACAAAACAAAACTAGTTTTGGAATTTATTAATAAAAGTTATATTAAATATCATCAAAACATTCTTCAAAAGAGTGCTTTCATTATTTTTCCTTATGTTTTCCTTGTTGTTCTTTTCATTATAACATATTACTCAGTATTTCTAATACTATAGTAGAATACAATATTTATAACATTATATTCTAACTATTTCTAATACTAACACATTACTATCACAGAGTGACACGCTCTTACTCTTACATGCTCTTATTGCAGTCAGGAACAGCACCGGTGGAGCAAGTTCCTCCCCTGGGCCGAATATGCCCAGAACTCCCTCACCCATTCCTCCACGGGGCTCACACCCTTCCAATGCAGTCCATAGGACGCAGTGGTGTCCTATGGACTCTAGAGCAGTGGAGACGTCCTCTGGAGTGACGAATCACGCTTCGCTGTCTGGCAATCTGAAGGATAAATCTCGGTTTGTCGGTTGCCAGGAGAACGGTAATTGCCTGATTGCATTGGAGGGGGGATTATTATGTGGGGCTATTTTTCAGGGGTTGTGCTTGGCCCTTTAGTTCCAGTGAAAGGAACTCTTAATGCTTCAGCATACCAAGACATTTTGGACAATTTCATGCTCCCAACTTTGTGTAAACAGTTTGGGGATAGCCCCTTCCTGTTCCAACATGAGTAAGGTCAAGTTTGTTGTGTTTGACTGGCATGCACAGTCCTGACCTCAACCCGAAAGAACACCTTTGAAGCCAGGCTTTCTCATCCAACATCAGTACCTGACATCACAAAGGCGCTTCTAGAGATATGGTTAAAAATTCCCAACACACTCCTAAACCTTGTAGAAAGCCTTCCCAGAAGAATTGAAGCTGTTATATCTGTAAAGGGCAGGCCAACTCCATATTAAACCCTACGGATTAAAAATGGGATGTCATTAAAGTTAATGTACGTGTAAAGGCAGTACTCCCAAAACTTTTGAAAATATAATGTAATACTTGAAACATAATTTAGTTTTTGGTGGTGGCGATCATGTACCAGTGCTCCAGTATCGCCATTAAAATCTCAGGCCAATTTCCTTGACTACAGGAAGATATGAATGATTTCATCAACCTTCAGTAACTACTTAATAAAAAAATGTTAGTGTACTTCTCAAAACATACGTTGTTTACCCATATATTAGTCCATAGACATTTAATCTCAGCAGCAGGTTTTTGTCATGGCTTAAAACACTGTGCTGCCCCCATACACAGTGATAAACACCCATACAAAAACGTCATTCTGTGACATTAACTTTAACCTAAACATGTGTGTGTGTGTTCAGTTTCGAAGCACTTCTTTTCTCCAAACATTTAAAAAAGAATTCATAGATTTGCATTAAATTATTTTTAATTTCTGAAAGGCTGAAGACAAATTAGAACAATTTTTTTGTACACTTAATCAAATGAAATGTTTACTGTTTTAACATATGTACATGGCTTTTGGTGAGCATCTGCTTATCATTATCATTATTATTATTATTATTATTATTATTATTATTATTATTATTATTATTATTATCATTTTCTACCACTTTTCAGTGTCATGATGGGAGTTGTACAGCATGAGTTGCTTTCGGCTGCTCCCTGTTCGGGCTTGCCACAGCAGACCAGTCCGCTGGTCCGAACAACAACTTGGCAAATGTTTTACACCGGATGCCCTTCCTGACGCAACCCTCCCATTTTTCCGGGCTTGGGACCAGCACTGTATCCAGTGGCTGGGGTTGAGGCATTGGCTGGGAATCGAACCCGGACCTGGAGTTGTACAGCATGAAGTTTATATAAAAAAACTTTCTGATTCTGTAATGGTTATCACTGCCCACTGCTATTGCACGATAATTCATACCATAAAACATTCAACTAAAACAAAAACTCTGATAAAATTCTCAGAACAGACTAAGATTTTCACATTACATTAAATAATTCTCAGCCTAAATTTATTGCCTTTTGTGTGTATTCTGCACAGTTTGTATTGCAATGTGTACAAACAATATTTGTTCATAAATATTGTTCAAAAAAATTGTTTTTTTAAGGTGCTCATGGTAGATACTGTCACGACCCGCCCGGGAGTGGACCGCGAGAGGGAGCTCTCGCCCGCTTTCTGAGACTACTTCCGGGTTGCGCCCCGGGCATAAAAGCGGTGCGCACATCATGCAAACTGCGAAGTATCTTTCATGGGAAGTACTGAGCGTTTTGTTATTGGATTGCCTTCTGTTACTGATCTGGACTGTTTACCGTTTCCCCGTTTGGATTATCTGTGATGTTTCTGGCTTTGGATTATTGAATTCGGACTGTTTATGGACTTTCATTTCTGCCTTTCGCTTTCGGATTATACGCTTGGGATTACTGATATCACGTTGCCAAACTCTGTGCCTGTCCCCGACTTCGTCTCTGCTCGTCCCCTATCGCCAGCTTGGCGAATGGATCCGAACACTTCCGCCTCCGGCGGAGCTCCGTCACAGAATACTCCGCCTATCATAGATCCAGCGGAGCTTCACGACATCATCGTACAGGCCTGCTCTACCTGCGCTCAGACACGTACCAGTCGCCAGCTACCGGAGGGGCTGCTGGAGCCCCTCCCGATTCCTCAACGCCCCTGGTCCCATCTGTTGGTGGATTTTCTAACGGACTTACCTGACTCAGGAGGTCACACAGAAGTTCTGGTGGTGGTGGATCGCTTCTCCAAGGGGTGTAAGCTGATTCCCCTCAAGGGGTTGCCCTCAGCCATGCAGACTGCAGAGGCCCTGTTCCTGCACGTGTTCCGGAGCTTCGGCCTTCCCGAAGACATTGTGTCAGACCGGGGGGTCACAATTCACTTCCCAGGTGTGGGGATCGCTGTGTGCTCGACTAGGTATCGGAGTTAGCCTGAGTTCCAGTTACCACCCCCAGTCCAATGGCCAGGCGGAGCGCCTCAACCAAGAGATCGGCCGGTTCCTCAGGTCTTACTGCAGCAGGGAGCAGCATCGGTGGAGTGAGTTTCTGCCTTGGGCCGAGTACGCCCAGAACTCCCTCACCCACTCCTCTATGGGCATAACCCCATTCCAATGCGTACTGGGGTACCAGCTGCCTCTATTCCCCTGGGGAACCTTCCGACGTCCCTGCTGTAGATGAATGGTATCAGCGGAGTCAGGAGGTCTGGGAAAGGGCCCAAGTATGTCTCCAGTGGGCCGTAAGAAGGCAGAGGATACAAGCTGACCGACGTCGTCGTCCGCACCCTTCCTACCAGGTGGGACAAAAGGTGTGGCTGTCCACACGGAACCTCCACCTCAAGCTGCCATGTCACAAACTTAGCTCCAGGTTTATCGGCCCGTTTGAGATAATACGCCAGGTTAACCCGGTGGCGTATTGGCTGCGGCTCCCTGCGACGTATCGCATCTGCCCCACCGTTTCCCCGATTGGATTATCTGTGTTGTTTCTGGCTTTGGATTATTGAACTTGGACTCC
>JAUCMX010000016.1:21095146-21172646 GCA_033459395.1 Hemibagrus guttatus | reverse complement strand
AACATCTTCAGCTCTGCTACCTCTAGCTCTGACTCCTGTCTCTTCCTCAATGGCACTGTCTCTAAACCATACAGCATGGCCGTCTCACCACTGTCCTGTACACCTTCTCCTTGATTCTCGCTGATATTTTCCTATCACACAGAACTCCCGACACCTTTCTCCACCCATTCCAACCTGCCTGCACTCGCTTCTTTACCTCTTTCCCACTCTCTCCATTACTCTGGACTGTTGACCCCAAGTACTTAAACTCCTGTACCTTCTTCACCTCTTCATCCTGTAACCTTACTGTTCCACTTCCCTCCCTTTCATTCACACACATGTACTCAGTCTTACTATGACTGACTTTCATTCCTCTTCTCTCCAGCGCAAACCTCCACCTCTCCAGGTTTTCCTCCACCTGCTCCCTGCTCTCACTACAGATTACAATGTCATCTGCAAACATCATTGTCCAAGGAGACTCCTGTCTGACCTCCTCTGACAACTGGTCCATCACTATAGCAAACAGGAAGGGGCTCAGAGCCGATCCCTGATGCAGTCCCTCCTCCACTTTGAACTCCTCTGTCTGACCTACAGCACACCTCACCACTGTCCTGCTCCTCTCATACATGTCCTGCACCACTCTGACATACTTCTCTGCTACTCCTGACTTCCTCATACAGTACCACAGCACTTCTCTTGGCACCCTGTCATACGCTTTCTCCAAGTCTACAAACACACAGTGCAACTCCCTCTGACCATCCCTATACTTCTCCATCAAAATCCTCAGAGCAAAAATTGCATCTGTAGTGCTCTTTCTGGGCATGAAGCCATACTGCTGCTCACAAATTTCCACTACCTTCCTTAACCTAGCTTCCACTACTCTTTCCCATAGCTTCATTGTATGGCTCATCAACTTTATCCCCCTATAGTTACTGCAACTCTGCACGTCACCCTTATTCTTAAAGATCGGCACTAACACACTTCTTCTCCATTCCTCAGGCATCCTCTCACTCTCTAAAACCCTGTTGAACAAACTAGCTAAAAATTCCACTGCTGCCTCTCCCAGACACTTCCAGACCTCCACCGGGATGTCGTCAGGACCAACTGCCTTCCCACTTTTCATCCTCTTCAAAGCCTTCCTGACTTCATCCTTTCTAATCTTATTCACTTTCTGTTCCACAGAGTTCACCCCTTCTACTCTTTTTTCCCTCTCATTTTCCTCATTCATCAGCTCCTCAAAGTATTCCTTCCATCTCCTCTGTACACTCTCCTCACTTGTTTCCCATCTCATATTATATAAAATTTTTTATAATATTTTTTATAAAAAATATAAAAAGCAAACATGGCTAAATACATGCCAGATACATCTTTTGACATATTTGGGGTTCTATTTCCTGCTAATGGAATATTTACAGCAGGCTTTTATTCAGCCTTAATCCCAGCAAATTCAGTCCAGAACTCAGAGATATAAAGAAAAACATAAGGAGACAAACAGACCCCTGTATGCACTATAATTGTTTATGTTCATGACAGTACAATCAGAAAAAGACTGAATAAGTATGGCTTTCACAGAATGGTGGTTAGGAAAAATCCCATTGTTTCCAAAAAGAATGCGGCAGCAGCACTTAGGTTTGCAAAATTGCATAAAACAAACCTCAAAAATCCTGGAACAATTGAACTGATGAGACTAAAATGCAGATAATTGGTCAAAATGCACATTGCAATATTTGTCTAAAACCAAACACCTCATACCAAGTTTCAAGCATGGTTGTGGAGGGGTGATGATGGGGCTTTTCAGTCATTGAGAAAATTATGAACTCCACTTTATACCAGTATATTCTTGATACAAATGAGATGCTATATGTCTCTGTATACATTTGGCCATATAGGAATTAGTATATTATACTTATTAAGGCTACTATTTTTAAGAATCATGTCCATAAAGAAAGAGTGCAGGGCACCTTTTCTTTATTGTTTATGGTACTTTTCAGTTTGTTTGTTAGTGGCTAGAAGGCTAATATTACATAAATAATAATAAGTTAACTGACTCTTTTAGTTTCCTAATTAGAACTGATCTATAGGTAGCATCTGTTGGGAAAATTAAATAAAGTTCTCAACGTAACTTGGCAAAATGTGAAATGGCAAAATTATGGCTTCTGTGTCAGAAACTAGTATCTGTCTTTCTCTTGCATTAAATTATTTGTAACCTTCCTTAAGACCATTCAGAGAGATTCTATTAATTCCGTAACGTTTTTATAAATTATCGGTATGCATCCAGCGTGAATATCTTGTCTATGAATCGCAGTGGGAATGTTTTAGAATATTACAGATTCTCTCAAAAATGCAAACTTTATTTGATTTGATTTATTTTTGATATTCACAGGGCATCAGTTTCAGCAACATGTTTTTGTAAAGGCATAAAACACTGTGTTGTGCCCCACCACCACAGTGATATACTGTGCAACACAAACAACTCCTGTATATTAACTGACCATTTTAGCAACATGTATTTGCCATTACTTTAAATGTTTATGTTTATTAGGTAGAAATTTGAGGACAAAATACAATTCTTTTTTAATCTCCTTGAAACCAGAAGAAATATTGTAAATGTTGTATAAAGGTTACTACAATATTCATTAACTGTATAAACCATTTTAAAAACAAATGAATGATTTAAATGGTTAAAAAGAAGTAAGTGATGTTATAGACTATATGAGGCATGCAAAAGTAAACAGTTTCCCATGAACTTGATTACAATTTCAAAGATTAGCAGCAGAAAATGCTGCAAACTTTGGAATGTACTGTAACTATAAGATAAATATTGACCAAACGTCAGGTTTAATGTAAAAATCGTCCTGCTGATTCAGTAAATTACCACAATGTGAAATAAGACATTGATGAGAAGTTGATGTAAAGGCTTTACTTCCAGAAATTTGTTTACCTTGCAAGTGTATTTATAATTTTTTTCCTGTTTTTGGGACATTTTAGAGCAAATGCAATTTTACATTTTCTTTGATATGAAACTGATGATAATGAAACTGTTTCTACACAAAAAGCTTATGGGAAGCACACAGCAGTCCATTATACAGTCACCAAAAATGTGTTTCAAACTGAAGAATCTGTGAATGGAGAACAAGAATATCAAGAGAAGGAGAACCTGGGCAAATTCTGCTAAAAGAAAAAGTCTTAACTCATTAACAGAATAATTGGAGATAAAGTTTTTAGATAAGAAATATTGCACAATATTTGTGGAAAAAAAAGATTCCATCAAGGAATCCATCAAAAATATATAATGACTGCATTTCGTTGCCTTGTACTTATGTGCGATGACAATAAAGTTGAATCTAATCTAATAAGTTATGATTAATGGTGTTGCTAAAAGAAAATGACAAAAGAAATACATTCCACAGTTCATAATAACATTCAATAATTCTCTATTCCAGTGTACAACATTATAGAGAATAGAAAGCACAAGAGGATCACAACAAAACAAAACTAGTTTTGGAATTTATTCATAAAAGTTATTTTAAATATCATAAAAACATTCTTCAAAAGAGTGCTTTCCTTATTTTTCCTTATGTTTTCCTTGTTGTTCTTTTCATTATAACATTCATTCATTCATTCATTGTCTTGCGTTTATCCGGAGCCGGGTCGTCGTATAACATATTACTCAGTATTTCTAATACTATAGTAGAATACAATATTTCTAACTTTATATTCTAATTATTTCTAATAATAACATACACTATATTGCCAAAAGTTTTGGGAAACACCTGGAAATCATTGAATTCAGGTGTTCCAATCACTTCCATGGACACAGGTGTATGAAATGAAAAAGCTAGACATGCAGACAAGTTCTACAAACATTTGTGAAAGAATGGGTCACTCTCAGGAGCTCAGTGAATTCAAACGTGGTACTGTGATAGGTTGCCACCTATGCAAAAAGTCCATTCCTGAAATTTCCTCACTACTAAATATTCCACGGTCAACTGTTAGTGGTATTTTAACAAAGTGGAAGCAATTTGGAACAACAGCAACTCAGCCACAAAGTGATAGGATAGTGATAAAATCACAGAGCGACACGCTCTTACTCTTACACGCTCTTGTTGCAGTCAGGAACAGCACCGGTGGAGCAAGTTCCTCCCATGGGCCGAACATGCCCAGAACTCCCTCACCCATTCCTACACGGGGTTCACACCCTTCCAGTGCATCTTTGGCTATCAACCTCCCCTGTTTCCCTGGTCTGGAAAGCCCTCCAATGTCCCCGCCGTGGACGAGTGGTCTAGGCTCAGTCAGGAAGTGTGGGACTGAGCCTTCACCCCCGCTGGACATTTATTGGGGCTCCGGCCTACACGGTGCATGCCCTCTTGAACTCCCAACGGGTCCGGAACCATCTCCGGTACCAGGTGGACTCGGAGGGCTACGGCCAAGAGGAACGTTCTTGGGTTGACGCCTCTGACATCCTCGACCCCTCCTTGACTGAGGAGTTTCACCGGACCCACCGTAACAGACCCGCTACCCGGCCCCGGGGCAGGCCATGTCGTAGAACACCAGGAGGTGTTCATAGAGGAGGGGGGGGAGGGATGGGGAGCACTTCTCCTGAGTTCAGATTAGTCACATGACTCTCTTCCGGTTCCCACAGACATTTAAACCGCATGCACACCGGGTGCTACGCAAAGTATCATCGCCGGGGCATACCAAGTGTTCCATTGTCTGTATCGTTGCTATTCACGTTCTGACCTTTTGCTTGTTCCTGACTTCTGATTTTTGCCTAACGTTTTGTGGATGAATTACTGTGTTTGACTTTTGCCCGTCTTCTGATCTTGATTCTGATTTTGCGTTTTCATTTTTTTTTTATTGCTAGTGTGTTTTTCCGGTTTTGACCCTCGTTTGTTTTCTTGTTTATGAGTCTGTCAAGTGACTGTTCTGTAATAAACCGCTCATGGATTCTACTCCTAACACCTCAGGCTCTTCATTACACTGTATTGGTGTACCAGGATTTGCTGTTCCTGTCATCAGCCCCAGGAACCCACTGTGGGCTCAGTCAGGACTCACAGGGTTAGCTGTTGGGTGTTGCATTTTGTGTTGTTGGGTCAGTAGGACAGCTGACCACTGAGGAAGGTACCAGTACCCAGTTCCTTGTTATGTCTAACTACGGCCCTATAGCTATTATTCAAATCCGTGATCCTACTTACTATGTTGTCCCACACTTCCTGATGTCCACAAAGTAAAGTTGGCAAAATTTCCAGGGACGTAAAAATTTTTATTTTGAGGTGATGTTTATGTTTGTTTTTTTTTTCCTTATCCCAGCACTGGAGTATATGCATGGCATAATGACCATAATGTAAGGGTGATAATAATTTCTGCCTGCACTCTGTCTATAATTTATAGTCCTTGGTGCTCCAGTTGGTGCTCACAGGCTTCATCAGGAAGCACCTGCATCATGAGGAACAGAGTCTCTGTTACAACCAGAGACGGACGGAGACACAGATGCACTTTCAATGGAGCTTTATTGATACAACCAGTGGGAAAAGCGGAGCGCGGAGAGTGGTGAGTGGACGCGGGTGATCTTTGTGCAAAGAGGGGGAAGCTGGAGCTGCTCGGGTTAGGGAAGGCAGCAGGGATGTAAAGCGAAGAGACAGAGAGAGAAACCCCGGGGCGTGGGCTGAAGGCGCGGCGTGGCTCGGCGAGGCAGGAAGTTTCTGTGAATCACACAGGAGAGATTAGCAAGAGTCCAAACGTTAAACATTCACGTAATGTGGTGAGAACGAGATCGGACGAGCGTGAAGTGATCTGGTGGTGGTATATATAGTGCCGTGAGAGTGGAGTGTGATTGTGCTCAGGTGCAGCCGATTAAAACTCTGGAGAGGGCGTGTGTTGTGAGTGTGTGTGTGGTGAGCCTGGCGTGTCTGTAACATTACCCCCCCCTTGACGGTCCGCTCCTGAGGACCGCAGACTCCGACGTCATGGTGGACGACCTCTGCCCCGAGGAGCCGGCCGATCGGGGTGTCTGGCGTGGAAGTCCTTGAGAAGAGCGGGGTCGAGGACATCGTTCCGGGGCACACACAATCGCTCCTCGGGGCCGTAACCTTCCCAGTGCACCAAATACTCCAGGCGACCACCACGGCATCGAGAGTCCAAAATGTCCCTTACCAGGTACGCGGACCCCTCGTCCATAATCAGCGGCGGGAGGGCTCCTTGGTCTCACCAGGCTCTGTGGGGGGGGGAACAGACGGGTGGTGAGGTTTTAATGAAGAGACATGGAATACCGGATGGATCTTATATTCAAGTGGAAGTTTCAAATGGTACGTGACAGGGTTGATTTGGTGTGTGATCACGAACGGGCCAATGAATCTGGGACTCAGCTTCTTGCAGGGCAGGTGCATCTTGATATCACGGGTTGACAGCCAGACCTTCTGCCCTGGTCGGTACTCGGGTGCCTTGGACCGTTGAAGGTCCGCCGTTGTCCTGGAGCTGCCGGTGTGCTGAGTCCCAGACCCTCTTGCTCTCCCGGAACCAGTAGTCCACGGCTGGCACATCCGAAGGTTCCCCATCCCATGGGAACAGGGGAGGCTGATAACCGAGTACGCACTGAAAGGGGGTAAGGCCGGTAGTGGGCTGGCGTAAGGAGTTTTGTGCGTACTCGGCCCACCCTAAGAACTGGCTCCAGGCTTCTTGGTGGTCATGGCAAAAGGTACGTAGAAAGCGACCCACCTCCTGAATCTTCCTTTCCGTCTGCCCATTTGTTTGAGGATGGTAACCGGAGGAAAGGCTCACGGTCACTCCTAGGCGTTTGAAGAAGGCTTTCCAGACTCGGGAGGTGAATTGCGGCCCCCTATCTGATACGATGTCCTCCGGTAATCCAAAATATCGGAATACATGGTTAAACAGGCATTCTGCTGTGTCAAAGGCGGTGGGCAGTCCCGGCAGGGGAACTAGGTGGCAGGACTTGGAGAAGCGGTCAATGATTACTAGGACACAGGTGTACCCTCCGGAGGCTGGAAGATCTGTCATGAAATCCACACCTAGGTCTGACCATGGGCGGTTGGGAACGGGCATGGGTAGGAGCTTCCCAGATGGTAATTGGCGAGGGTTCTTGGAGATGGCACATTCTCGGCACCCTTGGACGTACCTTTGAACATGCCAGGCCACCAGAAGCGTTGTTTCAGGAGCGAGAGGGTTCCTTGGGTCCCGGGGTGACCAGTGCCCAGAGAGGTATGCGTAGAGTGGATAAGCAGGCTGCGTTGTGTTCGAGGAATGAACCGCAACCCCAGGGGGCATCCTGGCGGGGCATTGGTGGGAGCACTCGACTCAGGGAGCGTTTCCTCCGACCAGGAGATGGGGCTGACGAAGAGCTTTTCGTGGAGGATGGGCTTAGGTTCGTCACTGGGTTCCTCCCGGCCATGCAGCCGCGACAAGGCGTCCGCCTTGACATTCTTGGGCCTGGGACGGTAGGAGATGGTGAATTGAAACCTCGTGAAGAACAGAGCCCATCGGGCCTGCCGGGGGTTTAGTCTCTTCACAGCCCGGAGATACTCAAGGTTCTTTTGGTCCGTTAGAACAACAAATGGGTGTTTCGCTCCCTCAAGCCAGTGCCTCCACTCTTCTAATGCAAGCTTGATGGCTAGCAGTTCTCGATTACCAATGTCGTAGTTGACCTCTGCCGGGCTGAGTTTTCTTGAGAAGAAAGCACATGGGTGGAGGATTCAGGGGCTCCCCTGCTGCTGCGATAAGACTGCTCCCACTCCGGTGGTCAAGGCGTCGACTTCGACAATGAAAGGCAGCTCCGGTTTGGGATGGGCTAGGAGGGGAGCGGTGGTGAACGCGGTCTTGAGGGTGTCAAAGGCCTGAGTGGCGGCTGGGTTCCAGGTTAGCGAGTTGGGCTTGTTGCGGAGCAGACTGGTGAGCGGGCTGGTGATGGAACTGTATCCGCGGATGAATTGCCGGTAGAAGTTTGCAAAACCTAGGAACCACTGGAACTCTTTTATGGTTGTGGGGGGGGGGCCAGTCCCGGACAGCGGCTACCTTCCTCTTGTCCATCCGGATGCCACTGTGGTCGATGATGTAGCCCAGGAAGTGCACTGAGGACTGGTGAAATGCACACTTCTCGGCTTTGAGGAAGAGCTGGTAATCCTGTAGCCATTGGAAGACCTCCCTCACGTGCTGGCGGTGCTCGGCCAGGTTCCAGGAGTATATCAAGATGTCGTCAATATATACGAGAACTGACTTATGGAGAAAATCCCGGAGCACCGTATGCATAAAGTCCTTCTTGGCCACAAAGAAAAAAAATGGAGGCAGCAGGGGAGGTGGACGGGCGAATATAACCTTGGGCTAGGGTTTTCTGGATGTATTCTTCCATGGCCTTTCCTCGGGAATGGAGAGTGAGTAAATCCATCCCTTGGGCACTGGTTCACCGGGGATAAGGTCAATGGCACAGTCCCATGGCCGATGTGGGGGTAGCTTGGAGGCTTTCCTGGGGCAGAAGACATCCTGGAAGTGGGAGTAGCAGGCTGGAATATCCGGGGGGCGTGCTTCGGGGGAGCTTTCCATGGACGTGGCCTGAACCGGAAGGTGGTGGACACGCGGAGGGGCTGGGGCAGGGAAGTTGGGAAAGCAGGTCCTGAAGCAGTGCTCTCCCCACTTCAAGACTTCCAGGAAAGGATGGGATCATGTAGTTCCAGCCATGGGCGGCCCAGTACAATGTCAGCGGTGGCGTCTTCCAGAACCAGCAAATAAAGTTCCTCAGAGTGCAGAGCCCCGACCTGGAGGTGCAGAGGCCCCGCAAGGTAACGCACTGTTTGGAGGGGCCTCCCAGTTACGGTGGGGACCTGGTAGACCTTCTGCGTGGCGGTGAGTTTGAGGCAGAGCTGGCGGCAGAGGGCACCGGAGATGAAGTTCCCCGCTGACCCAGAATTGAGGAGCATGCAGGCTGGAAGGCACAGATCAGAGGCAGTGAGACATACTACAATGGTGAGTGGTTTCTTAGTATTAAGCACCGGTAGTAGTACACTTACCATTGATCGTGCCGGGCGAGTGGGGCATTCCGCTATGAAATGCCCCAAACGACCACAGTAGAGACAGCGATTCTGGGTCAGCCTCCTCTGCCGCTCCCGCTGACGCTTGATGGCAGCGAGGTCCGAATGCTCGTCGGCTGGTTCTGGGCGGCTGACATGCTCTGGCCGGCGGGGCGCAGCAGGGAATAGCGGCTGATCCTGGTGCTCCTCGAGGCACAGCTGCATACGGGTAGCGAACCTGATGGAAAGCTGGATGAACTTTTCCAGCCTGATGGAGTCCTCGTATGCAGCGAGATGCAGCCGTATGTGAGGATCCAGACCCTGACGATAGGTGGTAATGAGCGCCTGCTCATTCCACCCACTGGCAGCAGCGAGGGTCTGGAACTGCAGGGCAAAATCAGACACCATCATAGAACCTTGTCTTAATCTACATAACCTCTCACCTATTGACAAGTCCCCTGCTGGTGTGCTGAAGACCTCTCTGAAATGCTCCAGGAAACTCGACAGGGAGGTCACGGTGGGGTGGTTCTGGGTCCAGAGGGGCTCAGCCCAGTGAAGGGCCTTCCCATCTAGGTGAGTGATTATGAAGGCCACCTTTGGCCGATCGTCAGGGTATAGCTGAGGCTGCATCTCCAGGACCAGCGAGCACTGAAGCAGAAACCCATTGCAATCCCCCGCCGATCCAGAGAAGGGCGCCGGGATGGCCACGGGACTGGCGATCACAGGAGGTGACGAAGAGGTGGTAGCGGATGCGGAAGTGACTGCAGTGGGAGCGGCCGCAGTGGCGGGGGTGAGAGCGCGGCAAAGCGCCTCCACCAGCTCCGCGATGGGATCCGGAGCGCTCATCCTGGTTGTACCAGAGTGGTGGTCCGATCTTCTGTTACAACCAGAGACGGACAGAGACACAGATGCGCTTTCAATGGAGCTTTATTGATACAACCAGCAGGAAAAGCAGAGCGCGGAGAGTGGTGAGTGGACGCGGATGATCTTTGTGCAAAGAGGGGGAAGCTGGAGCTGCTCGGGTTAGGGAAGGCAGCAGGGACGTAAAGCGAAGAGACAGAGAGAAACCCCGGGGCGTGGGCTGAAGGCGCGGCGTGGCTCGGCGCGGCTCGGCGAGGCAGGAAGTTTCTGTAAATCACACAGGAGAGATTAGCGAGAGTCCAAACGTTAAACATTCACGTAACGTGGTGAGAACGAGATCGGACAAGCGTGAAGTGATCTGGTGGTGGTATATATAGTGCCGTGAGAGTGGAGTGTGATTATGCTCAGGTGCAGCCGATTAGAACTCTGGAGAGGGCGTGCGTCGTGAGTGTGTGTGTGGCGAGCCTGGCGTGTCTGTAACAGTCTCTAGTTTCCACCATACCCCATAATATTACATAAATAACCTACAGTGAGCTTGCCATCTTAGCACCACATATTTTTGTCATTTTTAAATGTTTATTGGTCCAAAACATAAGTATGATGATATTAATATTTTAGAATTTATGTTAGAATGTGTATTACAAGAGTAATTATTAATGATTTTAGTAAATGTTTTGAAGGTTGTTAGAAATAATATAAAGGACAAGTGTATAACCTAAAGTTTTTTGTGGATCTTACACAATCTTTTAGTATTTTTTATGCACTACAAAAGCAGAAGAAAAAGGCTCACTTTCCTATTTTCATCAATGTTTGCATAATACCTGTGACAATGGAGAAAATGATAAAAAAACCCACTAGTATTCTGGTGTAAGATCATGTTTTTCAAATGGTGTTTCCATACAAAATATTTTATAATGAATTGGGTCTTTATAATAAAATACAGTTATTCTAGAGTCCACTATGCAACATTTGGAACAATTATGTATAGGCCATATATTAAACAATAATAATTCATACATTTCAGAGTCTGCCAGGGTTAGTATCTGATTAGAGATATGGAGAAATCCACACTAGATGCTTATTCATTACAGGGAAACACACCCAGATTCATAAACTCATTCATATCCAAAGGCAATTGTAGCTAGAGTAGCTACCCCGAGTTTGATCTTGAAAATGGGCTGATGTCTCTACTGATTTTCCCATGTCCTTCCCTGATGGATTTGTTTCAGGATCAATGGGTTCCTCTTGAAAACCTAAGTGTAGGTAGAATCTGTTAGGAAAGTTTGATGGGTTTGGAAAACAGAACAAAAAGTACACAATGGTAGTATTGTATAAAGCTAACATCTAATCCAAAATTAAGGCTTCTGTGACAGAAAAAAAGCCAGATCAAAAACTACATAAAATGATTTTCTCTTGAAGTAAATGATTTGTAGCCTTCTGCAAGACTGCTGTAAGGTTCAATTCTTTTAGCATTCAACAATCCTCTCTATTAATTCACTAATGTTTTTGTGATACAAATATGGGTATACATCATGTGTGAATGCCTTAGAATATCTTGTGTTCTAAAATAGTAAAGATTCTGTCAAATGTTAAATTCAAACATGCTTTTTAATATGCACATGACTTCAGTTTCTGCAACAGGTTTTTGTAATGGCATAAAACACTGTGCCCCAACTATAACCACTACTGTATATACACAGTGATACACTGCATTACAAAAACAACTCACATTTTTTCCCCTGCCTGTTTCGACCCTGCCTATTTCTAGTTTTTGCCTCTGCCTGCTCTTTGTTGTGTTGTTTGCTGTTTGGCTGGACTTTGGACTGTTTATCACCTGGCGTTTAGATGACCCCTTTGGACTTGTTAGCCCTGGACTTCATGCTGCTTCTGTACTACATCTATGTGATTTATATTGTGCTGGATTCCTACAGGTGGATTTTATTGCTGCACTCTTGTGACTGTTCTTCCATTAAAATGTATTATTAAAAACTCTGAACCTAGCACCTGTTGCATCTTGCACTTGGGTCCTAAATCCGTGGCCTCTGACAGAACCATCTGGCCAGTCATGGACCTAGCAGACACTTTGAGCATGCAGAAGCTCTTCCATTTCCTGTTGCAGACCTATGAAGCACATCAGCACCGGCTCCAGGACCTTAGCACTGCAACCCAAGAACTGATACACCGCATCAGTCAGCCATCCTTGCCATTCACTGCAGCAGCTTCAGTGCCTTTGACATCTATGTCATCAGCGAATTCGCCAGCCCTGCCTCGAGAACTGCATCTGCCTCATCCAGACCGTTTCTCCGGAGAGCCTGGACTTTTGGGCAATCACCAAGTGGGTGTGTAAATTCACTAGTTATTTTGGGACACCCCAGCAAATCATTGAATTCACGTGTTCTAATCACTTCCATTGCCACAGGTGTATAAAATCAAAACGCTAGGCATGCAGACAAGTTCTACAAACATTTTTGAAAGAATGGGTCACTTTCAGTAGTTCAGTGAATTCAAGTATGGTACTGTGATAGGTTTCCACCTATGCAATAAGTCCATTCCTGAAATTTCCTCACTACTAAATATTCCATGGTCAACTGTTAGTGGTATTTTATCAAAGTTGAAGCAATTTGGAACAACAGCAACTCAGCCACAAAATGATAGGCCACATAAAATTACAGAGCGGGGTCAGCGCATGCTGAGGTGCACAGTGCACAGAAGTCGACAACGTTTTGCAGGGTCAATAGCTACAGACCTCCAAACTTCATGTGACCTTCAGATTAGCTCAAGAACAGTGCATAGAGAGCTTCATGGAACGGGTTTTCATGGCTGAGCAGCTGCA
Source organism: Hemibagrus guttatus (assembly GCA_033459395.1). Lineage (NCBI taxonomy): Eukaryota > Metazoa > Chordata > Actinopteri > Siluriformes > Bagridae > Hemibagrus > Hemibagrus guttatus. The sequence continues at coordinate 21,159,959 of JAUCMX010000016.1, read as the reverse complement.
TCCAAGCCTTACATCACCAAGTGCAAAGCAAAGCATAGGACGCAATGGTGTAAAGCACGCCGCCGCTGGACTCTAGAGCAGTGGAGATGTCCTCTGGAGTGACGAATCACGCTTTGCTGTCTGGCAATCTGAAGGATGAGTCTGGGTTTGACGGTTGCCAGGAGAACGGTAATTGCCTGACTGCATTGGAGGGGGGATTATTATGTGGGGCTATTTTTCAGGGGTTGTGCTTGGCCCTTTAGTTCCAGTGAAAGGAACTCTTAATGCTTCAGCATACCAAGACATTTTGGACAATTTCATGCTCCCAACTTTGTGGAAACAGTTTGGGGATAGCCCCTTCCTGTTCCAACATGACTAAGGTCAAGTTTGTTGTCTTTGACTGGCATGCACAGTCCTGACCTCAACCCGAAAGAACACCTTTGAAGCCAGGCTTTCTCATCCAACATCAGTGCCTGACATCACAAAGGCGCTTCTAGAGGTATGGTTAAAAATTCCCAACACACTCCTAAACCTTGTAGAAAGCCTTCCCAGAAGAATTGAAGCTGTTATATCTGTAAAGGGCAGGCCAACTCCATATTAAACTCTACGGATTAAAAATGGGATGTCATTAAAGTTCATGTACGTGTAAAGACAGTAGTCCCAAAACTTTTGAAAATATAATGTAATACTTGAAACATAATTTAGTTTTTGGTGGTGGCGATCATGTAGCAGTGCTCCAGTATCGCCATTAAAATCTCAGGCCAATTTCCTTGACTACAGGAAGATATGAATGATTTCATCAACCTTCAGTAACTGCTTAATAAAAAAACGTTAGTGTACTTCTCAAAACATACGTTGTTTACCCATATATTAGTCCACAGACATTTAGTCTCAGCAGCAGGTTTTTGTCATGGTTTAAAACACTGTGCTGCCCCCATACACAGTGATAAACACCCATACAAAAACGTCATTCTGTGACATTAACTTTAACCTAAACATGTGTGTGTGTGTTCAGTTTTGAAGCACTTCTTTTCTCCAAACATTCAAAAAAAATTTCATAGATTTGCATTGTTTTAATATATCTGAAAGCTTTTTTTAAAATTATTTTTAATTTCTGAAAGGGTCAAGACAAATTAGAACAATTTTTTTGTACACTTAATGAAATGTTTACTGTTTTAACATATGTACATGGCTTTTGGTGAGCACCTGCTTATCATTATTATTATTATTATTATTATTATTATTATTATTATTATTATTATTATTATCATTTTCTACCACTTTTCAGTGTCATGATGGGAGTTGCACAGCATGAGTTGCTTTCAGCTGCTCCCTGTTTGGGGTCGCCACAGCGGACCAACTGGTCCGCACAACAACTTGGCAAATGTTTTACACCGGATGCCCTTCCTGACGCAACCCTCCCATTTTTCCGGGCTTGGGACCGGCACTGCATCCAGTGGCTGGGGTTGAGGCATTGGCTGGGAATCGAACCCGGGCCTGGAGTTGTACAGCATGAGGTTTATATAAAATTTTTTTCTGATTCTGTAATGGTTATCACTGCCCACTGCTATTGCACGATAATTCATACCATAAAACATTCACCCAAAACAAAAACTCTGATAAAATTCTCAGAACAGACTAAGATTTTCACATTACATTAAATAATTCTCAGCCTAAATTTATTGCCTTTTGTGTGTATTCTGCACAGTTTGTATTGCAATGTGTACAAACAATATTTGTTCATAATAATATCCAGTAATATTTATTTAAGAAACAAGACAATATCAGAATCAGAATCAATCAGCTTTATTTGCCAAGTGTGTGCAGAAAGGCAAGGAATTTGTTGTGGTTTTTTTAAGGTGCTCATGGTACATACATATATACATACATACATACATACATACATACATACATACATACATACATACATACATACAGTGGGGCAAAAAAGTATTTAGTCAGCCAACAATTGTGCAAGTTCTCCCACTTAAAAAGATGAGAGAGGCCTGTAATTTTCATCATAGGTACACTTCAACTATGAGAGACAGAATGAGAAAAAAAAATCCAGAAAATTACATCGTCTGATTTTTAAAGAATTTATTTGCAAGTTATGGTGGAAAATAAGTATTTGGTCAATAACAAAAGTTCATATCAATGCTTTGTTATATACCCTTTGTTGGCAATGAAAGAGGTCAAACGTTTTCTGTAAGTCGCCACAAGGTTTTTACACACTGTTGCTGGTAGTTTGGCCCATTCCTCCATGCAGATCTCCTCTAGAGCAGTGATGTTTTGGGGCTGTTGCTGGGCAACACGGATTTTCAACTCCCTCCAAAGATTTTCTATGGGGTTGAGATCTGGAGACTGGCTAGGCCACTTCAGGACCTTGAAATGCTTCTTACGAAGCCACTCCTTCGTTGCCCGGGCGGTGTGTTTGGGATCATTGTCATGCTGAAAGACCCAGCCACGATGGGCTGATCCAGATCCAGAAAATCACATTGTCTGATTTTTAAAGAATTTATTTGCAAATTATGGTGGAAAATAAGTATTTGGTCACCTACAAAAAAAGCAAGATTTCTGGCTCTCACAGACCTGTAACAACTTCTTTAAGAGGCTCCTCTGTCCTCCACTCGTTGTGCAAGCATGTTGTGGCAAAGGTGAGAGGGGTCTATGATGATGTTACCTGCCCGTTTCTTCACTCTAGAGTTGTACAGGTACTGAAGGTTGGGCAGGTGTACACCAAAAACAAAATATTAAAATATTAAACTATTAACTATTTTTGGTGCCATTTACCTATAATAAATGTCGCCAATCTTCTTCAAAACTGTTGTAATGTTCTTTTCCTTTAAAAATATTACAAGTATTTCAAATACTAATCATAAGAAATTCATCTGTTTTCCAAAGATCTATAGGTTTTTGTAATGGCATAAAACACTGTGCCCCACCCACCCCAGCCAGCACAGTGATGCACTCCAGTACAAAAACAATTCCAGATGTTAACTGAATAAACTACTTCAATGCCAGAAGTTCCCTTCCTATAGGAATAATAAACAAAAACAGAAAATGATTTCATGTGAACTAATTTGTATTTTGTTTTAAATATACATTTATTTATTTATTTATTTATATATATTAGGTATTTAATTTGTTAGTAAGTTTTCCATATACATTAAGACTAGATAGTCAGATGGTTTACACAGCATCTGCACTCTTCCGTTTTCATCAATGATGCCATCACTGAATTTTTTTCAGTGAATTTGAGTTCACTGATGGCATCAGTAACATTTCCACCACGGGTTGGAATTCTTCTTCTAGGTTTTCCAATCTTCAAAACTGTTGTAATGTCCTTTTCCTTTAAAAAATATTACAAGTATTTCAAAAACTAATCATGAGAAATTTCATTTGTTTTCCAAAGATCTATAGGTTTTTGTAATGGCATAAAACACTGTGCCCCAGCTACTTAGCCACAGTGATGCACTCCAGTACAAAAACAATTTCCAGATGTTAACCGAATAAACTACTTCAATGCCAGAAGTTCCCTGCCTATAGTAATAATAAACAAAAAACAGAAAATGATTTCATGTGAACTAATTTGTACCTTTTAAAAAATAAATAAATAAATAAATAAATAAATAAATAAATAAATATATATATATATATATATATATATATATATATATATATATATATATATATATATATATATATATATATATATATATATATATATATATATATATATATATATATATATATATATATATATAGGTATTGGGGGGCATGGTGGCTTGGTGGTTAGCAGGTTTGCCTCACACCTCCAGGTTTGGGGTTTGATTCCCGCCTCTGCCATGTGTATGGAGTTTGCATGTTCTCCCCATGCCTTGGGGGTTTCCTCCCCTGGTCCAAAGACATGCATTGTAGGTTGATTGGAGTCTCAAAATTATCTGTAGTGTATGCGAATGAGATTGTGTGCGTGCCCTGCGATGGGTTGGCACTCTGTCCAGGGTATATCCTGCCTTGATGCCCATTGATGCCTGAGATAGGCACAGGCCCAGGTACAGGCTGTGACCGAAGAATAGATCGAAAAAGCGGTAGACGATGAATGAATGAATGAATGAATGAATATTAGGTATTTAATTTGTTAGTAAGTTTCCCATATACATTAAGGCTCTGTGATCATCTCAAGGTAAAATTGCTTATGACTGTAGGTTTTTGTAGTACTGCATTTCACTGTGGCCGTAGTTATCACAACGGTATACTTCAGGACAAAAACCACACCTAAGACTTTAACTTCTGCTTGTACGGGATTTAGGTGAGTAAAGCTTTTTTTCTTTACACCACATAAAATACTTAACAATATTTAACACTGGAACATGGCCAGTTTATTGATGTACTTTTATTGACGCACAGTTTATTGACGTAACATAATGAGTGAATTAAAATGCACAACTTGTAAATGTATGATTGCATATTCCACCAACCTGGACCATGTATTTTTTTTAAATTATATATTAGATTGTGAAAATATGTAAATTTGTACCTTTTCTACCATAATCAGTTACAGAGATAAAATATTTACAGGTTTATATTAATGTGTAGATTAAAAGAGTTATTCTAAAGCATTCTAGTACTATTAATGAAAAGCAAATGTTTAAAACAGATATAATGGTATGGTAAAAATATTTTTGTACATTTTTAAGTAATAAAACAACTAACTAACTAACTAACTAACTAACTAACTTACTTCTTCTTCTTCTTCTTTCGGCTTTTCCCTTCAGGGGTCGCCACAGCGAATCATCTCTCTCCACCTATCCCTATCTTCTGCATCCTCAACCCTTGCACCCACTAGCTTCATATCCTCATTAATTCCATCCATATACCTCCTCTTTGGCCTTCCTCTTTGCCTCCTGCCTGGCAGCTCCATGTCCAACATTCTCCTACCAATATACTCACTCTCCCTCCTCTGAACATGTCCAAACCATCTTAATCTGGCCTCCCTAACTTTGTCCCCCAAACGTCCAACATGAGCTGTCCCTCTGATGTACTCGTTCCTAATCCTGTCCAATCTTGTCACTCCCAAAGAGAACCTCAACATCTTCAGCTCTGCTACCTCTAGCTCTGACTCCTGTCTCTTCCTCAGTGACACTGTCTCTAAACCATACAGCATGGCCGCTCTCACCACTGTCCTGTACACCTTCCCCTTGATTCTTGCTGATATTTTCTGATCACACAGAACTCCCGACACCTTTCTCCACCCATTCCAACCTGCCTGCACTCGCTTCTTTACCTCTTTCCCACACTCTCCATTACTCTGGACTGTTGACCCCAAGTACTTAAACTCCTGTACCTTCTTCACCTCTTCACCCTGTAACCTTACTGTTCCACTTCCCTCCCTTTCATTCACACACATGTACTCAGTCTTACTACGACTGACTTTCATTCCTCTTCTCTCCAGCGCAAACCTCCACCTCTCCAGGTTTTCCTCCACCTGCTCCCTGCTCTCACTACAGATCACAATGTCATCTGCAAACATCATTGTCCAAGGAGACTCCTGTCTGACCTCCTCTGACAACTGGTCCATCACCATAGCAAACAGGAATGGGCTCAGAGCCGATCCCTGATGCAGTCCCACCTCCACATTGAACTCCTCTGTCTGACCCACAGCACACCTCACCACTGTCCTGCTCCTCTCATACATGTCCTGCACCACTCTGACATACTTCTCCGCTACTCCTGACTTCCTCATACAGTACCACAGCTCTTCTCTTGGCACCCTGTCATACGCTTTCTCCAAGTCTACAAACACACAGTGCAACTCCCTCTGACCATCCCTATACTTCTCCATCAAAATCCTCAGAGCAAAAATTGCATCCGTTGTGCTCTTTCTGGGCATGAAGCCATACTGCTGCTCACAAATTTCCACTACCTTCCTTAACCTAGCTTCCACTACTCTTTCCCATACCTTCATTGTATGGCTCATCAACTTTATCCCCCTATAGTTACTGCAACTCTGCACGTCACCCTTATTCTTAAAGATCGGCACTAACACACTTCTTCTCCATTCCTCAGGCATCCTCTCACTCTCTAAAACACTGTTGAACAAATTAGCTAAAAATTCCACTGCTGCCTCTCCCAGACACTTCCAGACCTCCACCGGGATGTCATCAGGACCAACTGCCTTCCCACTTTTCATCCTCTTCAAAGCCTTCCTGACTTCATCCTTTCTAATGTTATCTACTTTCTGTTCCACAGAGTTCACCCCTTCTACTCTTTTTTCCCTCTCATTTTCCTCATTCATCAGCTCCTCAAAGTATTCCTTCCATCTCCTCTGTACACTCTGCTCACTTGTGAGCACCCTTCCATCTCTATCCTTAATAAATCTAACTTGCTGCACATCCTTCCCATCTCGATCCCTCTGCCTAGCTAACTTGTACAAGTCCTTCTCTCCTTCTCTAGTGTCTAACCTAGTGTACAACTCTTCATATGCCTTCTGCTTGGCCTTAGACACCTCCCTCTTCACTCTGCGCTGTAACTCCTTGTATTCCTGTCTATTCTCTTCAGTCCTGTCCATGTCCCACTTCTTCTTGGCTAACCTCTTCCTCTGGACACTATCCTGAACTTCCTCATTCCACCACCAAGTCTCCTTATCTTCTTTCCTCCTTCGAGATGACACACCCAGCACCTTTCTCCCTGTCTCCCTGATCACTTCTGCTGTAGTTTCCCAGTCATCTGGCAGCACTACCTGACCACCCAGAGCCTGCCTCAACTTCTGTCTAAATTCCTCACAACATTCCTCCTTTTTCAGCTTCCACCACTTGGTTTTCTTCTCTGTCTCTGACCTCTTCTTCTTACAGACCATCAGAGTCATCCTACACACCACCATCCTATGCTGTCTGGCTACACTCTCTCCCACTACCACTTTACAGTCACTAATCTCTTTCAGATTGCCTCTTCTACATAGGATGTAGTCTACCTGTGTTCTCCTACCTCCACTCTTGTAAGTCACTCTATGCTCCTCCCTCTTCTGAAAATAAGTGTTAACCACACCCATGTTCATCCTCTTAGCAAAGTCCACTACCATCTGTCCTTCAAGGTTCCTTTCCTTAACTCCAAACTTGCCCATCACCTCCTCATCACCTGTGTTCCCCTCGCCAACATGTCCATTAAAATCCGCTCCTATCACCACTCTCTCACCCGTGGGAATACTCTCCATCACCTCATCTAATTCACTCCAGAATCTCTCTTTCTCCTCTAACTCACAACCTACCTGTGGGGCATAACCACTAACAACATTCAACATCACCCCTTCAATCTCTAACTTCAGACTCATCACCCTGTCTGACACTCTCTTCACCTCCAGAACATTCCTCACAAACTCCTCCTTCAGGACCACACCTACCCCATTTCTCTTACTATCCACACCATAATAAAACAGCTTGAATCCTGCTCCTATACTACGAGCCTTGCTACCCTTCCACCTGGTCTCCTGTACACACAGTATATCCACCTTCCTTCTCTCCATCACATCAGCCAGCTCTCTACCTTTCCCTGTCATAGTACCAACATTCAGAGTTCCTATTCTCAGTCCTACACTCTTACCTTTCCTCTTCTCTCTCTGTCTGCGCACTCTCCTCCCTCCTCTACTTCTTCGACCAACAGTAGCCCAATTTCCACCGGCGCCCTGTAGGTCAACGGCGCCGATGGCGGTCGTTGTTAACCCGGGCCTCGACCGATCCGGTATGAAATTTGTACTGACGATTCGCATGCTTAAATTTGGCAATGTTTTACGCCGGATGCCCTTCCTGACGCAACCCTCTCTATTTATCCGGGCTTGGGACCGGCACAGAAGTCACTGGACTGTGACCCCCATGGCTAGATTAACTAACTAACTTACTAAATAAATAAATAAATAACTAAATAACTAAATAAATAATATTCACATAAATAAAATCTGATGCTCTGCTCTGTCCTTCAAGTAGTGCATTATGAATTGTATAAATTCTTTTTTAAAAACATTTCAAACATTTTTCAATTCAAATGTTTTAATTTTTAAAACATTTGTTTCCCATCTCATATTATATAAAATTTTTTATAATATTTTTTATAAAAAATATAAAAAACAAACATGGCTAAGTACATGCCAGATACATCTTTTGACATATTTGGGGTTCTACTTCCTTCTAATGGAATATTTACAGCAGGCTTTTATTCAGCCTTAATCCCAGCAAATTCAGTCCAGAACTCAGAGATATAAAGAAAAACATAAGGGGACAAACAGACCCCTGTAGGCACTATAATTGTTTATGTTCATGACTGTCACGACTCGCACTAGAGGTGACCGCGAGAGGGAGCCCTCGCCCGTATTTTGAGTTTACTTCCGGATTACCTGGGGATTTAAATACGGTGCGCACCACCTGCATGACGCGAAGTAATGTTCCTTGTGACTATACCGAGCGTTTACCCTGACGGATTTCTGGCCTTGACGTGGATTGTTTATTGGATTCTCTTTTGCTTGTTCTTTGATGTTGGATTGTTTGGTTTTTGGACTTTGAACTGTTTTCGTTTCTCTCTCTTTGGATTACCCTTGTTGGACTTTATCGCTTGGATTTTGGATTACCTGTTGCCGAACTATTGCCTGTCCCCGATTTACGATACTGTGTTTTCCCTACCGCCGGCTCGGCATATGGATCCGGACACTTCCGCCTCTGGCGGAGCCCCGTTACAGATTACTTCGCCTCTCACGGATTCAGCGGAGCTGCGCGAAATCATCGTGCGGCAAGGAGCGATTATTCGCTCCTATCAAGATCAGCTGGCGGATATGCAGGCTCAGCTGAGCCAAGTGGCGATCGCTTCTCCTCGCGATCCGCCGCCTACGCATGGTGAGTCACCCCGGCTGGCGCTGCCAGAAAAATTCAATGGATCAGCTGATCGCTGTCGCGGGTTTTTGCGGCAGTGCGAGGTGTTTTTCTCACACCAGCCGGGAATGTACCGTGAGGAGGGGACTAAGTGCGCGTTTCTCATGTCACTTTTGACTGACAGGGCCTTAGAGTGGGCTTCGGCAGTGTGGGACGCCGACCCGCAGATCAAAGCCTCCTATGACTATTTTTCTGGGATGATTAAGGAGGTGTTTGAATACCCAGCGGGCGGCAAGGACATTTCTGTCCGCTTGATGGAGCTACGCCAGGGCTCCGAGGCAGCAGCGGACTACGCCATCCGGTTCCGCACGTTAGCTGCCCAGTCAGGCTGGAACGACGCGGCTCTGTGGGCCGTCTTTCGTGCCGGGTTGCACCCCGCCCTCCAGTCCGAGCTTGCATGTCATGAGGAGGCCACCACCCTGTCGCAGTTTGTAGCCACGGCTATTCGCCTGGACAATCTGCGGCGCCAACACCGAGCAGGGGCTCATGCTTCAGCTCGCCCCCAGAGGCGTATGGATTACTCTTCACATCGTGAGGAGGAGCCTGAACCCATGCAGCTGGGGAGATCTGGGCTGGCAGTTCAGGGACACCGGTCTCGAGGTCAGATGAGGTTGTGCTACCGCTGCGGGGCATCTGGACATCTGAGTCCTCGGTGCCCTGAAAGGTTCCCAGCGACTCCGGTGGGTGACATTTCTTCATTTCTGAACTTGACAGTGCCAGCTTCGTTACATATGTCTGACCGCTGCTTCCCCGTTTCAGCCTTAATTGACTCTGGAGCGGCCGTGAACCTCGTAGACCGGGGCCTGGTGGAGGAACTTGGGATCCCCATCTTCCCCTGCGTACCAGCTTTGAGGATTACGGCCATCGACAGTCAGCCCATTGGAGAGGGCTATTTGAAACACCAAACGGAGTTACTGGACTTTCAGGTCGGACTATTTCACTATGAACGGTTGGCGTTTTATGTCACTTCGTCACCAGCCAACCCCGTGATTCTAGGGTTCCCGTGGTTGAGGCGCCATGATCCACACATTTCCTGGCGGTCGGGGGAGCTGGTGCGTTGGTCCATCACGTGTCAGAGGGGATGCCTACGGGACCCCGTAGCGAGACCGTGCAGGACTTCTCAGGTGCAGAGGCCCCTCGAGGCGGCTGGCGGTCACCTTCCCAGCCAATACATGGACTTCCACATGGTGTTCAGTGAGGAGAGGGCGGCTCGTCTACCTCATCATCAGGTCTGGGATTGTGCCATTGACCTGCTACCTAACGCCTCCCCCCCCAAGGGGCGGATTTACCCCCTCTCTCTTCCGGAGTCCAAGGCCATGGAGGAGTATATCGAGTCGTCACTGGCAGCAGGCCACATTCGGCCATCCACGTCCCCAGCAGCCGCAGGGTTCTTTTTTGTGGGGAAAAAGGATGGAGGCCTTCGGCCGTGCATCGACTACAGGGGGCTGAACGCTGTCACCATTCGGTACCCCTACCCACTGCCATTGGTGCCCGCAGCTCTGGAGCAGCTGCGGGGAGCGCGGGTGTTCACCAAACTGGACCTCCGTAGTGCGTACAACTTGGTGCGCATCCGAGAGGGGGACGAGTGGAAGACTGCATTTCACACGACTCATGGACATTATGAGTACTGCGTGATGCCTTTTGGCCTCACCAACGCCCCAGCAGTGTTTCAGGCCCTTATCAACGAGGTTTTCCGGGACCTGCTGGGAAGAAGTGTCATCGCCTACATCGACGACATCCTGGTGTACTCGGCCTCCATGGAGGAGCATGTGATCCAGGTTAGGGAGGTACTCGCCAGATTGCAACAGCACCACCTCTATGTCAAGTTGGAGAAGTGCGAATTTCACTGTTCCCAGGTAACGTTCCTAGGATACGTGATTTCGCATCAGGGAGTGGAGATGGATGCAGTCAAGGTCCAGGCAGTTACGGGGTGGCCCGAACCTTCTACGGTGCGGGAGCTGCAGCGTTTCCTGGGCTTCGCCAACTTTTACCGGCGGTTCATACGGAACTACAGCTCAGTAGCCGGGCCCCTGACGTCATTACTCAGGGGGAAGCCCAAAAAACTGTCCTGGACGGACCAGGCCCGTACAGCCTTCCTTCAGTTGAAGGATCGATTCACCACAGCACCCATCCTAAGACACCCTGACCCGGAGCTGCCGTTCGTGGTGGAGGTTGACGCCTCCTGCAGTGGCATAGGGGCGGTGCTCTCCCAACGGCATGGGGAGCCCGGGAAACTCCATCCTTGTGCTTTCCACTCAAGGAAATTGACGGCCGCGGAAAGAAACTATGATGTCGGTAACCGAGAGCTACTGGCCATCAAGGCGGCACTAGAGGAGTGGCGCCACTGGCTGGAGGGGGCACGTCATCCATTTCAAGTACTCACTGACCACCGTAACCTGGAGTACCTCCGAGGAGCCAAGCGGCTGAACCCTCGACAGGCTCGGTGGGCACTTTTCTTCACCCGGTTTGTGTTTACGGTGACGTACCGCCCTGGGTCCAAGAACGGCAAGGCAGATGCTCTCTCCAGACAGTTCGAGTCGGCCGGTGATCCCAGCAAACCAGAGCCCATCCTGCCGGCCACCGCTCTTCTGGCACCGGTCCGTTGGGACCTCATGGAGGAAATTCGGTGAGCTCACGCCGACGAGCCGCCACCCGCCAGCTGTCCGCCGGATAGGACCTTCGTGCCCCAACTGTTCCGGCAACAAGTGATGCAGTGGGTGCACGAGGCCCCCAGTTCTGGACATCCAGGTATTCGCCGTTCGACGCAGCTCACATGTCGCCGGTTCTGGTGGCCCTCTCTGGGCTCGGATGTAGAGGAGTACGTGCTTGCTTGCCCGACGTGTGCGCAGTCGCGGACCAGTCGCCATCTCCCGGAGGGACTGCTGGAGCCCCTTCCGATTCCCCGGCGCCCATGGTCGCACCTGTTGGTGGACTTTTTAACCGACCTGCCGGATTCGGGGGGATTTACTGCCGTTATGGTCGTGGTGGACCGGTTTTCCAAAGGGTGCCGGCTGATTCCACTAGAGGGACTGCCCACGGCCATGCAGACGGCCGACGCCATGTTCCAGCATGTGTTCCGCAACTTCGGCCTACCCGAGGATATTGTGTCGGATCGGGGCCCGCAGTTCACCTCCCGGGTGTGGGGGGCGCTGTGTGGCCGTCTGGGCATCGGGGTGAGCCTAAGCTCCGGTTATCACCCCCAATCTAACGGGCAGGCGGAGCGACTCAACCAAGAGATTGGACGCTTCCTCAGGTCCTACTGTAGCAGGGAACAGCATCGGTGGAGTGAATTCCTGCCGTGGGCGGAGTACGCTCAGAACTCCCTTATTCACTCCTCCACAGGACTGACGCCATTTCAGTGCGTCTTGGGCTACCAACCACCTTTGTTCCCTTGGTCCGGGGAGCCTTCCGACGTCCCTGCTGTGGAGGAGTGGTATCGTATGAGCCACTAGGTGTGGGAGCGCGCTCATGTTCGTCTACAGAGGGCTGTGAGGAGGCAGAGGATTCAGGCGGATCGTCGTCGCCGACCGCACCCGTCCTACCAGGTGGGACAGAAAGTCTGGCTGTCGACCCGCAATCTCCGTCTTCGTCTGCCCTGCAGGAAGCTTAGCCCCAAGTTCGTCGGCCCGTTTGAAATCATTCGCCGGGTCAACCCAGTGGCTTACCGTCTCCGGCTCCCAGCATCCTATCGTATATGCCCGACCTTCCACGTGTCTCTGCTCAAGCCTGCGCACCCTGCGGCCGGGGAGGCGGGGACCGGTGCGGCGCCGCCACCGCCGCTGGACATTGAGGGGTCTCCGGCGTACCAGGTGCGGACCCTCCTGAACTCCAGGCGAGTCCGATCCCGTCTGCAGTATCTGGTGGACTGGGAGGGGTACGGCCCCGAGGAGCGCTCGTGGGTGGACTCCGGGGACATCCTCGACCCGTCGCTGATTGAGGACTTCCACCGCACTCATCCGGGGAGACCTGCTCCGCGCCCGAGGGGGCGCCCTCGGCGTAGAACCTCGGGAGTTGTTCCTAGAGGGGGGGGGCTCTGTCACGACTCGCACTAGAGGTGACCGCGAGAGGGAGCCCTCGCCCGTATTTTGAGTTTACTTCCGGATTACCTGGGGATTTAAATACGGTGCGCACCACCTGCATGACGCGAAGTAATGTTCCTTGTGACTATACCGAGCGTTTACCCTGACGGATTTCTGGCCTTGACGTGGATTGTTTATTGGATTCTCTTTTGCTTGTTCTTTGATGTTGGATTGTTTGGTTTTTGGACTTTGGACTGTTTTAGTTTCTCTCTCTTTGGATTACCCTTGTTGGACTTTATCGCTTGGATTTTGGATTACCTGTTGCCGAACTATTGCCTGTCCCCGATTTACGATACTGTGTTTTCCCTACCGCCGGCTCGGCATATGGATCCGGACACTTCCGCCTCTGGCGGAGCCCCGTTACAATGACAGTACAATCAGAAAAAGACTGAATAAGTATGGCTTTCACAGAATGGTGGTTAGGAAAAATCCCATTGTTTCCAAAAAGAATGCGGCAGATAAAATACAATTCTTTTTTAATCTCCTTGAAACCAGAAGAAATATTGTAAATGTTGTATAAAGGTTACTGCAATATTCATTTACTGTATAAATCTTTTTAAAAACAAATGAATGATTTAAATGGTTAAAAAGAAGTAAGTGATGTTAAAGACTATATGAGGCATGCAAAAGTAAACAGTTTCCCATGAACTTGATTACAATTTCAAAGATTAGCAGCAGAAAATGCTGCAAACTTTGGAATGTACTGTAACTATAAAATAAATATTGACCAAACGTCAGGTTTAATGTAAAAATCGTCCTGCTGATTCAGTAAATTACCACAATGTGAAATGAGACATTGATGAGAAGTTGATGTAAAGGTTTTACTTCCAGAAATTTGTTTACCTTGCAAGTGTATTTATAATTTTTTTTCTGTTTTTGGGACATTTTAGAGCAAATGCAATTTTAAATTTTCTTTGATATGAAGCTGATTATAATGAAACTGTTTCTACACAAAAAGCTTATGGGAAGCACACAGCAGTCCATTATACAGTCACCAAAAAATGTGTTTCAAGCTGAAGAATCTGTGAATGGAGAACAAGAATATCAAGAGAAGGAGAACCTGGGCAAATTCTGCTAAAAGAAAAAGTCTTAACTCATTAACAGAACAGTTATAGAATAATTGGAGATAAAGTATTTAGATAAGAAATATTACACAATATTTGTGAAAAAAAAAAGATTCCATCAAGGAATCCATCAAAAATATATAATGACTGCATTTCGTTGCCTTGTACTTATGTGCGATGACAATAAAGTTGAATCTAATCTAATAAGTTATGATTAATGGTGTTGCTAAAAGAAAATGACAAAAGAAATACATTCCACAGTTTATAATAATATTCTTTATTCCAGTGTATAACATTATAGAGAATAGAAAGCACAAGAGTATCACAACAAAACAAAACTAGTTTTGGAATTTATTAATAAAAGTTATTTTAAATATCATCAAAACATTCTTCAAAAGAGTGCTTTCCTTATTTTTCCTTATGTTTTCCTTGTTGTTCTTTTCATTATAACATATTACTCAGTATTTCTAATACTATAGTAGAATACAATATTTATAACATTATATTCTAAGTATTTCTAATACTAACATATTACTACTAACCAACTAACTATATTGAAAAAGTTTTGGGACACGCCTGCAAATCATTGAATTCAGGTGTTTCAATCACTTCCATGGACACAGGTGTATGAAATAAAAAAAATAGGCATGCAGACAAGTTCTACAAACATTTGTGAAAGAATGGGTCACTCTCAGGAGCTCAGTGAATTCAAACGTGGTACCGTGATAGGTTGCCACCTATGCAATAAGTCCATTCCTGAAATTTCCTCTCTACTAAATATTCCACGGTCAACTGTTAATGGTATTTTATCAAAGTGGAAGCAATTTGGAACAACAGCAACTCAGCCACAAAATGATAGGCCACGTAAAATCACAGAGCGACACGCTCTTACTCTTACACGCTCTTATTGCAGTCAGGAACAGCACCGGTGGAGCAAGTTCCTCCCCTGGGCCGAATATGCCCAGAACTCCCTCACCCATTCCTCCACGGGGCTCACACCCTTCCAATGCATCTTTGGTATATCAACCTCCCCTGTTTCCCTGGTCTGGAGAGCCCTCCGATATCCCCGCCGTGGACGAGTGGTCTAGGCTCAGTCAGGAAGTGTGGGAGCTGGCTCATGTTCATCTGCAGAGAGCTGTCAGGAGGCAACAAATACAGGCGGATCAGCGTCGCCACCCCCACACTGCCTACGTGGTCAGGCAACGGGTTTGGCTGTCCACCCGCAACTTAAGACTTCGGTTACTGTGCCGTAAGTTAAGCCTGAAGTTCATTGGCCGCTTCATAGTTCATAGTCCACCAAGTCAACCCAGTGTCTTACTGCCTGCGGCTTCCCCCTACATACTGCATCTCCCGCACATTCCATGTCTCCCTCCTCAAACCTGCCCATGGATGCCAGTCATACAGCTCCCCAAATGCCCCCCCCACCCAAGCCTTCGCCCCCGCTGGACATTGATGGGGCTTCGGCCTACACGGTGCATGCCCTCTTGAACTCCCAACGGGTCCGGAACCATCTCCAGTACCTGGTGGACTCAGAGGGCTACGGCCAAGAGGAACATTCTTGGGTTTGACATCCTTGACCCCTCCTTGACTGAGGAGTTCCACCGGATCCACCGTAACAGACCCGCCACCCGGCCCCGGGGCAGGCCATGTCGTAGAACACCAGGAGGTGTTCGGGGGGGGGGGGGGGGGAATGGGGAGCACTTCTCCTGAGTTCTGATTAGTCACGTGACTCTCTTCCGGTTCCCACAGACATCTAAACCGCACGCACACCGGGTGCTATGCAAAGTATCATCCCCGGTGGCATACCAAGTGTTCCATTGTCTGTATCGTTGCTATTCACGTTCTGACCTTTTGCTTGTTCCTGACTTCTGATTTTTGCCTACCGTTTTGTGGATGAATTACTGTGTTTGACTTTCGCCCGTCTTCTGATCTTGATTCTCGTTTTGCGCTTTCGGTTTTTTTTATTGCTAGTGTGTTTTTCCGGTTTTGACCCTCGTTTGTTTTCTTGTTTATGATTCTGTCTAGTGGCTGTTCTGTAATAAACCGCTCATGGATTCTACTCCTAACACCTCAGGCTCTTCATTACACTGTATTGGTGTACCAGGATGAGCTGTTCCTGTCATCAGCCCCAGGAACCCACTGTGGGCTCAGTCAGGACTCACAGGGTTAGTTGTTGGGTGTTGCATTTTGTGTTGTTGGGTCAATAGGACAGCTGACCACTGAGGAGGGTACCAGTACCCAGTTCCTTGTTATGTCTAACTATGGCCCTATAACTATTATTCAAATCCGTGATCCTACTTAATATGTTGTCCCACACTTCCTGATGTCCACAAAGTAAAGTTGGCAAAATTGCCAGGGATTTTAATAATTTTATTTTGGGGTGATGTTTATGTTTGGGTTTTTTTCCTTATCCCAGCACTGGAGTATATGCATGGCATAATGACCATAATGTAAGGGTGATAATTTCTGCTTGCACTCTGTCTGTAATTTATGGTCCTTGGTGCTCCAGTTGGTGCTCACAGGCTTCATCAGGAAGCACCTGCATCATGAGGAACGGAGTCTCTAGTTTCCACCATACCTCATAATATTACATAAATAACCTACAGTGAGCTTGCCATCTTAGCACCACATATTTCTGTCATTTTTAAATGTTTATTGGTCCAGAACATAAGTATGATGATATTAATATTTTAGAATTTATGTTAGAATGTGTATTACAAGAGTAATTATTAATGATTTTTAGTAAATGTTTTGAAGGTTGTTAGAAATAATATAAAGGACAAGTGTATAACCTAAAGTTTGAGTTTACTATCTTACACAATCTTTTAGTATTTTTTATGCACTACAAAAGCAGAAGAAAAAGGCTCACTTTCCTATTTTCATCAATGTTTGCATAATATCTGTGACAGTGGAGAAAATAATAAAAAAAAACCCCCACTAGTATTCTGGTGTAAGATCATGTTTTTAACATGGTGTTTCCATACAAAATATTTTATAATGAATTAGGTCTTTATAATAATATACAGTTATTCTAGAGTCCACTATGCAACATTTGGAACAATTATGTATAGGCCATATATTAAACAATAATAATTCATACATTTCAGAGTCTGCCAGGGTTAGTATCTGATTAGAGATCTGGAGAAATCCACACTAGATGCTTATTCACACACCCAGATTCATAAACTCATTCATATCCAAAGGCAATTGTAGCTAGAGTAGCTACCCCAAGCTTGATCTTGAAAATGGGCTGATGTCTCTACTGATTTTCCCATGTCCTTCCCTGATGGATTTGTTTCAGGATCTCTGGTTTCCTCTTGAAAACCTACGTGTAGGTAGAATGTGTTAGGAAAGTTTGATGGGTTTGGAAAACAAAAGTACAAAAAGAACAAAAAATACACAATGGTAGTATTGTATAAAGCTAACATCTAATCCAAAATTAAGGCTTCTGTGACAGAACAAAAGCCAGATCAAAAACTACATAAAATGATTTTCTCTTGAAGTAAATTATTTGTAGCCTTCCGCAAGACTGCTGTAAGGTTCAATTCTTTTAGCATTCAACAATCCTCTCTATTAATTCACTAATGTTTTTGTGATACAAATATGGGTATACATCATGTGTGAATGCCTTAGAATATCTTGTGTTCTAAAATAGTAAAGATTCTGTCAAATGTTAAATTCAAACATGCTTTTTAATATGCACATGACTTCAGTTTCTGCAACAGGTTTTTGTAATGGCATAAAACACTGTGCCCCACTATAACTACTATATACACAGTGATACACTGCATTACAAAAACAACTCACATTTTTTCCCCTGCCTGTTTTGACCCTGCCTATTTCTAGTTTTTGCCTCTGCCTGCTCTTTGTTGTGTTGTTTGCTGTTTGGCTGGACTTTGGACTGTTTATCACTTGGCGTTTAGATGACCCCTTTGGACTTGTTATCCCTGGACTTTATGTAAGGACTGGACTTGTTAGCCCTGGACTTCATGCTGTTTCTGTGCTACATCTATCTGATTTATATTGTGCTGGATTCCTAGAGGTGGATTTTATTGCTGCACTTTTGTGACTGTTCTTCCATTAAAATGTATTATTAAAAACTATTAACCTAGCACCTGTTGCATCTTGCACTTGGGTCCTAAATCCGTGGCCTCTGACAGAACCATCTGGCCAGTCATGGACCTAGCAGACACTTTGAGCATGCAGAAGCTCCTCCAATTCCTGTTGCAGAGCTATGAAGTACATCACCGGCTCCAGGACCTTAGCACTGCAACCCATGAACTGATACACCGCATCAGTCAGCCATCCTTGTCATTCACTGCAGCAGCTCCAGTGCCTTTGACATCTATGTCATCAGCGAATTCGCCAGCCCTGCCTCGAGAACTGCATCTGCCTCATCCAGACTGTTTCTCTGGAGAGCCTGGACTTTTGGGCAATCACCAAGTGGGTGTGTAAGTTCACCAGGTATTCAAGGTTTCGATGATCCCTTATCACTAGAAAAGGATGTGGTGCCCCCTCAATCCAGTGCTGCCATTCCTCCAGTGCTTCCTTTTTGGACAATAATTCATGATTACCTACATTGATAAAAGTCTGAAACACAGCAGCAGCATTAGTGCGACCATATAGCCTTATCTGGTATTCATAGTGCCCCCTAGTGGTATGAAAGTCTGTCTTCCATTCATCCCCCTTCATGATACGTATCAGGTTATATGCACTGCGTAAGTCCAGTTTTGAAAAGATTCTGGTTGGGTGGCTTTCTCCTTACTGAACACCTCTTGGAGGTCCTGGTATTCCCATGGTATATTCAAGGTTCCTGGACTCACTGGACTTTCTATGGCAGTGGCGAGGCAGGAGAAGGTCTTAAAACAATAGTTTAAGCAGTCGGGGGACCAATGGATCAATTCTCCTTCTCTCCAAGACATATGTGGGTTGTTGAGCTGCAACCAGGGGAAGCCCAGGATAATGGGGTTAGAAGGAGAGGAAATGACATACAATGTTTCTGGGTGTGAAATAATCCCACTTGAAGGGTGATGGGGGTGGTCTGGCATGTGATGAAGCCCTTCTATATATGTTGATTATCCACAGCAGTCACTTGGAGAGGGGTGGCACAAGGTAGGGTGGGTAGGCATAGTTCTTTAACAAGATGGTGCTTGATCAAGTTCATGGCGGTTCCGTAGTCAACTTGGGCTGTGATAACACGAGAGTCATGAGCATGGTGCAATATTACAGGTAGAGTTAAACATGAGTACAGGAAAATTCCAGATGGCAGATGGAACACAGATGGCCCGAGCATCCACAGTAGAAACATAGCTGGAGGCAAGGACAATGTTGTCATTCTTCTGGGGATACTCATGTCTGACCCAGTTGCATGGGCTCCAGCCTCTCCTTCCTGGGGGTCAGATACCTCCCCTGAAACCGGGGCTCCGCATCTGTACGGGCACCTTGGCATTGTTGTAGGAGGAGATGGTATGGCTGCGGTGATGTACTGGGACAAGGTGGTATTGGTGTCTCAGCACGCCATCTTGGCCTGCAGAGCTGGGCAGAGACCCTCGTGGAAAACCACCAGGAGAGCGGCATCATTTCATACACTTTGTGCGACCAGGGTGTGGAATTTTACAGTGTAGTCAGCTGCTGACTCAGGGCCTTGGCGTAGTTGAAGGAGCTGTACCAAAATATCCTGACCCCACGCCGGGTATTCAAAGACTTTCCAGAGAAGTCCAGAGAAATAAGCAAAGGAAGTTTATACCTGAGGATTCCTATATCACACAACTGATGCCCAGTCTAAGGCTCTCCCAGTCAGAAGAGACAGGAGAAATGTGTATTTCATATTCTCCTCATGGTATACATCAGGTTGGTGAGCAAAGAAGTTGTCACACTGCCTCAAAAAACCCCGACAGTGATCTGCGGAGTTGTCAAACATTTCAGGAAGAGCCGTTCGCTGTGCAGGGTGGGCGTGCTGGCTGCAGGGGCCAGTTGAGTCTGCTGATGTTGTTGTAGCCGCTCATTGGTGGCTTGCAGAGACGCTAGTTGCTCTTGATCTAACTGTGCAGGGCAGGTGTGCCAACCACAGGGGCCAGTTGGGTTTGCTGATGTTGTTATAGCCGCTCGTTGGCAGCTTGCAGAGCCACTAGTTGCTCTTGACATGCCCGAATAATCGCTCCTTGGTGAGCCACAATGGCATATAGGTGGGCGTTCTCTGCTGGATCCATTTCAGGTGAAGTATTCTGTAATGAATACATAAATTTAAAGTGCCCGAGGCAGAGGGTCTTGGATCCATATGCAGATTTAATACAAGCTAACAAATCCAAATTGGCAAACAAATAAGTGTTAACAGGAAGCAGGCAGAAAATAATCAAAACCGGAAAGTGAGAAACACTGGTAAAAAAATCCGACAATTGAAACCAAAACTCGAAACACAAGAAAACAAAACAGAGGTCGTACATGGGTAGAAGATAATCGTGGGAATACAAGGCTTGGTAAGTCTTGATAGAAACAATACTTTGCGTAGCTGATAGCGTGGACGCTGCTTAAATGTTCTGATAAAACTTGGAAGTGTTCCTTCCTTGGTGGTGCTAGAACTCAGGAGAAGACTACCTTTAGCGATATGATGGATTTTACAAGAGGCTGGACACACCGCTTTATCCTGCTCAGCAAAAGGCAGGGCTCTCCATTGAAGAAAGTGCCAGTGGTGAGCCAACAATTCCCAGTTCCCTCCAAAACACTGATGAGGGCCTGCATCATTGTCAGTGACCAGAGCCATGAGTTAGCTGTCTTTGTGGATTCCAGGGTGGACTCAGAGTTTCTGGATGAGGATCTGTTTCATCAACTGGGCATCACTTTCCCTTGGCTCCAGAAGCACAACACCTACATTGACTCTACCAGTAGCCGAGTCCTGGTGCATTCATTGCTACCCCTACTGCCTCAGTTCTGCCTCTCCGGTTTCTGCCATTAACAAGCCCCTTCCCATCCTCAGCCCCGTTCCCACCGATTACCATGATCTGGGTTCGTTCTTCTCTTTGCCTCCACACTGACTATATGTGCCATAGATCTGGCCGCTTTTCTTCATCCTCTCCTTGTTCCTGTGGTCTCACATATCCATGGACTTGGACCATGTCACTGGTCATCCTCCGTCTGCCGGACACGCCGCCATCCGCTCCATTTTTTACCAAAATGCCACACTTTATTGCCCTGCCCAAGCTGCCATCAGCCAAGGAGACCACCTAGCTTATGCTCCAGCATGCCTTTTGCCTGCATAGCCTTCCGCACAACATCGTCTCGGACCGAGGTCCCCAGTTTACCTCTAATTTCTGGAAGAAATTCTGCCAGATCCTGGGTGTTAACATCAGTCTATCATCCGGTTTCCACCCACAGTCCATTGGTCAGACCAAGTAGCTGAATCAAGAACTAGTGACAGGACTTTGCATCCTGTGCACCAAGGAACTAGTGTCCTGGTCATCCAGCCTGGTGTGGGTCTGCAATTCCCTACCATCTGCTGCTACAGGTCTCTCACCCTTCCAAGCCACTGCTGTTCTCCATACAGGAACTGGAGGCCTAGGTTCCTTCCACCCATGCCCTGGTCAAGCGGTGTTGATGTGTCTGCTGAAAAGCTCAGGTCTGTAAATTCAACTGACCTTCCACATAAACAATCCTTCCAATACCCTTCCTACTTACACAATCATTGAGAAACTATTTAACCTCAGAAATTAATAATGTAATGCACAAGATTAGTTTATGATAAAGTGTGACTTAATAATGAAAGAAGGGTTGAGAGGCCATCTCTAAACAATTTGAAATTCACTATTCTACATGCACTGTTTATGGAAATCTTTAAAGATACTGTTATTAATCTGGACATCCCAGCAAATTCAGTCCAGAACTCAAAGATATAAAGAAAAACATAAGGAGACGAACAGACCCCTGTAGGCACTATAATTGTTTATGTTCATGACAGTGCAATCAGAAAAAGACTGAATAAGTATGGCTCACAGAATGGTGGTGTTACAGACACGCCAGGCTCTGCTCACACTCAGTCACAGTGCACTCCCTCACCCGAGTTTTAATGAGACGCACCTGAACACCATAATCACCTCCCCTATAAATAACACCACGACACACTCCTCACTCGTCCGTTATCGTTAACACATACCTCACGTAGTGTTGATGCTCTGGACTGTCTCGCTAACTTGCATTCTTGTGTTCATAGAAATCTCTAGCTGTCTGTCTTCACGCAGCTCCACGGCACGCTCCGGTTTCCCCGTTCACGCCACGACCACGCTACAAGTCTTCGTTTTGTCTGCACGCTCTTCCCTCCTTTCCTTTTCTAAATAAACACCTCAACGAGAACCGCTGCCTCCGTCCTCGTTCATAACAGAATAACGGACCAACACCGCCTGGACAAGGAGGATGAGCTCACGGGATCCGGTGGAAGAGCTGGCCGAAGTGCTGCGCCGCGTTCTCGCTAGCGCAGCCGGCTCCGCGACTCCGGCAAGCGTTTCCGCCGCCGCCACGGCCGTTTCTTCGCCGCCTGTGTATGCGAGCCCCATGGCCGTCCCAGCACCATACTCCGGCGCGGCGGAGGATTGCAACGGGTTTCTGCTGCAGTGCTCGCTGACTCTGGAGATGCAGGCGCACCTGTACCCTGACGATCGGGCAAAGATTGCCTTCATCATCTCTCGTCTCGACGGGAAGGCGCTCCGCTGGGCCGAGCCTCTCTGGTCCCAGAGCAATCCCATGATGTCTTCGCTATCCGCCTTCACCAGGCATTTCAGGGAGGTGTTCGGGAGACCAGAGGGGGACTCATCGGTAGGCGAGAGATTGTGTCGTATTAAACAAGGTAATCTGTCCGTCACTGAATATGCACTACAGTTCCGCACCCTCGCCGCAGCCAGCGGCTGGAATGAACAGGCACTGATCACCACCTATCGTCAGGGTCTGGACCCACAGGTTCGCCTGCACCTCGCTGCGCATGAGGATTCAATGGGGCTGGAAAAATTTATCCAGCTCTCCGTTCGTTTCGCGACTCGGATGCAGCTGTGCTTCGAGGAGCACCAGAGTCAGCCGGCAGCTAGCACTGCTCCCGCCCAGCCGGGACCTGTTAGTCACCCAGAGCCCGCTGACGACGCCATGCAGTTAGAGCTTTCGGAGGTGTCATCGGCGGACCGACAGTGGGAGTGGCAGAGGCGGCTGGCCCAGAGTTGCTGTTTCTACTGCGGGGGCTCGGGGCATTTCGTGGTGGAGTGCCCCCTTCGCCCCGCACGAGCACTGGTGAGTTCACTCTTTCCGACACAGAACATCAGTAAACCTCTCTCAGTTTTGGTCAGTCTTACTACCCATGAGTTTTGTGTTTCAGCGACCGCGCTCATCGACTCTGGGTCGGCCGGGAACTTTATCTCCGGGGCCCTCTGCCGCCGGCTCCAGCTCCCGACGGCAGCCACGCCAAAGATATACCAGGTCCACGCGGTAACTGGAAAGCTCCTGAGGCAGGTGCGTCGTCAGGCGGGGCCCCTCCGGCTCCACATCGGGGTGATGCACACGGAGGAGATAGTTCTGATGGTGCTGGAGGACTCGACGGCGGAGGTGATTCTGGGCCGTCCCTGGCTGGAGCAGCATGATCCCATCATTTCTTGGAGGACAGGAGAGATCCTGAGGTGGGGGCACAAGTGCTTCGAGGGCTGCTTTCCCGAGCGACCAAACCCAAGACCTTCACGACCGCACGCCCTTCAGGTCCATGCCACCTCGGTGGAGAGCCCCCTCGAGGCCCGCTCTGTCAACATCCCGGCGTGCTACTCTCACTTCTGGGATGTCTTCTGTCCCAAGAAAGCCTCCAAGCTGCCCCCACACCGGCCATAGGATTGCGCCATTGATCTCATTCCCGGCGAGCCAGTACCCAAGGGGAGGATATACTCACTCACGCTCCCGGAGGAGAAGGCCATGGAAGAGTACATAAAGGAAGCCTTAGCCCAGGGCTACATTTGTCCGTCCACATCCCCTGCTGCATCCAGTTTCTTCTTTGTGGCCAAGAAAGATGGCGGTCTCCGACCCTGCATTGACTACCGCGCGCTGAACAAGATCACGGTGAAATTCCGGTATCCCCTGCCTCTCGTCCCCGCAGCGCTAGAGCGTCTCCGCGACGCCACTGTGTTCACGAAGCTTGACCTCCGCAGCGCCTACAACTTGATCCGGATACGGAAGGGGGATGAGTGGAAGACCGCATTCGTCACCCCTACCGGCCATTATGAGTACCGGGTCATGCCTTATGGACTCGCCAATGCCCCTTCCGTGTTCCAGGACTTCATGCACGAGGTGCTCCGGGACTTCCTGCACAAGTTTGTGGTGGTATATATTGACGATATACTCATCTACTCCCGGAGTATGGCGGACCATCAGCGCCACGTTGCGGAGGTCCTTCACCGGCTCCGAGACCATAACCTTTTCCTTAAGGCAGAGAAATGCCTGTTTCACCAACCCACAGTACAGTTCCTCGGGTATGTCATTGACCACAGTGGCGTTCGCATGGATGAAAAGAAGGTGACCGCCGTCCGGGACTGGCCCACCCCCACGACCGTGAAGGAACTTCAACGTTTTTTAGGGTTTGCGAACTTCTATCGCAGATTCATCCGGGGATACAGTTCAGTCACCAGCCCACTCACTAACCTACTACGCAATAAGCCCAAGACCCTTGTCTGGACCCCGGCTGCCACACACGCCTTCCAAACGCTCAAGCAGGCCTTCACCACTGCTCCCCTCTTAGGTCACCCTGATCCGGAGCTTCCCTTAATAGTGGAGGTTGACGCCTCAACCACCGGAGTGGGCGCAGTTCTCTCTCAGCAGCAGGGGAACCCACGGAAGCTCCATCCATGTGCCTTCTTTTCACGGAAGCTGAACCCAGCCGAAGTAAATTATGATATTGGGAATCGGGAACTACTGGCCGTTAAGCTCGCCCTGGAGGAATGGAGGCACTGGCTCGAGGGAGCAAAGCACCCCTTCACCGTCCTTACCGACCACAAGAATCTCGAGTATCTCCGGGCCGCGAAGAGGCTGAACCCCCGCCAGGCCCGCTGGGCCCTCTTCTTCACGAGGTTCAAGTTTACCATATCATACCGCCCCGGGTCGAAAAATGTTAAGGCCGATGCCCTGTCCCGAATCTATGGACCAGACATTGCTAGCGAAGATCCAGAACCCGTTCTCCCCGAGAAGATCTTCGCGAGCCCCATCTCGTGGTCGGAGGGCACGCTTCCAGAGTCAGGTGCTCCACCAGGTTGCCCACCGGGGCTGCAGTTCATTCCACGGTCGCACCGCACCTCCCTCATACACGTCACGCATGTCTCCCTGGGTACTGGCCATCCGGGGATCAAGGGGACTCTCTCGCTCCTCCAACAACGTTTCTGGTGGCCCCGCATGGCAGTGGATGTCAAGAGATACGTTCAGGGATGCAGGGAGTGCTCCATGTCTAAGAGTCCACGTCATCTTCCCACCGGGAAGCTGCTGCCCCTTCCCGTTCCGAATCGCCCATGGTCACACCTAGGGATCGACTTCATCGTCGATCTTCCAGCCTCTGAGGGGTGTACGTGTGTCCTCGTTATCGTAGACAGATTTTCCAAGGCGTGCCGGCTAATGCCCCTGCCGGGACCACCTACAGCCCTGGAGACGGCCGAATACCTCTTCAACCACGTCTTCAGGTATTATGGGCTCCCCGAGGACATTGTCTCGGACCGGGGACCGCAGTTCACTTCCAGAGTCTGGAGAGCCTTTTTCAAACGCCTAGGTGTGACCATCAGCCTTTCCTCGGGTTACCACCCCCAAACCAACGGTCAGACTGAACGGAAGATTCAAGAGATAGGCCGCTTCCTGCGCACCTTCTGCCATAGCGATCAGGAATCCTGGAGCCAGTTTTTGGGTTGGGCCGAGTACGCCCAGAACTCGCTGCGGCAGTCCACCACAGGTCTCACCCCATTTCAGTGCGTGCTCGGTTACCAACCCCCACTGTTCCCCTGGGACGGAGAACCATCGGATGTCCCAGCAGTGGATTACTGGTTCCGGGAGAGCGAGAGAGTCTGGGGCGAGGCACATCGACAGCTCCAACGGGCCTTACGTAGACGCAGGTCGACCGCAGACCTTCGACGGTCCCAAGCCCCGGCCTACCAACCTGGACAAAAGGTCTGGCTGTCGACTCGGGACATCAAGCTGCGCCTCCCCTGTAAGAAGCTGAGTCCCCGGTTCATTGGCCCTTTTACCATAGTCCGCCAGATCAACCCAGTCACCTACCGCCTCCAGCTTCCTCCAGAGTACAGGATACATCCAGTGTTCCACGTGTCACTACTAAAACCTCACCACCCTTCTGTTCTTCTTTCCACAGGGCCTGGCGTAGCGGAGGAGCCCCCCCTTCCACTGCTCGTGGACGACGGAACGGCGTATCTGGTGAAGGAGATATTGGACTCCCGGCGCCGTGGCGGCCGCCTGGAGTACCTGGTCGACTGGGAAGGCTACGGTCCCGAGGAACGGTCCTGGGTTCCCCGAAATGACATCCTTGATCCGAGCCTCCTCGAGGACTTCCACACCAGCCACCCCAGCCGACCAGCGCCCCGGGGCAGAGGCCGACCGCCACGGCGTCGGGGCCCAAGGTCCTCGGGAGCGGACCATGGAGGGGGGGGTAATGTTACAGACACGCCAGGCTCTGCTCACACTCAGTCACAGCGCACTCCCTCACCCGAGTTTTAATGAGACGCACCTGAACACCATAATCACCTCCCCTATAAATAACACCACGACACACTCCTCACTCGTCCGTTATCGTTAACACATACCTCACGTAGTGTTGATGCTCTGGACTGTCTCGCTAACTTGCATTCTTGTGTTCATAGAAATCTCTAGCTGTCTGTCTTCACGCAGCTCCACGGCACGCTCCGGTTTCCCCGTTCACGCCACGACCACGCTACAAGTCTTCGTTTTGTCTGCACGCTCTTCCCTCCTTTCCTTTTCTAAATAAACACCTCAACGAGAACCGCTGCCTCCGTCCTCGTTCATAACAGGTGGTTAGGAAAAAGTCCATTGTTTCCAAAAAGAATGGGGCAGCAGAACTTAGGTTTGCAAAATTGCATCAAACAAACCACAAAAATCCTGGAACAATTGTACTGATGAGACCAAGATGCAGATAATTGGTCAAAATGCACATTGCTATGTTTGTCTAAAACCAAACACCTCATACCAAGTTTCAAGCATGGTTGTGGAGGGGTGATGATGGGGCTTTTCAGTCATTGAGAAAA
Source organism: Hemibagrus guttatus (assembly GCA_033459395.1). Taxonomy (NCBI): domain Eukaryota; kingdom Metazoa; phylum Chordata; class Actinopteri; order Siluriformes; family Bagridae; genus Hemibagrus; species Hemibagrus guttatus. The sequence goes on along the minus strand of JAUCMX010000016.1, from coordinate 21,132,663 downwards.
TTATGAACTCCACATTATACCAGTATATTCTTGATACAAATGAGATGCTATATGTCTCTGTATACATTTAGCCATATAGTAATTAGTACAGTGGTGTGAAGAAATGTTGGCCCCTTTCCTGATTTCTTCTTTTTTTGGATGTTTGTCACACTTTAATGTTTCAGATAATCAAACACATTTAAATATTAGTCAAAGATAACACAAGTAAACACATCATGCAGTTTTTAAATGAAGGTTTTTATTATTAAGGGAAAACAAAATCCAAAACTACATGGCCCTGTGTTTGTCCCCCCTGTTAAAACATAACTTGGTTTATCACACCTGAGTTCAATTTCTCTAGCCACACCCAGGCCTGATTACTAATTGGAGATAAAGTATTTGGATAAGAAATATTACACAATATTTGTAAAAAAAAAAAAAGATTTAAAGGAATCCATCAAAAATATATAATGACTGCATTTCGTTGCCTTGTACTTATGTGCGATGACAATAAAGTTGAATCTAATCTAATAAGTTATGATTAATGGTGTTGCTAAAAGAAAATGACAAAAGAAATACATTCCACAGTTCATAATAATATTCTCTATTCCAGTGTACAACATTATAGAGAATAGAAAGCACAAGAGAATCACAACAAAACAAAATTAGTTTTGGAATTTATTAATAAAAGTTATTTTAAACATCATCAAAACATTCTTCAAAAGAGTGCTTTCCTTATTTTTCCTTATGTTTTCCTTGTTGTTCTTTTCATTATAACATATTACTCAGTATTTCTAATACTATAGCAGAATACAATATTTATAACATTATATTCTAAGTATTTCTAATACTAACATACACTATATTGCCAAAGGTTTTGGGACACACCTGCAAATCATTGAATTCAGGTGTTCCAATCACTTCCATGAACACAGGTGTATGAAATCAAAAAGCTAGGCCTGCAAAAAGCTAGACAAATTCTACAAACATTTGTGAAAGAATGGGTCACTCTCAGGAGCTCAGTGAATTCAAACGTGGTACCGTGATAGGTTGCCACCTATGCAATAAGTCCATTCCTGAAACTTCCTCTCTACTAAATATTCCACGGTCAACTGTTAGTGGTATTTTAACAAAGTGGAAGCAATTTGGAACAACAGCAACTCAGCCACAAATTGATAGGCCATGTAAAATCACAGAGCGACACGCTCTTATTCTTACATGCTCTTATTGCAGTCAGGAACAGCACCGGTGGAGCAAGTTCCTCCCGTGGGCCGAATATGCCCAGAACTCCCTCACCCATTCCTCCACGGGGCTCACACCCTTCCAGTGCATCTTTGGCTATCAACCTCCCCTGTTTCCCTGGTCTGGAGAGCCCTCCGATGTCCCCTCTGTGGACGTGTGGTCTAGGCTCAGTCAGGAAGTGTGGGAGCTGGCTCATGTTCATTTGCAGAGAGCTGTCAGGAGGCAACAAATACAGGCGGATCAGCGTCGCCACCCCCACACTGCCTACGTGGTCGGGCAACGGGTTTGGCTGTCCACCCGCAACTTAAGACTTTTGTCACGTCCCCTTGGCAGTCTGCACTTCAGAGGGAAACTTCTCCTGGGTTCTGATTAGTCACGTGACTCTCTTCCGGTTCCCACAGACATTTAAACCGCACCCACACCGGGTTCTATGCAAAGTATCATCCCCGGTGGCATACCAAGTGTTCCATTGTCTGTATCGTTGCTATTCACGTTCTGACCTTTTGCCTGTTCCTGACTTCTGTTTTTTGCCTACCGTTTTGTGGATTTACTGTGTTTGACTTTCGCCCATCTTCTGATCTTGATTCTCGTTTTGTGCTTTCGGTTTTGTTTCTTGCTAGTGTGTTTTTCTGGTCATTTGTTTTCTTGTTTACGATTCTGTCTAGTGGCTGTTCTGTAATAAACCGCTCATGGATTCTACTCCTAACACCTCAGGCTCTTCATTACACTGTATTGGTGTACCAGGATGAGCTGTTCCTGTCATCAGCCCCAGGAACCCACTGTGGGCTCAGTCAGGACTCACAGGGTTAGTTGTTGGGTGTTGCATTTTGTGTTGTTGGGTCAGTAGGACAGCTGACCACTGAGGAGGGTACCAGTACCCAGTTCCTTGTTATGTCTAACTATGGCCCTATAGCTATTATTCAAATCCGTGTTCCTACTTAATATGTTGTCCCACACTTCCTGATGTCCACAAAGTAAAGTTGGCAAAATTGCCAGGGATGTTAATAATTTTATTTTGGGGTGATGTTTAAGTTTGGGTTTTTTTCCTTATCCCAGCACTGGAGTATATGCATGGCACAATCACCATAATGTAAGAGTGATAATTTCTCCTTGCACTCTGTCTGTAATTTATGGTCCTTGGTGCTCCAGTTGGTGCTCACAGGCTTCATCAGGAAGCACCTGCATCATGAGGAACAGAGTCTCTAGTTTCCACCATACCCCATAATATCACATAAATAACCTACAGTGAGCTTGCCATCTTAGCACCACATATTTCTGTCATTTTTAAATGTTTATTGGTCCAGAACATAAGTATGATGATATTAATATTTTAGAATTTATTTTAGAATGTGTATTACAAGAGTAATTATTAATGATTTTTAGTAAATGTTTTGAAGGTTGTTAGAAATAATATAAAGCACAAGTGTATAACCTAAAGTTTGAGTTTACTATCTTACACAATCTTTTAGTATTTTTTATGCACTACAAAAGCAGAAGAAAAAGGCTCACTTTCCTATTTTCATCAATGTTTGCATAATACCTGTGACAGTGGAGAAAATGATTAAAACAAAACACTAGTATTCTGGTGTAAGACCATGTTTTTAACATGGTGTTTCCATAAAAAATATTTTATAATGAATTAGGTATTTATAATAATATACAGTTATTCTAGAGTCCACTATGCAACATTTGGAACAATTATGTATAGGCCATATATTAAACAATAATAATTCATACATTTCAGAGTCTGCCAAGGTTAGTATCTGATTAGAGATCTGGAGAAATCCACACTAGATGCTTATTCATTACAGGGAAAGACACCCAGATTCATAAACTCATTCATATCCAAAGGCAATTTAAGCCAGAGTAGCTACCCCAAGTTTGATCTTGAAAATGGGCTGATGTCTCTACTGATTTTCCCATGTCCTCCCCTGATGGATTTGTTTCAGGATCTCTGGTTTCCTCTTGAAAATCTATGTGTAAGTAGAATCTGTTAGGAAAGTTTGATGGGTTTGGAAAACAGAACAAAAAGTATGCAATGGTAGTATTGTGTAAAGCTAACATCTAATCCCAAATTAAGGCTTCTGCGACAGAACAAAAGCCAGATCAAAAACTACATAAAATGATTTTCTCTTGAAGTAAATTATTTGTAGCCTTCCGCAAGACTGCTGTAAGGTTCAATTCTTTTAGCATTCAACAATCCTCTCTATTAATTCACTAATGTTTTTGTGATACAAATATGGGTATACATCATGTGTGAATGCCTTGGAATATCTTGTGTTCTAAAATAGTAAAGATTCTGTCAAATGTTAAATTCGAACATGCTTTTTAATATGCACATGACTTCAGTTTCTGCAACAGGTTTTTGTAATGGGATAAAACACTGTGCCCCAACCATAACCACTATATACACAGTGATACACTGCATTACAAAAACAACTCACATTTTTTCCCCTGCCTATTTCTAGTTTTTGCCTCTGCCTGCTCTTTGTTGTATTGTTTGCTGTTTGGCTGGACTTTGGACTGTTTATCACCTGGCGTTTACAAACCCGATTCCAAAAAAGTTGGGACACTGTACAAATTGTGAATAAAAACAGAATGCAATGATGTGGAAGTTTCAAATTTCAATATTTTATTCAGAATACAACATAGAGGACATATCAAATGTTTAAGAAAATGTATCATTTTATGGGAAAAATAAGTTGATTTTAAATTTCATGGCATCAACACATCTCAAAAAAGTTGGGACAAGGCCATGTTTACCACTGTGTGGCATCCCTTCTTCTTTTTATAACAGTCTGAAAACGTCTGGGGACTGAGGAGACAAGTTGCTCAAGTTTAGGAATAGGAATGTTGTCCCATTCTTGTCTAATACAGGCTTCTAGTTGCTCAACTGTCTTAGGTCTTCTTTGTCGCATCTTCCTCTTTATGATGCGCCAAATGTTTTCTATGGGTGAAAGATCTGGACTGCAGGCTGGCCATTTCAGTACCTGGATCCTTCTTCTACGCAGCCATGATGTTGTAACTGATGCAGCATGTGGTCTGGCATTGTCATGTTGGAAAATGCAAGGTCTTCCCTGAAAGAGATGACGTCTGGATGGGAGCATATGTTGTTCTAGAACTTGGATATACCTTTCACCATTGATGGTGCCTTTCCAGATGTGTAAGCTGCCCATGCCACACACACTCATGCAACCCCATACCATCAGAAATGCAGGCTTCTGAACTGAGCGCTGATAACAACTTGGGTTGTCCTTGTCCTCTTTAGTCCGGATGACATGGCGTCCCAGTTTTCCAAAAAGAACTTCAAATTTTGATTCGTCTGACCACAGAACAGTTTTCCACTTTGCCACAGTCCATTTTAAATGAGCCTTGGCCCAGAGAAAGCACCTGCGCTTCTGGATCATGTTTAGATATGGCTTCTGTTTTGACCTATAGAGTTTTAGCCGGTAACGGCGAATGACACAGTGGATTGTGTTCACCGACAATGTTTTCTGGAAGTATTCCTGAGCCCATGATGTGATTTCCATTACAGTAGCATTCTTGTATGTGATGCAGTGCCGTCTAAGGGCCCAAAAATCATGGGCATCCAGTATGGTTTTCCGGCCTTGACCCTTACGCACAGAGATTGTTCCAGATTCTCTGAATCTTTGGATGATATTATGCACTGTAGATGATGATAACTTCAAACTCTTTGCAATTTTTCTCTGAGAAACTCCTTTCTGATATTGTTCCACTATTTTTCGCCGCAACATTGTGGGAATTGGTGATCCTCTGCTCATCTTGACTTCTGAGAGACACTGCCACTCTGAGAGGCTCTTTTTATACCCAATCATGTTGCCAATTGACCTAATAAGTTGCAAATTGGTCCTCCAGCTGTTCCTTATATGTACATTTAACGTTTCCGGCCTCTTATTGCTACCTGTCCCAACTTTTTTGGAATGTGTAGCTCTCATGAAATCCAAAATGAGCCAATATTTGGCATGACATTTCAAAAAGTTTCACTTTCAACATTTGATATGTTATCTATATTCTATTGTGAATAAAATATAAGTTTATGAGATTTGTAAATTATTGCACTCCTTTTTTATTCACAATTTGTACAGTGTCCCAACTTTTTTGGAATCAGGTTTGTAGATGACCCTTTTGGATTTGTTATCCCTGGACTTTGTGTAAGGACTGGACTTGTTAGCCCTGGAGTTCATGCTGTTTCTGTGCTACATCTATGTGATTTATATTGTGCTGGATTCCTACAGGTGGATTTTATTGCTGCACTCTTGTGACTGTTCTTCCATTAAAATGTATTATTAAAAACTCTTATCCTAGCACCTGTTCCGTCTTGCATTTGGGTCCTAAATCAGTGGCCTCTGACCTCCGCCAGGAGAGCGGCATCATTTCATCCACTTTACCCGACCAGGGTGTGGAATTTTACATTGTAGTCAGCTGCTCACTCAGGGCACTGGCGTAGTTGAAGGAGCTGTACCAAAATATCCTGACCCCACGCCGGGTATTCAAAGACTTTCCAGAGAAGTCCAGAGAAATAAGCAAAGGAAGCTTTTACCTGAGGATTCCTATATCACACCACTGATGCCCAGTCTAAGGCTCTCCCAGTCAGAAGAGACAGGAGAAATGTGTATTTCATATTCTCCTCACGGTATACATCAGGTTGATTAGCAAAGAAGTTGTCACACTGCCTTAAAAAACCCCGACAGTGATCTGCGGAGCCGTCAAACTTTTTAGGAAGAGCCGTACGCTGTGCAGGGTGGGCGTGCTGGCTGCAGGGGCCAGTTGAGTCTGCTGATGTTGTTGTAGCCGCTCATTGGTGGCTTGCAGAGATGCTAGTTGCTTTTGATCTAACTGTGCAGGGCAGGTGTGCCACAGGGGCCAGTTGGGTTTGCTGATGTTGTTATAGCCGCTTGTTGGCAGCTTGCAGAGCGACTAGTTGCTCTTGATATGCCCGAATAATCGCTCCTTGGCAAGCCACAATGGCTTGTAGGTGGGCGTTCTCTGCTGGATCCATTTCATGTTCTGTAATGAATACATAAATTTAAAGTGCCCGAGGCAGAGGGTCTTGGATCCATATGCAGATTTAATACAAGCTAACAAATCCAAATTGGCAAACAAATAAGTGTTAACAGGAAGCAGGTGGAAAAGAATCAAAACCGGAAAGTGAGAAACACTGGTAAACAAATCCAACAATTGAAACCAAAACTCGAAACACAAGGAAACAAAACAGAGGTCATACATGGGTAGAAGATAATCGTGGGAATACAAGGCTTGGTAAGTCTTGATAGAAACAATACTTTGCGTAGCTGATAGCGTGGATGCTGCTTAAATGTCCTGATAAAACCTGGAAGTGTTCCTTCCTTGGTGGTGCTAGAACTCAGGAGAAGACTACCTTTAGCGATATGATGGAAGCATAGCCAGACGGGATTTTACAAGAGGCTGGACACACCGCTTTATCCTGCTCAGCAAAAGGCAGGGCTCTCCATTGAAGAAAGAGCCAGTGGTGAGCCAACAATTCCCAGTTCCCTCTAAAACACTGATGAGGGCCTGCATCATTGTCAATGACCAGAGCCATGAGTTAACTGTCTTTGTGGATTCCAGGGTGGACTCAGAGTTTCTGGATGAGGATCTGTTTCATCAACTGGGCATCACTTTCCCTTGGCTCCAGAAGCACAACACCTACATTGACTCTACCATTAGGCGAGTCCTGGACTGCTGCATTCATTGCTACCCCCACTGCCTCAGTTCTGCCTCTCCGGTTTCTGCCATTAACAAGCCCCTTCCCATCCTCATCTCCATTCCCACCGATTACCATGATCTGGGTTCGGTCTTCTCTTTGCCTCCACACTGACTATATGTGCATTAGATCTGGCCACTTTTCTCCATCCTCTCCTTGTTCCTGGGCAACTGTGGTCTCACATATCCATGGACTTGGACCATGGCACTGGTCATCCTCCATCTGCCGGACATGCCGCCATCCACTCCATTTTTCACCAAAATGGCACACTTTGCCTGCATAGCCTTCCGCACAACATTGTCTCGGACCGAGGCTCCCAGTTTACCTCTAATTTCTGGAAGAAATTCTGCCAGATCCTGGGGGTTAACATCAGTCTATCATCCGGTTTCCACCCACAGTCCATTGGTCCGACCAAGTGTCTGAATCAAGAACTAGAGACAGGAATTTGCATCCTGTGCACCAAGGAACTAGCGCCCTGGTCATCCATCCTGGTGTGGGTCTGCAATTCCCTACCATCTGCTGCTACAGGTCTCTCACCCTTTTTAGCCACTGCTGTTCTCCATACAGGAACTGGAGGCCTAGGTTCCTTCCACCCATGCCCTAGTCAAGCGGTGTTGATGTGTCTGGTGAAAAGCTCAGGTCTGTGTATTCAACTGCCCTTCCACATAAACAATCCTTCCAATACCCTTCCTACTTACACAATCATTGAGAAACTATTTAACCATCAGAAATTAATAATGTAATGCACAAGATTAGTTTATGATGAAGTGTGGCTTAATAATGAAAGAAGGGTTGAGAGGCCATCTCTAAACAATTTAAAATTCACTATTCTACATGCACTGTTTACGGAAAGCCTTAAAGATACTGTTATTAGTTCTGGACATCCCAGCAAATTCAGTCCAGAACTCAGAGGTATAAAGAAAAACATAAAGAGACAAACAGACCCCTGTAGGCACTATAATTGTCATCAGAAAAAGACTGAATAAGTATGGCTTTCACAGAATGGTGGTTAGGAAAAAGCCCATTGTTTCCAAAAATAATGTGGCAGCATTACAAACCACAAAAATCCTGGAACAATTGGACTGATGAGACCAAGATGCAGATAATTGGTCAAAATGCACATTGCTGGACTTCCGGTTTCATCATGAGCGGGTAGCACGCGTTCTAAGATAGCTCCGCACTAAATCCAGTAGAATTCGTTCAGAACATCTTTAATAACCACCTATTGTTAAGAAAGGAACTTGTCTAAATGAAATTCTCTACTGTGGAGCTATGTTAAATTAATGTTTGAAGGTCAAAGAATAAGATTGTCTTTTGTTTTGTTTTTCTCTAGAATAATATTTTACTTGCTATATTATACTTTTGTTCTACTGATACCGAATTGTTAATTTCAATTCACCTCGTCTCGTGCCGCAGGTTCTATTAGTTGTCGGTTAGATGACGGGGTTGCTGTTTAAGTTGGTGGGTGGGTGGGGAGGGGGCCTGTGTATGATACTTCAAAGTGGTCAAATGTGTGGTGAATCTGGTGATAATACATTGAATTCTTAACGATGCTTAGTAATACTGTATCATCAAGTAACAGACAAGGTGTTGTTTTTGCTTCATGGAATGTGAAAGGTCTAAATCACCCTGTTAAAAGAAATAAGGTACTGTCACATTTGAAATCACTCTCTGCTGATGTAATTTTTTTGCAGGAAACACACCTGAAACCTGATTCTAAGGATAAGTTGAAATGTAGGTGGATAGGAAATGTATATCAATCCAATTTTTCGGTTAAAGCTAGAGGCGTCGCTATCCTAATACGAAAAGGTGTGCCATTTAAACTTAAAACCTTGAAAACTGACAAGGAGGGTCGATATATTATATTGTCTGGCGAAATATGCTCTCTTCATATTACTTTACTGAATGTCTACGCCCCAAACTATGACGACCCGGATTTTTTCAAGAAAGTGTTTGCTCTTATTCCTGATATGTCTCAAACTAGTCTCATCATAGGGGGGGACTTTAACTGTGTCCTAGATGGATACTTGGACAGATCATCTTCTAAGAGAGCTCCCCAGTCTAATTCAAGAAATTTCTTAAATGTATTTATTAATAACTCTAATTTAGTAGATATATGGAGACTTTTTCATCCCACCGAGAGAGATTATACCTTTCACTCACAAGTTCATAATGTATATACACGCATTGATTATTTTCTAGTAGAAAACAAATTAATCTCTAATATCATGAACAGTAAGATCCATGATATACTAATTTCAGATCATGCCCCTGTCACATTTGAACTTGCCCTTAGTAATTTAACATCCTCTCGTCCTGTGTGGAGAATGGACTCTCGGCTTGTCAGTGATCCCAAATTTGAAGATTACATGCATACGCAATTGGAAATATTTTTTAGGAATAACGATGCCGCTGAAGTTTCATCAGGACTACTTTGGGAAACACTGAAAGCCTTTATTAGAGGATGTGCTATCTCTTATCAGGGATCCAAAAATAAACTGTATAAGGCAAAACTTTTAGATTTAGGAAAGCAAATTCATCTATTAGATAACGAAAATGCAAAAAACCCCTCATTAGCAACATACAAAAAAATTCTACAGTTAAGATATGAGTATAATAAAATTGTTTCAGACAAACTAAGTAAATCATTCCTTTTCATTAAACAAAAATATTTTGAATTCGGGGAAAAGCCACATAAACTACTTGCCAGACAGTTACGTAAATTAGAAAATGATAAGACAATTCATAAGATCAATACTAAACTTGGAGCACAGTTTACCTCGTCTAAGGATATAAACAACTGCTTCAAGGAATTCTATTCATCTTTATACTCCTCTGACCCTTGCATTGACTTCCAAACTATGGATAAATTTCTAAATAAATGTAATCTTCCCTCTCTTACTCAAGATGAGCGTGATTCCCTTAATAAGGATATATCTTTAGAAGAGCTAAAAAGTACAGTAAATTCCTTAAAGACCGGTAAAACTCCGGGTCCAGACGGCTTGCCTTCTGAATTATATAAAAAATTTTATGAAACTCTTTCCCCCTACCTGCTTAGAACTTTTGAGGAGGCATTAGTCAATGGGCTACCATCGACATTCAGTGAAGCAATCATAACTGTTATTCCCAAAAAAGGTAAAAATACAGAAGAGGTGGAAGGGTACAGACCGATCTCTCTCCTTAATGTAGATCAGAAGATACTATCAAAGATACTCGCAAATAGACTTGGTAGTTTAATTAGTGGTCTAATTCACCCTGATCAGAACGGATTTATTCCTGGAAGGAATGTCTCTCAAAACACTAGGCGTCTTTTTAATATAATGCACCACCCCAAAGCTATTCAAGACAATCTGGTAATAATCTCTCTAGATGCCGAAAAAGCATTCGATCGAGTGGAGTGGCATTATCTTTTCGCAGTGCTAAAAAAATTTGACGTGGGTGATAAATTTATAGATTGGATTAAGATTTTGTATAAAAGTCCTACAGCTCAGGTAATAACCAATAATACCTTGTCTGGTTCCTTTAATCTCAAGAGAGGGACTAGGCAAGGCTGCCCCCTTTCACCTCTCTTATTTGCTTTGACCGTAGAGCCCCTTGCTCAGGCTATTCGTTCTGACCCTTCTATTCATGGCTTTAACACTTTAAATACAGAAAATAAAATATCCTTATATGCAGACGACATCCTGCTATATATTACCAAGCCACATGTGAGCCTGCCGGTTATTATGAACACTATCAATGTGTTTGGGACGTTTTCAGGGTTTAAAGTTAATTTAAATAAAAGTGAGCTAATGCCCATTGGACTAAAAGATCAGTCTTCGATTCGGTCCTCTCCGTTTAAAGTTTCTACGGAAAAATTTACATATCTTGGAATCGTAGTTACCCATAAATACTCTTTGCTTTTAAAGGCTAATTTTACCCCTTTAATTTCCAAACTGCAAGATAATATACAATTTTGGAGAACACTCCCGATCTCTTTATTCGGCAGAATAAATGCAATTAAAATGATATTTTTACCACAGATACTGTATCTATTCCAGAATATTCCTATCTTTCTACCTAAATCATTTTTTAAGCAATTAGATTCGATTATTCTTCCGTTCTTATGGGGATATAAAAATCACAGAGTTAAGAAGGCACACCTTTGTAAACCTAAAGGAGAGGGAGGTCTGGCACTCCCAGATTTTCGTCTCTATTACTGGGCTTCGTACATCAGACTAATTTCATTGTGGTTGGAAGATCATAACACCCCTCTAAATTGGCTCCAAATAGTTTGTGATCAGTGTTATCCCTACAATCCAGGAGCGGTGATTCTTTCCCCTGTAACTTTAGACCACTCAACCTTCAATAATAGTATAGTAATTCGAAATATACTGTGTATCTGGAAACAGATAAAAGAACACTTCAAGATAAAGTCCCTTTCTTTTTTAACTCCCATCGCTAAGAATCCATCATTTAAACCATCAATATTGGACAGGACCTTTATGCAATGGAAAGAAATGGGTTTATGCACTATTGGGGACCTTTTCGTTGATGGGGTTTTGGCATCCTTTAGTCAGCTGCAACAGAAATTTAAACTTCCCCAAAATCATTTCTTTAGATTTCTACAGATTAGGAATTATATACGTACTCATATACCTTCATCGGATAATACCTCACCCTCAATTATTGAGAAGTGTCTTGATCAATGTAAAGGAAGTAAAAAAGCATTATCAATAATTTATGATCTGCTGCAATCTTTTAATTCCCCCTCCACTAGATTTCTTAAGGAAGAATGGGAGAAAGAACTCGGAGTGGAAATTTCTGAGGAAATATGGCAAAAGAGTTTAAAGGATATTAACGAACACTCTATCAATTCTAGACACTGCCTTATTCAATTTAAGATCATTCACAGACTACATTATTCAAAAAAGAAACTGCACAGAATTTTCCAAAATGTCTCACTTCTTTGTGACAAATGTAACTCAGTAGATGCTGATTTGTCCCACAGTTTTATTTTTTGCTCAAGAATACAGAGTTATTGGAATGGAATTTTTGATGTGCTTTCAGAAATGTTTAGGGTACAAATGCAGCCTGACCCATCATTGATCATTCTGGGACTTTCTGAACATAGGCATCCATTATCAGGAGGACAACACAAATTGCTTGCATACAGTTTAACTACAGCTAAGAAATTACTATTATTGTTCTGGAAGAAGAAGGAGGTACCTACGGTCAAGTTATGCCTTGGAGAGATGACTTCCACTCTACATTTGGAAAGAATTCGCTACTATTTGAATGGCAAAACAGAGCAGTTTGACAAAATCTGGTGCTCTTTTCTCTGTTATCTTGATGGAAACCCTATGGATTAATGCATCATTTAGTATTGTAATATTTTAATATTTTTTCACCATATGTCACAATTGAATGTGCACAGGTCTGGTAAGGGATGGTTGGTGATGGTTTTTTGATTTTTATTATTTTTCTTCTATTTAAGGTAAAAGAGTCTGTAATATTGCAATCCTTCTTTAAATCTGTATTTCAATAAAACTTATTTGTTAAAAAAAAAGAAATAAATAAAAAAAATAAAAAAAATAAAATGCACATTGCTATGTTTGTCTAAAACCAAACAGCTCATACCAAGTTTCAAGCATGGTTGTGGAGGGGTGATGATGGGGCTTTTCAGTCATTGAGAAAATTATGAACTCCACTTTATACCAGTAGTTTCTTGATACAAATGAGATGCTATATGTCTCTGTATACATTTGGCCATATAGTAATTAGTACAGTGGTGTCCTGATTTCTTACTTTTTTGCATGTTTGTCACACTTTAATATTAAGTTTTTAAATGAAGGTTTTTATTATTAAAGGAAAACAAAATCCAAAACTATATGGCCCTGTGTGAAAAAGTGTTTGCCCCCCCCGTTAAAACATAACTTGGTTTATCACACCTGAGTTAAATTTCTCTAGCCACACCCAGGCCTGATTACTAATTGGAAATAAAGTATTTGGATAAAAAATATTACACAATATTTGTAAAAAAAAAAAAGATTTAAAGGAATCCATCAAAAATATATAATGACTGCATTTCGTTGCCTTGTACTTATGTGTGATGACAATAAAGTTTAATCTAATCTAATAAGTTATGATTAATGGTGTTGCTAAAAGAAAACGACAAAAGAAATACATTCTACAGTTCATAATAACATTCAATAATTCTCTATTTCAGTGTACAACATTCTAGAGAATAGAAAGCACAAGAGTATCACAACAAAACAAAACTAGTTTTGGAATTTATTAATAAAAGTTATTTTAAATATCATCAAAACATTCTTCAAAAGAGTGCTTTCATTATTTTTCCTTATGTTTTCCTTGTTGTTCTTTTCATTATAACATATTACTCAGTATTTCTAATACTATAGTAGTGTTACGGGTGGCAGGGCTGTGGTTGAACCACTAGGGGGATCTCAGCAGGGGTTTGTTATGTCATGTCTGTTTTTGTTTACGTCGGCCATGTGTCAGTTAAGCCCTGCCCTAACCTAATGTGTCTTGATTGATGTTCACCTGTTCCTAAAGTTTCATGATTACGTCTCCTATTTATAGTCCTGTCTTTGTCTGCTTTAGTTGCTAGTCCTCGTTCGTGTGTAGGCCAATGTGGTGTCGCGGTTTTTGTTCTCTGTCCTGGTTGCATGTATTATGTTTTATGTTAAATAAACCCCATGTTCGTGTTAAGCTTCGCGTTGGGTCTGTTATATCCTGCCGGACACTACCGGCTGTAACAGAAGGACTAGCCGCAACCGAACAGATCCAGCGCGACGCTTCCGCGAGAAGGTTAGTTTTTCGTTTCCGGGTTTTATTGTTTTGCTTGTTTTTAGTTTGCGCTCCGGTTCGGAGTGTTTTTGGGTTTTGTTTTTTTTTGATTCCGCCCCTCTCTCCGCCCGTGGTTAGGGAAAGGAGGAGGGTCCCGGCAGAATGTTTTTGGATTCGTGTAGAACCGGCTCCCGCTTTGTCCATGTTTCTATGGGGGGCGTCGCCCCACGATGTAGCTTCCGTGGGGGGCGTGGCCCCATTTTTATCCAGCGGAGGGGAGTTCCGGCCCGGTTTGAGTGTGGATTTTTTTATTTTTCTTTTGCTCCGCCCCTGTTCCCGTGGGGGGCGTAGCCCCACAATGTAGCTTCCGTGGAGGGCGTGGCCCCTTTTTATCCCGCGGAGGAGAGCTCCGGCCACGAGTCAGAGTTCTAAGTTTTTGTTTCCGGCTCTCGCTACGCCCAGGTTCCGGTGGGGGGGGCGTCGCCCCACGATGTAGCTTCCGTGGGGGGCGCTGCCCCAGTGCTTGCTAGCGGAGGAGAGTTCCGGCCAGGGCCCCGGACCTTGAGCTTTTTTATTTATTTTTTTCTTTGCTCCGACTCTCGCTCCGCCCAGGTTCCGGTGGGGGGCGTCGCCCCACGATGTAGCTCCCGTGGGGGGCGCTGCCCCAATCCTCGCTAGCGGAGGAGAGTTTCGGCAGTACCTGGCTCCCGCCCTCCCACCCCTTGAGGAGTTCCAGACCCCAGCGAGACGGAAATTGTCGCCTCGGAGCCATCGTTCGTCGGTGGACGTCGCTCGGCGTGAGTGCTCGGTGGTGGACGTCGCTTGGCCCTGCTGCCCGGCTGTGGACGTCGCTCGGCTCTGCTGCTCAGCTGTGGACGTCTCTCGGCGCCTCCGCTCGGCTGTGGACGCTGCGTTGGACCCTTTGGCCTTGCCATCGGGTCCTGTGCTTCCCCCCACTTGTCTCGCTCCTGCTTCTAACTCCCCCCACGTGCCTTGCCTTGATCCTCGTTCCCCCCACTTGCCTCATCTTGGTCCTTGCTTCCGCCCACTCGCCTTGCTTTTGCTTCTCGCTCCCCCCCCCAAGTGCCTCGCCCTGCTTCTCGCTCCCCCCACCGGCCTCTCTACTTTCCTAGCTCCTACTCAGGACCCATCGCTGGACCGGACTTTTTGCGGAGGGCTAAGGTTTGGCGCGTCGGGAGCCGCGCCTTTGAGAGGGGGGAGATGTTACGGGTGGCAGGGCTGTGCTTGAACTACTAGGGGGATCTCAGCAGGGGTTTGTTATGTCATGTCTGTTTTTGTTTACGTTGGCCATGTGTCAGTTAAGCCCTGCCCTATCCTAATGTGTCTTGATTGATGTTCTCCTGTTCCTAATGTTTCATGATTACGTTTCCTATTTATAGTCCTGTCTTTGTCTGCTTTAGTTGCTAGTCCTCTTTCGTGTGTAGGCCGATGTAATGTCGTGGTTTTTGTTCTCTGTCCTGGTTGCGTGTTTCATGTTTTATGTTAAATAAACCCCATGTTCGTGTTAAGCTTCGCGTTGGGTCTGTTATATCCAGCCGGACACTACTGGCCGTAACAAGTAGAATACAATATTTATAACATTATATTCTAAGTATATAAAGTATAAAAAGTATATAAAGTATATAAAGTATATTCTAAGTATCTATATACTAACATATTACTACTAACCAACTAACTATATTGCCAAAGGTTTTGAGACACCCCTGCAAATCATTGAATTCAGGTGTTCCAATCACTTCCATGGAAACAGGTGTATAAAATAAAAAAAATAGGCATGCAGACAAGTTCTACAAACATTTGTGAAAGAATTGGTTACTCTCTGGAGCTCAGTGAATTCAAACGTGGTACCGTGATAGGTTGCCACCTATGCAATAAGTCCATTCTTGAAATTTCCTCTCTATTAAATATTCCACGGTCAATTGTTAGTGGTATTTTAACAAAGTGGAAGCAATTTGGAACAACAGCAACTCAGCCATGAAGTGATAGGCCACGTAAAATCACAGAGCGACACGCTCTTACTCTTACACGCTCTTATTGCAGTCAGGAACAGCACCGGTGGAGTTCCTCCCCTGGGCCGAATATGCCCAGAACTCCCTCACCCATTCCTCCACGGGGCTCACACCCTTCCAATGCATCTTTGGCTATCAACCTCCCCTGTTTCCAAGGTCTGGAGAGCCCTCCAATATACCCACCGAGGACGAGTGGTCTAGGCTCAGTCAGGAAGTGTGGGAGCGGGCTCATGTTCATCTGCAGAGAGCTGTCAGGAGGCAACAAATACAGGCGGATCAGCGTCGCCACCCCCACACTGCCTACGTGGTCGGGCAACGGGTTTGGCTGTCCACCCACAACTTAAGACTTCGGTTACTGTGCCGTAAGTTAAGCCTGAAGTTTATTGGCCGCTTCATAGTTCATAGTCCACCAAGTCAACCCAGTGTCTTACTGCTTGCGGCTTCCCCCTACATACCGCATCTCCCGCATGTTCCATGTCTCCCTCCTCAAACCTGCCCATGGACCCAGTCATACAGCTTCGCCACCCCCCAACCCCCCCACCACCGAGCCTCCGCCCCTGCTGGACATTGATGGGGCTCCGGCCTACATGGTGCATGCCCTCTTGAACTCTCAACGGGTCCAGAACCATTTCCAGTATCTGGTAAACTCGGAGGGCTACGGACAAGAGGAATGTTCTTGGGTTGACGCCTCTGACATCCTTGACCCCTCCTTGACTGAGGAGTTCCACCGGACCCTCGGGGCAGGCCGTGTCGTAGAACACCAGGAGGTGTTTGTGGGGGGGGGGGGATTGGGGGCACTTCTCCTGAGTTCTGATTAGTCACGTGACTCCCACAGACATTTAAACTGCACGCACACTGGGTGCTACGCGAAGTATCATCCCCGGTGGCATACCAAGTGTTTCATTGTCTGTATCGTTGCTATTCACATTCTGACCTTTTGCCTGTTCCTGACTTCTGATTTTTGCCTAACATTTTGTGGATGAATTACTGTGTTTGACTTTCCCACATCTTCTGATCTTGATTCTGGTTTTGCGCTTTCGTTTTTTTTTGTTGCTAGTGTGTTTTTCTGGTTTTGACCCTCGTTTGTTTTCTTGTTTATGATTCTGTCTAGTGGCTGTTCTGTAATAAACCGCTCAAGGATTCTACTCCTAACGCCTCAGGCTCTTCATTACACTGTATTGGTGTACCAGGATGAGCTGTTCCTGTCATCAGCCCCAGGAACCCACTGTGGGCTCAGTCAGGACTCACAGGGTTAGTTGTTGGGTGTTGCATTTTGTGTTGTTGGGTCAGTAGGACAGCTGACCACTGAGGACGGTACCAGTACCCAGTTCCTTGTTATGTCTAACTATGGCCCTATAGCTATTATTCAAATCTGTGATCCTACTTAATATGTTGTCCCACACTTCCTGATGTCCACAAAGTAAAGTTGGCAAAATTGCCAGGGCTTTTAATAATTTTATTTTGGGGTGATGTTTATGTTTGCGTTTTTTTCCTTATCCCAGCACTGGAGTATATGCATGGCATAATGACCATAATGTAAGGGTGATAATTTCTGGCTGCACTCTGTCTGTAATTTCTGGTCCTTGGTGCTCCAGTTGGTGCTCACAGGCTTCATCAGGAAGCACCTGCATCATGAGGAACAGAGTCTCTAGTTTCCACCATACTCCATAATATTACATAAATAACCTACAGTGAGCTTGCCATCTTAGCACCACATATTTCTGTCATTTTTAAATGTTTATTGGTCCAGAACATAAGTATGATTATATTAATATTTTAGAATTTATTTTAGAATGTGTATTACAAGAGTAATTATTAATGATTTTTAGTAAATGTTTTGAAGGTTGTTAGAAATAATATAAAGCACAAGTGTATAACCTAAAGTTTGTGTTTACTATCTTACACAATCTTTTAGTCTTTTTTATGCACTACAAAAGCAGTAGAAAAAGGCTCACTTTCCTATTTTCATCAATGTTTGCATAATATCTGTGACAGTGGAGAAAGTGATAAAAAAACTCACTAGTATTCTGGTGTAAGACTATGTTTTTAATATGGTGTTTCCATAAAAAATATTTTATAATGAATTGGGTCTTTATAATAATATACAGTTATTCTCGAGTCCACTATGCCACATTTGCAACAATTATGTATAGGCCATATATTAAACAATAATAATTCATACATTTCAGAGTCTGCCAGGGTTAGTATCTGATTAGAGATCTGGAGAAATCCACATTAGATGCTTATTCATTACAGGGAAACACACCCAGATTCATAAACTCATAAACTCTATTAATTCACTAATGTTTTTGTGATACAAATATGGGTATACATCATGTGTGAATGCCTTAGAATATCTTGTGTTCTAAAATAGTAAAGATTCTGTCAAATGTTAAATTCAAACATGCTTTTTAATATGCACATGACTTCAGTTTCTCCAACAAGTTTTTGTAATGGCATAAAACACTGTGCCCCACTATAACCACTACTGTATATACACAGTGATACACTGCATTACAAAAACAACTCACATTTTTTCCCCTGCCTGTTTTGACCCTGCCTATTTCTAGTTTTTGCCTCTGCCTGCTCTATGTTGTGTTGTTTGCTGTTTGGCTGGACTTTGTACTGTTTATCACCTGGTGTTTAGATGACCCCTTTGGACTTGTTATCCCTGGACTTTGTGTAAGGACTGGACTTGTTAGCCCTGGACTTCATGCTGTTTCTGTGCTACATCTATGTGATTTATATTGTGCTGGTTTCCTACAGGTGGATTTTATTGCTGCACTCTTGTGACTGTTCTTCCATTAAAATGTATTATTAAAAACTCTGAACCTAGCAACTGTTGCGTCTTGCACCTGGGTCCTAAATCCGTGGCCTCTGACAGAACCATCTGGCCAGTCATGGACCTAGCAGACACTTTGAGCATGCAGAAGCTCCTCCAATTCCTGTTGCAGACCTATGAAGCACATCAGCACCGGCTCCAGGACCTTAGGACTGCAACCCAAGAACTGATACACCGCATCAGTCAGCCATCCTTGTCATTCACTGCAGCAGCTCCAGTGCCTTTGACATCTATGTCATCAGCGAATTCGCCAGCCCTGCCTCGAGAACTGCATCTGCCTCATCCAGACCGTTTCCCCGGAGAGCCTGGACTTTTGGGAAATCACCAAGTGGGTGTGTAAGTTCACCAGGTATTTTGGGACACCCCAGCAAATCATTGAATTCACATGTTCCAATCACTTCCATTGCCACAGGTGTATAAAATCAAAACACTAGGCATGCAGACAAGTTCAGCAAACATTTTTGAAAGAATGGGTCACTTTCAGGAGTTCAGTGAATTCAAGCATGGTACTGTGATAGGTTGCCACCTATGCAATAAGTCCATTCCTGAAATCTCCTTACTACTAAATATTCCACGGTCAACTGTTAGTGGTATTTTATCAAAGTGGAAGCAATTTGGAACAACAGCAACTCAGCCACAAAGTGATAGGCCACATAAAATTACACAGCGGGGTCAGCGCATGCTGAGGCACACAGTGCACAGAAGTGGACAACGTTTTGCAGGGTCAATAGTTACAGACCTCCAAACTTCATGTGACCTTCAGATTAGCTCAAGAACAGTACATAGAGAGCTTCATGGAACGGGTTTTCATGGCTGAGCAGCTGCATCCAAGCCTTGCATCACCAAGTGCAAAGCAAAGCATAGGACGCAGTGGTGTAAAGCACGCCACCGCTGGACTCTAGAGCAGTGGAGATGTCCTCTGGAGTGACAAATCACGCTTCGCTGTCTGGCAACAGTCTGGGTTTGGTGGTTGCCAGGAGAACGTTAATTGCCTGACTGCATTGGAGGGGGGATTATTATGTGGGATTATTTTTCAGGGGTTGTGCTTGGCCCTTTAGTTCCAGTGAAAGGAACTCTTAATGCTTCAGCATACCAAGACATTTTGGACTATTTCATGCTCCCAACTTTGTGGAAACAGTTTGGGGATAGCCCCTTCCTGTTCCAAAATGACTAAGGTCAAGTTTGTTGTGTTTGACTGGCATGCACAGTCCTGACCTCAACCCGAAAGAACACCTTTGAAGCCAGGCTTTCTCATCCAACATCAGTGCCTGACATCACAAAGGCGCTTCTAGAGATATGGTTAAAAATTCCCAACACACTCCTAAACCTTGTAGAAAGCCTTCCCAGAAGAATTGAAGCTGTTATATCTGTAAAGGGCAGGCCAACTCCATATTAAACCCTAAAAATGGGATGTCATTAAAGTTCATGTACGTGTAAAGGCAGTAGTCCCAAAACTTTTGAAAATATAGTATACTACTTGAAACAATCTAGCCATGGGGGTCACAGTCCAGTGACTTCTGTGCCGGTCCCAAGCCCGGATAAATAGAGAGGGTTGCGTCAGGAAGGGCATCCGGCGTAAAACATTGCCAAATTTAACCATGCGAATCGTCAGTACGAATTTCATACCGGATCGGTCGAGGCCCGGGTTAACAACGACCGCCATCGGCGCCGTTGACCTACAGGGCGCCGGTGGAAATTGGGCTACTGTTGGTCGAAGAAGTAGAGGAGGGAGGAGAGTGCACAGACAGAGAGAGAAGAGGAAAGGCAAGAGTGTAGAACTGAGAATAGGAACTCTGAATGTTGGTACTATGACAGGGAAAGGTAGAGAGCTGGCGGATATGATGGAGAGAAGGAAGGTGGATATACTGTGTGTACAGGAGACCAGGTGGAAGGGTAGCAAGGCTCGTAGTATAGGAGCAGGATTCAAGCTGTTTTATTATGGTGTGGATAGTAAGAGAAATGGGGTAGGTGTGGTCCTGAAGGAGGAGTTTGTGAGGAATGTCCTGGAGGTGAAGAGAGTGTCAGACAGGGTGATGAGTCTGAAGTTAGAGATTGAAGGGGTGATGTTGAATGTTGTTAGTGGTTATGCCCCACAGGTAGGTTGTGAGTTAGAGGAGAAAGAGAGATTCTGGAGTGAATTAGATGAGGTGATGGAGAGTATTCCCACGGGTGAGAGAGTGGTGATAGGAGCGGATTTTAATGGACATGTTGGCGAGGGGAACACAGGGGATGAGGAGGTGATGGGCAAGTTTGGAGTTAAGGAAAGGAACCTTGAAGGACAGATGGTAGTGGACTTTGCTAAGAGGATGGACATGGGTGTGGTTAACACTTATTTTCAGAAGAGGGAGGAGCATAGAGTGACTTACAAGAGTGGAGGTAGGAGAACACAGGTAGACTACATCCTATGTAGAAGAGGCAATCTGAAAGAGATTAGTGACTGTAAAGTGGTAGTGGGAGAGAGTGTAGCCAGACAGCATAGGATGGTGGTGTGTAGGATGACTTTGATGGTCTGTAAGACGAAGAGGTCAAAGATAGAGAAGAAAACCAAGTGGTGGAAGCTGAAAAAGGAGGAATGTTGTGAGGAATTTAGAGAGAAGTTGAGGCAGGCTCTGGGTGGTCAGGTAGTGCTGCCAGATGACTGGGAAACTACAGCAGAAGTAATCAGGGAGACAGGGAGAAAGGTGCTGGGTGTGTCATCTGGAAGGAGGAAAGAAGATAAGGAGACTTGGTGGTGGAATGAGGAAGTTCAGGATAGTATCCAGAGGAAGAGGTTAGCCAAGAAGAAGTGGGACATGGACAGGACTGAAGAGAATAGACAGGAATACAAGGAGTTACAGAGCAGAGTGAAGAGGGAGGTGTCTAAGGCAAAGCAGAAGGCATATGATGAGTTGTACACTAGGTTAGACACTAGAGAAGGACAGAAGGACTTGTACAGGTTAGCTAGGCAGAGGGATCGAGATGGGAAGGATGTGCAGCAAGTTAGAGTTATTAAGGATAGAGATGGAAGGGTGCTCACAAGTGAGGAGAGTGTACAGAGGAGATGGAAGGAGTACTTTGAGGAGCTGATGAATGAGGAAAATGAGAGGAAAAAAAGAGTAGAAGGGGTGAACTCTGTGGAACAGAAAGTAGATAAGATTAGAAAGGATGAAGTCAGGAAGGCTTTGAAGAGGATGAAAAGTGGGAAGGCAGTTGGTCCTGATGACATCCCGGTGGAGGTCTGGAAGTGTCTGGGAGAGGCAGCAGTGGAATTTTTAGCTAGTTTGTTCAACAGGGTTTTAGAGAGTGAGAGGATGCCTGAGGAATGGAGAAGAAGTGTGTTAGTGCCGATCTTTAAGAATAAGGGTGACATGCAGAGTTGCAGCAACTATAGGGGGATAAAGTTGATGAGCCATACAATGAAGCTATGGGAAAGAGTAGTGGAAGCTAGGTTAAGGAAGGTAGTGGAAATTTGTGAGCAGCAGTATGGCTTCATGCCCAGAAAGAGCACCACAGATGCAATTTTTGCTCTGAGGATTTTGATGGAGAAGTATAGGGATGGTCAGAGGGAGTTGCACTGTGTGTTTGTAGACTTGGAGAAAGCGTATGACAGGGTGCCAAGAGAAGAGCTGTGGTACTGTATGAGGAAGTCAGGAGTAGCAGAGAAGTATGTCAGAGTGGTGCAGGACATGTATGAGAGGAGCAGGACAGTGGTGAGGTGTGCTGTAGGTCAGACAGAGGAGTTCAATGTGGAGGTGGGACTGCATCAGGGATCGGCTCTGAGCCCATTCCTGTTTGCTATAGTGATGGACCAGTTGTCAGAGGAGGTCAGACAGGAGTCTCCTTGGACAATGATGTTTGCAGATGACATTGTGATCTGTAGTGAGAGCAGGGAGCAGGTGGAGGAAAACCTGGAGAGGTGGAGGTTTGCGCTGGAGAGAAGAGGAATGAAAGTCAGTCGTAGTAAGACTGAGTACATGTGTGTGAATGAAAGGGAGGGAAGTGGAACAGTAAGGTTACAGGGTGAAGAGGTGAAGAAGGTACAGGAGTTTAAGTACTTGGGGTCAACAGTCCAGAGTAATGGAGAGTGTGGGAAAGAGGTAAAGAAGCGAGTGCAGGCAGGTTGGAATGGGTGGAGAAAGGTGTCGGGAGTTCTGTGTGATCAGAAAATATCAGCGAGAATCAAGGGGAAGGTGTACAGGACAGTGGTGAGACCGGCCATGCTGTATGGTTTAGAGACAGTGTCACTGAGGAAGAGACAGGAGTCAGAGCTAGAGGTAGCAGAGCTGAAGATGTTGAGGTTCTCTTTGGGAGTGACAAGATTGGACAGGATTAGGAACGAGTACATCAGAGGGACAGCTCATGTTGGACGTTTGGGGGACAAAGTTAGGGAGGCCAGATTAAGATGGTTTGGACATGTTCAGAGGAGGGAGAGTG
Source organism: Hemibagrus guttatus (assembly GCA_033459395.1). NCBI lineage: Eukaryota > Metazoa > Chordata > Actinopteri > Siluriformes > Bagridae > Hemibagrus > Hemibagrus guttatus. Next base: position 21,109,625 of record JAUCMX010000016.1, on the reverse strand, counting down.
AGTATATTGGTAGGAGAATGTTGGACATGGAGCTGCCAGGCAGGAGGCAAAGAGGAAGGCCAAAGAGGAGGTATATGGATGGAATTAATGAGGATATGAAGCTAGTGGGTGCAAGTGTTGAGGATGCAGAAGATAGGGATAGGTGGAGAGAGATGATTCGCTGTGGCCACCCCTGAAGGGAAAAGCCGAAAGAAGAAGAAGAAGTATACTACTTGAAACATAATTTAGTTTTTGGTGGTGGCGATCATGTAGCAGTGCTCCAGTATTGTCATTAAAATCTCAGGCCAATTTCCTTGACTACAGATAGATATGAATGATTTCATCAACCTTCAGTAACTGCTTAATAAAAAAATGTTAGTGTACTTCTCAAAACATACGTTGTTTACCCATATATTAGTCCACAGACATTTAGTCTCAGCAGCAGGTTTTTGTCATGGCTTAAAACACTGTGCTGCCCCCATACACAGTGATAAACACCCATACAAAAACGTCATTCTGTGACATTAACTTTAACCTAAACATGTGTGTGTGTGTTCAGTTTCGAAGCACTTCTTTTCTCCAAATATTTAAAAAAAAAATTTCATAGATTTGCATTGTTTTAATATATCTGAAAGCTTTTTTTAAAATTATTTTTAATTTCTGAAAAGCTCAAGACAAATTAGAACGATTTTTTTGTACACTTAATCAAATGAAATGTTTACTGTTTTAACATATGTACATGGCTTTTGGTGAGCACCTGCTTATCATTACTATTATTATTATTATTATTATTATTATTATTATTATTATTATTATTATTGTTTTTATTATTATTATTATTATTATTATTATTATTATTATTATTATTATTATTATTATTATCATTTTCTACCACTTTTCAGTTTCATGATGGGAGTTGTACAGCATGAGTTGCTTTCAGCTGCTCTCTGGTCGGGGTTGCCACAGCGGACCAACTGGTCCGCACAACAACTTGGCAAATGTTTTACACCGGATGCCCTTCCTGACGCAACCCTCCCATTTTTCCGGGCTTGGGACCGGCACTGCATCCAGTGGCTGGGGTTGAGGCATTGGCTGGGAATCGAACCCGGGCCTGGAGTTGTACAGCATGAGGTTTATATAAAAAACTTTCTGATTCTGTAATGGTTATCGCTGCCCACTGCTATTGCACGATAATTCATACCATAAAACATTCACCCAAAACAAAAACTCTGATAAAATTCTCAGAACAGACTAAGATTTTCACATTACATTAAATAATTCTCAGCCTAAATTTATTGCCTTTTGTGTGTATTCTGCACAGTTTGTATTGCAATGTGTACAAACAATATTTGTTCATTATAATCTCCAGTAATATTTATTTAAGAAACAAGACAATATCAGAATCAGAATCAATCAGCTTTATTTGCCAAATGTGTGCAGAAAGGCAAGGAATTTGTTGTGGTTTTTTTAAGGTGCTCATGGTACATACATTCATACATACATACATACATATATTCATATCTGGCATGAGAACAGAAAACATTTAAATAGTAATACTTAATAAATAATAATAGTGTGTAGGAATCTGAGGATTTATGTGCAGATTTGTGCATTATTTGCTCCATATACAGTTGTATAAATAAAGATATATGCATATGTATTTATATAGTGCAAGAGAAAGAGGCAGTAATTAGAGATGGAGAATGAATTCCAGAAATAAATTACAGAACACAGGTAATAGTTCCTGTGTTAGTTTTTAAGCTGGAGATGGCATGGGGGAAAAGCTGTTTTTGTGCCTAGATGTTCTAGTGCACAGAGATCTGTAGTGTCTTCCTGTGGGAGAAGTGCAAGCATGTTGTGGCGAAGGTGAGAGGGGTCTATGATGATGTTACCTGCCCGTTTCTTCACTCTAGAGTTGTACAGGTACTGAAGGTTGGGCAGGTGTACACCAAAAACAAAATATTAAAATATTAAACTATTAACTATTTTTGGTGCCATTTACCTATAATAAATGTTGCCAATCTTCTTCAAGACTGTTGCAATGTTCTTTTCCTTTAAAAATATTACAAATATTTCAAATACTAATCATAAGAAATTCATCTGTTTTCCAAAAGATCTATAGGTTTTTGTAATGGCATAAAACACTGTGACCCACCCCCCCAGCCAGCACAGTGATGCACTCCAGTACAAAAACAATTCCAGATGTTAACTGAATAAACTACTTCAATGCCAGAAGTTCCCTTCCTATAGGAATAATAAACAAAAAACAGAAAATGATTTCATGTGAACTAATTTGTATTTTGTTTTAAATATACATTTATTTGTTTATTTTTATATATTAGGTATTTAATTTGTTAGTAAGTTTTCCATATACATTAAGACTAGATAGTCAGATGGTTTACACAGCATCTGCACTCTTCCGTTTTCATCAATGATGCCATCACTGAATTTTTCTCAGTGAATTTGAGTTCACTGATGGCATCAGTAACATTTCCACCACGGGTTGGAATTCTTCTTCTAGGTTTGCCAATCTTCTTCAAAACTGTTATAATGTCCTTTTCCTTTAAAAATATTACAAGTATTTCAAAAACTAATCATGAGAAATTCATTTGTTTTCCAAAGATCTATAGGTTTTTGTAATGGCATAAAACACTGTGCCCCAGTTATTTAGCCACAGTGATGCACTCCAGTACAAAAACAATTTCCAGATGTTAACCGAATAAACTACTTCAATGCCAGAAGTTCCCTTCCTATAGTAATAATAAACAAAAAACAGAAATTGATTTCATGTGAACTAATTTGTATCTTTAAAAAAAAAAAAAAAAAAAAAAAAAAAAAAAATATATATATATATATATATATATATATATATATATATATATATATATATATATATATATATATATATATATATATATATATATTAGGTATTGGGGGGCATGGTGGCTTGGTGGTTAGCAGGTTTGCCTCACACCTCAAGGTTTGGGGGTTTAATTCCCGCCTCTGCCATGTGTATGGAGTTTGCATGTTCTCCCCATGCCTTGGGGGTTTCCTCCCCTGGTCCAAAGACATGCATTGTAGGTTGATTGGAGTCTCTAAATTATCTGTAGTGTATGATTGCCAATGAGATTGTGTGCGTGCCCTGCGATGGGTTGGCACTCTGTCCAGGGTGTATCCTGCCTTGATGCCCATTGATGCCTGAGATAGGCACAGGCCCAGGTACAGGCTGTGACCGAAGAAGCGGTAGACAATGAATGAATGAATGAATGAATGAATATTATGTATTTAATTTGTTAGTAAGTTTCCCATATACATTAAGGCTAGGTAGTCAGATGGTTTCCACAACTATGCATCTGTACTCTTCTGTTTTCATCAATGATACCATCAATGAACTCAAGCTCAGGCTTGACATTTGAGTTCATTGATGGCATCATTGATATTTCCACCAGTTTTGGAATTGTTCTTCTAGTTTTCTCCACACACACACACACACACACACACACACACACACACACACACACACACACACACACAAAACTCTACCATCAGATCCATGCAAATGAAATATGGATTTATTTGGATAAAAGACAGAATCTACTGTCTTTCTGTGCATGGTCTGTGCCGTGTCTGCCTGTACATTGTCTAGGGGCATTGAGGATTGAGGCATCTTTCTTTTTTTATTACTCTACAGAAGTTCAGTCTCAGCAGCAGGTTTTTGTAATGGCTTAAAACACTGTGCCGCTACCCCAGTACACAATGTTACACCCTCCTACAAAAACATAACATTAACTGTGACTTTTAATTACTTCTTCTAATGGCAGTCGCACAAATTATATAAATTATATTCTTGAATTATCTTGAAATATCTGTTGACATCTCTACTGGGATGTGTAAATTTCAAAAACACACCAGACATTGAAACAATTCACAGGTAACTCAACTGCATTTCTCTTACAGAAAACACACAGACTTCATGTGTAAATAATCACCAGGTTCATTCCTGATTTTAGGGCACTGCATGTTTTGCGTGTCACACAGTTTCTGTCACGTGTTTCTATGAAGTTTATGAACACCATTCATTTATTTTCAATGTTTAATTTGCACATGTGCACATTTTATTTTCAATTTTCTTGTGATCAACCTACAATGCATATCTTTGGACCAGGGGAGGAAACCGGAGTACCCGGAGGAAACCCCCGAGGCACGGGGAGAACATGCAAACTCTACACACACGACAGAGGCGGGAATCGAACCCCCAACCCTGGAGGTGTGAGGCAAACATGCTAACCACTAAGCCACCATCTGATGAACTGATGAACTGATGAACTGATGAACTGATGAACTGATGAACTGATGAAATTAACTTTACCTTGTTTTTCCACATTGACATTACTTGTTACAAAAAGAACACCCTATGATCTGTTGTGAAATGCGATTTTTATGCTCCCTTTGTTAGTGCTCGACATGATCAGATATAGAAAATGCTTCTAAATAGCCCAAGCCCAGAAAAATGGGAGGGTTGCGTCAGGAAGGGCATCTGGCATAAAACATTTGCCAAGTTGTTGTGCGGACCAGTTGGTCCGCTGTGGCGACCCCAAACAGGGAGCAGCCGTAAGCAACTTCTTCTTCTAAATAATGTGTAGTGAGTCATATAGGGGATTTGGGGAATAGCCTCTGTGATCATTCTCTCACGCAATCAGACACTACAGACAATTTAGAGATGCTAATCAACCTACCACGCATGTCTTTGGACTGGGGGAGGAAACCGGAGCACCCGGTGCCACCATGCCACCATGCCCCCGCCTCTGTGATCATCTCGAGGTAAAATTGCTTATGACTGTAGGTTTTTGTAGTACTGCATTTCACTGTGGCCGTAGTTATCACAACGGTATACTTCAGGACAAAAACCACACCTAAGACTTTAACTTCTGCTTGTACGGGATTCAGGTGAGTAAAGCTTTTTTTTTTTTTTTTTTTACACCACATAAAATACTTAACAATATTTAACACTGGAACATGGCCAGTTTATTGACGTTACAACATAATGAGTGAATTAAAATGCACAACTTGTAAATGTATGATTGCATATTCCACCAACCTGGACCATGTATTTTCTTTAAATTATATATTAGATTGTGAAAATATGTAACTTTGTACCTTTTCTACCGTAATCAGTTACAGAGATAAAATATTTACAGGTTTATATGAATGTGTAGATTAAAAGAGTTGTTCTAAAGCATTCTAGTACTATTATTGAAAAGCAAATGTTTAAAACAGATATATGATATGGTAAAAATATTTTTGTACATTTTTAAGTAATAAAACAAACAACTAACTCACTAACTAACTAACTAACTAACTAACTAACTAACTAACTAAATAAATAAATAAATAAATAAATAATATTCACATAAATAAGAGGCCACCTGATACTCTGCTCTGTCCTTCAAGTAGTGCATTATGAATTGTATAAAAACATTTTTTCAAAACATTTCAAACATTTTTCAATTCAAATGTTTCATATGTTTTAATTTTTAAAACATTTGTTTCCCATCTCATATTATATAAAATTTTTATAATATTTTTTATAAAAAATATAAAAAGCAAACATGGCTAAATACATGCCAGATACATCTTTTGACATATTTGGGGTTCTATTTCCTTCTAATGGAATATTTACAGCAGGCTTTTATTCAGCCTTAATTACCAGCCAGAGATAATGAAAAGGAACAAAGCTGAGAATTTAGAAGAGAACTATTGAGCGTTAATGGAGTTTGAGAAAAGGGGAAATAAAACTGGTAACTGAAATATCTAATAAATGTCTCTGGGGTGCAGTTCCCTGCTGAGGGAATATTTACAGCTCAGAAGGATGTGCTTGTATATGCTTCTGAAGAATGTTATGTCATGCACAGTTATATAACTTTAATTAACAAATATACCAAAATTAAGGCTTCTGTGTCAGAGTGATCAGTACACTGCATGATTTAAAAAAAATGAAAAATAATAGTTGTTAGCATCCAGCGTGAATATATTTTATGTTAAAAATATTACAGATTCTGATATTCACAGGGTTTCAGTTTCAGCAGCAGATTTTTGTATTGACAAAACACTGTGACCTAACCAGACACCTAGCCATCACACGTTATAAAAACACCTCCTATATTAACGGGCTACTTTAGCAACATGTATTTGCCATTACTTTACATATTTCTGCTTATTGGGTAGAAAAAAAATATAAAACTACTTTTTAAATCTCCCTGATACCAGTAAAACACTGTAAATGTTGTAAGGTGTACAATATTCATCCTTTTAAAACTAATGAATGATTTATGGTTAAATGAAGTAACATTAAAGACACTATGAGGCATGCAGAAGTAAACATTTATTTACAGAAAATAGCAGAAAATAGTACAAGCTTTGACATTTCCTATTTTAGACTATAAGATACATATTGACCAAACTTCAGGGTTAATGTAAAAATGGTTCTGTCACAGTTAAATAATCACCTGGTCCATTCATGGTTTTGGGCACCTTCACATGAAGGTGTTTTTAGTTTTGCACATGTGATGAACATCATTCATTTCCGCATGTGCACATTCATTCATTGTCTACCGCTTATCCGATCTATTCTCGGGTCACGGGGAGCCTGTGCCTATCTCAGGCATCATTGGGCATCAAGGCAGGATACACCCTGGACGGAGTGCCAAGCATACTCTCAGGCACACACACTCTCATTCACACACTATGGACAATTTAGAGATGCTAATCAACTTACAATGCATGTCTTTGGACTGGGGGAGGAAACCAGAGTACCCAGAGGAAACCCCCGAGGCATGGGGAGAATATGCAAACGCCACACACACGGCGGAGGCGGGAATCGAACCCCCAACCTTGGAGGTGTGAGGCAAACGTGCTAACCACTAAGCCACCATGTCCCCACATGTGTACGTTTTATTTTTAATTTTTTTTCCTGTGATCTCATCTTATTCTCATGAATTCATGTATGTTTACTTGAGTACTGCTGAAATTAACTTTACATTGTTTTTCACACGACATTGCACGTTACTCACACGGGGAAAACCCACACACATTTCACACATCTGTTGTGAAATGCGATTTTTCTCCTCCCTAAATTAGTGCTTGCGTGGGTCAGATATTTTACACAATGTGCAATGAGTCATATGCACAGTTAGGGGACTTGGGAATTGGTCTCTGTGGTCAACTTGAGCTGAAACTGCTTGTGACTGGAGGTTTTTGTACTACTACAAATCACCGTGGTCGTAGTATCACAACGATATACTGCAGGACAAAAACCACACCTAAGATTTTAACTTCTGCTATTCACGGGATTCAGGTGAGTATACACTTTCAAGACGTTGCCTTGCTTTGATTTTATTGTTTGAAATGTTAAACGTTAGATTTTGCAAATTGGGTAAAAATAATCTCGAAAGAAATGTCATGCAACTGAAATCTGGAGAGAATTCCCTTTACATTCAACAGCAGGATTTTCCTTAGTGGAAGATCACAATATATGATAAGTAAGTAAATTTAATTGTTGCTCATGTCTCTGGAATTGCTTAAGTGAGTTTTAGTGGTAGGTGCAGTTTTTATCCTTCCAGCAATCCATATGATCTCAGTCTACTCCTAGCCTTTTTCCAGGGGGCTTCCTGATCCATCCTGTACTTTAGCTAATGAGGGCATATCCAGAAATCTGGCAGGAGACAAGCTCAGGGTGATGCCATGCACCACTGTGAAGAGTGGTAAAAAAGCTATTAAATATACTTCACTTCAACTTGAAACATGGCACGTATAAAACGACGATTAAGGTGCGAAGAGAAGTGTGCACCCACAAGGCACAGATTATGTCAGATGAATAAAAGGCCAGTTTAGGATTCGTCTAAGCGAGAAACTTTGTTGTACTTGCTGTTGCTTTTGGAATGTTTACATATGTGCAAGGTGTGAAGATTTGCATGCAGTATTGGTTGTGCATTACCAGTTATTAAGTGCATTATGAAATATAAGAAGTTCACTTTTTCAAACATTAAAGCTAAACATCACTTATGTAGAACATATAAGCACAGTACCATGCCTAAATACATGCCAGATAAATCTTTTGATATATTTAGGGTTCCATTTCCTGCTGAGGGAATATTTACAGCTCATGAGGACATCCTTGTGTAAGTTTTTGTACAGCTCTGGAGTCGGTTGTGTCAGTGTGACTCTCGTGCACAGTAATAAACTGCCGTGTCTTCAGCTTTCAGACTCTTTACTTCTAGGTACAGCATGTTTTTATTGGTGTCTTTAGTGATGGAGAACTGGCCCTGCAGTGACTGAGCAAATATAGTGCCAGTGCCACTGTCAATACGCCCGATCCACTCCAGTCCTTGTCCTGGTTTCTGTCGGATCCAGTGCAACCAGCAAAGGGGAGAGTCCAGACACGGTGCAGGACAGAGTGACCGATTCTCCTGGTTTCTTCACCACAGAAGCAGATGAGGTCAGGGACTGTCCATAAGAATCTGAAAAGAAGAGAGTTATGAATTAAATGTTATACTGCTGAGAGATTTTAACAGTATTGAGAAAATATTTAAATTTCCTAGTGAGGATCATGTGAAAACCTCTGAAACGTACATGATATTAGCGCAAATAAAATACAGTATCCTAAAATCATTCTCACAGTTCGTCTACACACAATTTGTATGAGTTATCAAAGAGCACACTGATGACCAGACCAGCCACGAACATGCTGTTTATACCCCAGTCTATTTGAATAGGGCGTGTCCATGACCACTATAGAGGCAATAAATCCTGAGACTCAAGCTGAGGATGTACTAATCAGTGTAATTACTTAGGGAAATGTGTCAAGTGATGTGTGTCTCTGTTAATTTTATCAAATATATTTATATATTTTTATTTACTTGGTTTTGGAGTGGATAAAAACTGACACATGCATTTCACTTTAAATTGGGGGAAATCGTGTTGTTTAGTTTAGTTAAACTTACCAATTTAATAATTGATGAGACACAAAATATTAATTACATACATCTTTATATTAAGCACAAAATAAAACACACAGAAAAAATGTTGGGTGTGTATAATATATTGTAGTGTTGCCCTCTAGGGGCATCCTTGTTTGAACATCCTTGCATTTTTATTGATGTTGATGTTTTTGTACACCCCTAGCACTGAGCTGTACAGCTGTGTCTGTCTTTGCACAGTAATAAACAGCCGTGTCCTCTGACACCAGGCTGCTGATATCTAAGTAAAGCACATTGTTGCTCGTGTCTCTGGAGATGCTGAAACGAGTTTTAAAGGAAGATCCATAGTTTATGCTTCCACCACCCCATATGATCCCGATCCACTCTAAGCCTTTCCGTGGAGTTTGCTTGATCCAGCCTGTTCCATAGCTAGTGAGGGCATAGCCAGAAATCTGACAGGACAACTTCACAGAGGCTCCAGGAGGTTTAACCTCATCAGGAGAAGAGGTCAGGCTGATGCAACACACATCTGAAAAGAGGAGAGTGGACTTAACACAGACTGAAATATGCAGTATATAAAAAGCTGAGTACAGTGTAAGAGATGTGTTTACTCACAAGGCACACAGGATATCAGAAGAAGAAGAAAAGGCCAGCTCATGATTCCTCTGGTGTACACAACCAAACACAGAGGCTGCCATGTACTTGCAGTGTATTTATATCTGCCTGTGAATTGGGAAATTTGCATGCAGAATGGATTATGGATTTTTTCCTATAGTTATCATGGCAGTCTTCCAATAGTACATCATTTCTTTAAACATTTTTAATCAAATTGTGTAAACAGGTTTTGTTTAAAAAAAAATGAACAAATAAACAATTTAACAAATATAACCAGAATATATTTTGAAGCCACTTGCGAAGGAAAGAACAAAATAGCAAAAACATTTCTTATGAATCTTTTTTTTTTTACATATAATTTTACCAGCATTTAATAATTTGATCATTTTGCTTTCATGTTTGTCTTCAGCCTTAATCACCAGCCAGAGATAATTAAAAGAAAAGCGCTGAGAATTTTTGAATGAGAATTATTGAGAATTAGTTAAGTTTGAGAAAAGATGAAAAGAAACTGAGAACTAAAATATCTAATAAATGTCTCTGGGGTGCAGGTCCCTGCTGAGGGAATATTTCCAGCTCAGGAGGATGTGCTTGTATACGTTTCTGAAGTCTTTTGTGTCAGTGTGGCTGTCGTGGACAGTTCTATCTGTCTATCACTGCACATAAACAGGTTCAAATTTGGGTTGTTGTGTCACAGTAACTCGTCTTGGCGCACATGGCCCGCTAAAGCCCCTTCCTGAAACAGACACTGACACTGAGCACAACTGATAAAAGGAACCGATTTGTTTTGTGGTTGTTTCATAATATTACTTTCTATACGATACAAGTCACCCCTGTACAAAGGGATGTGACGAACGCTGGCCTTAATTATCCTTCCTGGCAGGTGCAGGCAATCCAAATTAATGAGCCCAGGGAATTCTGGGTAACTGAGTTCTCCCGCACGGCCACTCTCACTATACACCCATGCCGCCCTCTGCTGGTCACAGGTGTTGTAGTGCAACCTCTTAAGATATAGGAATATAACCTCAGAGTGATAAGAGTAACTTAGCAATACTTCTGTTACGGGTAGCAGGGCTGAGGGTGAACCACTAGGGGGCCCTCAGCAGGGGTTGTCATGTCACGTCTTTTTTTGTTTATGTTTTGCCCATGTGTGTGTTTAAGCCCCGCCCTAGCCTAATGTGTGTTCCTGCCCCTGATCACCTGTTCCCAATGTTTCCCTGATCATGTTCTCCATTTATAGTCCTGTCTGTGTCATCATTATTTGCTAGTCCTCGTTCGTATGTAGGCCGAAGTGGTGTCGCGGTTTCTGTTTCATGTTCATGTCTCGTGTGTTACGTTTAATAAACCCCTTTTTGTTTCACGGAAGCTTCGCGTTGGGTCTGTTATATCCAGCCGGACACCATCGGTTGTAACAGAAGGACTAGCCCAAACCGAACAGATCCAGCGCGAAGCTTCAGCGAGAAGGTTAGTTTTTTCGTTTCCGGGTTTTATTGTTTTGCCTGTTTTTGTTTTGCGCTCCGGTTCGGAGTGGTGTTTTTTGGGGGGTTTTTGTTGATTCCGCCCCTCTCTCCGCCCGTGGTTAGGGAAAGGAGGAGGGCTTCGGCAGAAAATTTACATTTTTGGAGGATTTTTGATTTTTTCTCATTCCGTCCATGTTCCCGTGGGGGGCGTCGCCTCACGATGTAGCTTCCGTGAGGGGCGTGCCCCCATTTTTACCCCGCGAAAGAGTTCCGGCCAAGGGCCGGAGTTTCAAGTTTTTGTTTCCGGCTCTCGCTCTGCCTAGGTTCCGGTGGGGGGCGTCGCCCCACGATGTAGCTTCCGTGGGGGGCGTTGCCCCAATGCTCGCCAGCAGAGGAGAGTTCCGGCCAGGGCCCCGGACCTTGAATTATTTATTTATTTTTTTTACTGTTTTGTTTGCACTGACTCTCGCTCCGCCCATGTTCCTGTGGGGGGTGTCACCCCATGATGTAGCTTCTGTGGGGGCGCTGCCCCACCTGTTGCCAGCGGAGGAGAGTTCCGACAGCACCTTGCTCCCACCCTCCCGCCCCTTGGGGAGTTCCAGACCCCGGCGAGACGGACATCGTCGCCCCGGGGGCCGTCGTTCGTCGGTGGACGTCGCTCGGTGCGAGTGCTCGGTGGTGGACGTCGCTCAGCGCTGCAGCTCGGCTGTGGACGTCGCTTGGCCCTGCAGCTCGGCTGTGGACGTCACTCGGCTCTGCGGCTCGGCTGTGGACGTCGCTCGGCGCCTCCGCTCGGCTGTGGACGTCGCGTCGGACCCTTTGGCCTTGCCGTCGGGTCCTTTGCTCCCCCCACTTGTCTCGCTTCTGCTTCTCCCTCCCCCCACGTGCCTTGCCTTGATCCTCGTTCCCCCCACTTGCCTTGCCTTGGTCCTCGCTTCCCCCCCACTCGCCTTGCTTTTGCTTCTCGCTCCCCCCCCCAAGTGCCTCGCCCTGCTCCTCGCTCCCCCCACCGGCCTCTCTACGTTCCTAGCTCCTCCCCAGGACCCATCGCTGGACCGGACTTTTTGGGAGGGGCTAGGGTTTGGCGCGTCGGGAGCCGCGCCTTTGAGAGGGGGGAGATGTTACGGGTAGCAGGGCTGAGGGTGAACCACTAGGGGGCCCTCAGTAGGGGTTGTCATGTCACGTCTGTTTATGTTTGTTTTGGCCATGTGTGTGTTTAAGCCCCGCCCTAGCCTAATGTGTGTTCCTGCCCCTGATCACCTGTTCCCAATGTTTCCCTGATTATGTTCTCCATTTATAGTCCTGTCTGTGTCATCATTATTTGTTAGTCCTCGTTCGTATGTAGGCCGAAGTGGTGTCGCGGTTTCTGTTTCATGTTCATGTCTCGTGTGTTACGTTTAATAAACCCCTTTTTGTTTTACGGAAGCTTCGCGTTGGGTCTGTTATATCCAGCCGGACACCGCCGGTTGTAACAACTTCATTGATTAATGTCAGCATAAAATGCTGTTTCCTTAATATTTTAAAGAAAGCTGACACGAGGAGTGTCTTTCTACTATAACAAGGTTCTATCACAGAGCTCACTGGAAACTAGAGCAGCCAAGAACATGCTGTTTATACACGACTCTATTTGAATAGGGAGTGTCCATGATCATTATGGAGGTGTTCAATCCACAACAACACGCTGCTAACTGTATAACTGAACTATATTATATTTAAGTCTGCATTTTGGTGTATTTGGTGTAGAATGTAAACAGGGTTTCACAAGTGTTGAGAGATTTCAAATTGTTTGAAGAAACTATTTAAATCATTGATTATAACGTCATCCTCTCTGCTAAAAAAAACCTTAAAATCAAATATGAGAATTAAAAAAACAGTTTGGTTTAAAACACACACTTCTTTAGATGATTAACCACTACACTTAACTACAAGAAGATTTTTCCGTCCAGAAAACAGGGTTTAGCTGATGGCAAACAGGTGCTAGATTATGGCCTCCATTTAACTGACCGCACTGTCGCTGCTCTGCATCAGTCCAGTTCTTGTGTTTCTCTGCATGTTTAGTTGTGTAGTGACAATTCAAACTGTAATCTTTAAAAACAGCAATCTGTATTTCACAAACAAAGCACAAAGCTTTACCTCTGACTTCAGTAAATAAATACTTATGTGTCAATAACTTGTTACGTGACCTGACACTTTTAAGGGCTAACAGCTAACTCAGCATCTGTGAAGGTGTGTTAACACACACATACATGAATTTAAAAAAAGCAGTCACCTTAAAAATAAAAGCAATGCTATTGCTTTTTATAAAAGAAAAGAAATATAAAAGAAAACATGAGTGAGAATGCAAAACAAATGTATTTTATTACTCAAGTTCATATGTAAGGCATAACAGAATTGCACAATCATCAAAAAAACATGACAATAAAGAAAATGAGGAAATAATCCCTGTTCAAAAGTTTGCATTCCTTTACATTCCTTAATATTGTGTGTTGCCCCCTTTGTAATAATTGTGCATGAGGTCCTTAATTCTGTCAGGTGATATAGCTGCCCATTCGTCTATATAGATTTATAGATATATAGGTGTGGTAGCCCAGGGTGTACTTTTTGTGCAAAAGACTGAGTGTTCTCTATGTGCAAAGTACTGAGTCCTTATTATTTGATAATAACTTATATCTGTTTTACTTTTAGGAATAAGCTACTTATTTTCCTACACTACTCTTCAAACATGGCTACTTTAATGCTTTAACTTTAATCCTTCCTGTGCTCAATATGGTTAATATTGCTTTAATGCCATAACATGTAATTTGTTATATTTATGCTGCTATTATAATGCTTAAGCTTAAGTGAATTTTTCAGAAAAATCTCTACACACCCAGAAGAACATTCTGGTCTGTTCAGAAACTGTCATTTTTCCTCTGTGTGTCTAACAGAAAGTGAAATTAATTCAGGTCACAAATCATCACTGATCATCACTAATATATATATATATTCAGTTAATTAATTAAATATTATATAAGGATAAATATCTTTATGGCTTAAATTCAGAACTGAATTAAATAACCTTACATCAGTATGAATGTCCAGACAATGTTACTAACAATCCATTAAAAGTCACCAAGTGGCAATATGTAAGTCAGAGACACTGAAAATGTGGGTTTGTCATGTGACTATAGTAAGTATGTGTTTTTGTACTGATGTCTAAGGGGAAGTATCACTGTGGTTCACGAGCGCAGTAATAAACTGCAGTGTCTTCTGTCCTCATGCTGTTCATCTGCAGATACACCTGCTTCTTACTGTTGTCTCTGGAGATGGTGAAGCGACCCTGAACTGCACTGGAGTAATATATGTAACTACTATCATATCTTACACTTGCAACCCATTCCAGTCCTTTTCCAGGCGCCTGTCTGATCCAAGCCATCCAGTAGCTATCAATGTCTAATCCAGAGGCTGTGCAGG
>JAUCMX010000016.1:21079598-21094646 GCA_033459395.1 Hemibagrus guttatus | reverse complement strand
TCCAGATGAATTGTTCTTATACTTCTGAACTCCTATTTGATCTGAAACAAAAGGTGAGAAAAACACAATGTGCCATGTGCTTTGCTGTAATATTCATGATTATCCAGTTTACACCCAGCTATGACCAAATCTAGCCATGGGGGTCACAGTCCAGTGACTTCTGTGCCGGTCCCAAGCCCGGATAAATAGAGAGGGTTGCGTCAGGAAGGGCATCCGGCGTAAAACATTGCCAAATTTAACCATGCGAATCGTCAGTACGAATTTCATACCGGATCGGTCGAGGCCCGGGTTAACAACGACCGCCATCGGCGCCGTTGACCTACAGGGCGCCGGTGGAAATTGGGCTACTGTTGGTCGAAGAAGTAGAGGAGGGAGGAGAGTGCGCAGACAGAGAGAGAAGAGGAAAGGTAAGAGTGTAGGACTGAGAATAGGAACTCTGAATGTTGGTACTATGACAGGGAAAGGTAGAGAGCTGGCTGATGTGATGGAGAGAAGGAAGGTGGATATACTGTGTGTACAGGAGACCAGGTGGAAGGGTAGCAAGGCTCGTAGTATAGGAGCAGGATTCAAGCTGTTTTATTATGGTGTGGATAGTAAGAGAAATGGGGTAGGTGTGGTCCTGAAGGAGGAGTTTGTGAGGAATGTCCTGGAGGTGAAGAGAGTGTCAGACAGGGTGATGAGTCTGAAGTTAGAGATTGAAGGGGTGATGTTGAATGTTGTTAGTGGTTATGCCCCACAGGTAGGTTGTGAGTTGGAGGAGAAAGAGAGATTCTGGAGTGAATTAGATGAGGTGATGGAGAGTATTCCCACGGGTGAGAGAGTGGTGATAGGAGCGGATTTTAATGGACATGTTGGTAAGGGGAACACAGGTGATGAGGAGGTGATGGGCAAGTTTGGAGTTAAGGAAAGGAACCTTGAAGGACAGATGGTAGTGGACTTTGCTAAGAGGATGGACATGGGTGTGGTTAACACTTATTTTCAGAAGAGGGAGGAGCATAGAGTGACTTACAAGAGTGGAGGTAGGAGCACACAGGTAGACTACATTCTATGTAGAAGAGGCAATCTGAAAGAGATTAGTGACTGTAAAGTGGTAGTGGGAGAGAGTGTAGCCAGACAGCATAGGATGGTGGTGTGTAGGATGACTTTGATGGTCTGTAAGAAGAAGAGGTCAGAGATAGAGAAGAAAACCAAGTGGTGGAAGCTGAAAAAGGAGGAATGTTGTGAGGAATTTAGACAGAAGTTGAGGCAGGCTCTGGGTGGTCAGGTAGTGCTGCCAGATGACTGGGAAACTACAGCAGAAGTGATCAGGGAGACAGGGAGAAAGGTGCTGGGTGTGTCATCTGGAAGGAGGAAAGAAGATAAGGAGACTTGGTGGTGGAATGAGGAAGTTCAGGATAGTATCCAGAGGAAGAGGTTAGCCAAGAAGAAGTGGGACATGGACAGGACTGAAGAGAATAGACAGGAATACAAGGAGTTACAGCGCAGAGTGAAGAGGGTGGTGTCTAAGGCCAAGCAGAAGGCATATGACGAGTTGTACACTAGGTTAGACACTAGAGAAGGAGAGAAGGACTTGTACAGGTTAGCTAGGCAGAGGGATCGAGATGGGAAGGATGTGCAGCAAGTTAGAGTTATTAAGGATAGAGATGGAAGGGTGCTCACAAGTGAGGAGAGTGTACAGAGGAGATGGAAGGAGTACTTTGAGGAGCTGATGAATGAGGAAAATGAGAGGGAAAAAAGAGTAGAAGGGGTGAACTCTGTGGAACAGAAAGTAGATAAGATTAGAAAGGATGAAGTCAGGAAGGCTTTGAAGAGGATGAAAAGTGGGAAGGCAGTTGGTCCTGATGACATTCCGGTGGAGGTCTGGAAGTGTCTGGGAGAGGCAGCAGTGGAATTTTTAGCTAGTTTGTTCAACAGGGTTTTAGAGAGTGAGAGGATGCCTGAGGAATGGAGAAGAAGTGTGTTAGTGCCGATCTTTAAGAATAAGGGTGACGTGCAGAGTTGCAGTAACTATAGGGGGATAAAGTTGATGAGCCATACAATGAAGGTATGGGAAAGAGTAGTGGAAGCTAGGTTAAGGAAGGTAGTGGAAATTTGTGAGCAGCAGTATGGCTTCATGCCCAGAAAGAGCACAACAGATGCAATTTTTGCTCTGAGGATTTTGATGGAGAAGTATAGGGATGGTCAGAAGGAGTTGCACTGTGTGTTTGTAGACTTGGAGAAAGCGTATGACAGGGTGCCAAGAGAAGAGCTGTGGTACTGTATGAGGAAGTCAGGAGTAGCGGAGAAGTATGTCAGAGTGGTGCAGGACATGTATGAGAGGAGCAGGACAGTGGTGAGGTGTGCTGTAGGTCAGACAGAGGAGTTCAATGTGGAGGTGGGACTGCATCAGGGATCGGCTCTGAGCCCCTTCCTGTTTGCTATAGTGATGGACCAGTTGTCAGAGGAGGTCAGACAGGAGTCTCCTTGGACAATGATGTTTGCAGATGACATTGTGATCTGTAGTGAGAGCAGGGAGCAGGTGGAGGAAAACCTGGAGAGGTGGAGGTTTGCACTGGAGAGAAGAGGAATGAAGGTCAGTCGTAGTAAGACTGAGTACATGTGTGTGAATGAAAGGGAGGGAAGTGGAACAGTAAGGTTACAGGGTGAAGAGGTGAAGAAGGTACAGGAGTTTAAGTACTTGGGGTCAACAGTCCAGAGTAATGGAGAGTGTGGGAAAGAGGTAAAGAAGCGAGTGCAGACAGGTTGGAATGGGTGGAGAAAGGTGTCGGGAGTTCTGTGTGATCAGAAAATATCAGCGAGAATCAAGGGGAAGGTGTACAGGACAGTGGTGAGACCGGCCATGCTGTATGGTTTAGAGACAGTGTCACTGAGGAAGAGACAGGAGTCAGAGCTCGAGGTAGCAGAGCTGAAGATGTTGAGGTTCTCTTTGGGAGTGACAAGATTGGACAGAATTAGGAATGAGTACATCAGAGGGACAGCTCATGTTGGACGTTTGGGGGACAAAGTTAGGGAGGCCAGATTAAGATGGTTTGGACATGTTCAGAGGAGGGACAGTGAGTATATTGGTAGGAGAATGTTGGACATGGGGCTGCCAGGCAGGAGGCAAAGAGGAAGGCCAAAGAGGAGGTATATGGATGGAATTAATGAGGATATGAAGCTAGTGGGTGCAAGGGTTGAGGATGCAGAAGATAGGGATAGGTGGAGAGAGATGATTCGCTGTGGCGACCCCTGAAGGGAAAAGCCGAAAGAAGAAGAAGACACCCAGCTATGACCAAGTCAGTCTAATCCAATCCTAAAGATCAAAACTTAAATTGACTGTGATTCAATGTTGTAAGAATGAATGAATGAATGAATGAATGAATGAATGAATATGTATAAATATAAATTACTCTCTTACAAATTTGAACACATAATATTTCTGATAACATGCAACATTTGCAGCATATCAATGAAATTTTAACAATCTTGGTTCGACCAGTCGTCACGAGCAAATCACATTCATAACCGGATGTATAGTCATTAAGTATGTGCTGGCTTTAAGGGAATGCATTTGAAACCACCAATATACCACTGAAATAAGTAATAAAAATAGGTCTCCTACCTCAAAAGTAATGAACTTGATGTTTATTGGCAACTTTTGGACTATTGGTAACTTATTTTGGGTGCATGAAATTAGCCTCTTAACAAGCTAGCTTGCTAATGCTAAGCATTTCAGCAAGTAACAGTAATGTTAAGTATTCAAGAACCGAATGGTGACTTCAGTTGACAAGCTACTAGGAAAGTAACCAAGAACACAAACATGCTTACATTGCTGCACAGCTGCAATTTTCCATTAAAAAAATGTCCACTGAAAGTCAGTCACCTTTGAACAAGTCCTGGACTATTTTAAACACGAACTGTCCTGCGACATCATCCAATTAGCTTGCAGAGGATTGCCAGATTTAGTCGCATTACCAAAGTAAAGTTTTCTTGCTGTCAAGAGGTTGTGCAGGCCATGCATTGCTGTAGTTAATATTACTTGTTATTGTGTATAAAATTTACATGTACAGATGATGATACAAAATTACATTCAAACACCAAGTATCACTAAAGTCAAATTTTCACCATAACAATTTCATGTTATTTGTTAGCATAAAAATGTAAACACATTATCAAGATAATATTTACAAAAAAAATAATTTTTTTACAGTGCAGATACCGACTGTCAAATTGTCCATGATGCTCTGGTGCTGCAATCAGAATTGTTATCATTATTATGTATTTTTTACTGAAGGAGGATGTTGGGAGCTAGCACTGTACTTTCACTTTCAGTGTACTTGGAGTTTTTGTACAGGGATGTTGTTTATTTGTCTCACTGTGGTTCACGAGCGCAGTAATACACAGCTGTGTCTTCAGTCTGCATGTTCTGTCCTGTTAATGTCACTGTGCTGCTGGACGTGTCTCTGGAAACCTGAACCCTGCTTTTCAGTTTCTCACTGTAGTAAGTGTTACCATCACCACATATAACTCCGACCCACTCCAGAGTTTTTCCTGCAGGTTGTCGTATCCAGCCTGTACAGTAGCTGCTGTCAGTTAATGAATATCCAGACACTTTACAGGTCAGAGTCAGTGACTGACCAGGAGTTAATACTGTGGATCCGGTCTGGATCAGCTCAACACAGTGAACACCTGTTAAAGAAAAGTTATTTTAATGATGTAAAAGTGAAAAGCTTTAAGGAAGCAAAACTGTATTACATGTCAAATGTAAAAACACTTACAGTGTACGGCTGCCAGCAGCAGCAGCAGTAGGGATGTAGAGATCATGGTGTGTGTTGAAGCAGAAGAAGTAAAAGCTCTTGGTCTTTGTTGCTTAAATATATAACAGGGAAGGACATTTGCATAGAGACACTCCTAATCAAAATGGGATGGATTCCTCTACATGTGAAAACCCTCATCTCATGAACATTGTTAATCTGTGATTATAAATCTCTAAAATTTAGAACATTAAGATGTTATCTTAATTTAATGTTAATGTTGTCTAAATTTATGTGAGGAGAACTCACTCTTCATATACACATATTCAGTAAGGAGTAAACACTTGGGGGTGTGTTGTTATAGGAAAATAATTAAGGAGCAGGTGTGTGATGTCAGGAATTGTAAAGGTAGTGGATGTAGGTGCCAATAATTTATTGTGTAAAGTACAAACAAAAGACATAAAATCATGTAGTTATGCAGCCTTTGGATCAACCGTGACATGGAGTTACTGCTACAAACCTGAAGATAATTATTTTTCAATAATCAACACCACTGATTATTATAATCACTCTTATACAGCTGCAGCCTGTGAACGGTTATGATTTATTTATTAATTTAAGAAGAATATTTCTTTTAAGATAACTCTTTGTTTGTTTATAGTTAGTGTTAATGTTGTGGAACGTTTGTGAAATGTATGATTGATATATGATTATTATAGTGTTTATCATGTGTAGTAACTTTAGAGATGTAGTATTATGGTTTAAAATCTACACTACAACTATTTCAAAAATGAACTAACTTGAAACACTTTGTTGTCATTTGTGGGATTATTTATTTATTTATTTTTGTCAGTGTTGTATGGTCAGGAGTTACTGGGACAGTTCCTTGGCAGACCCCTAGGTGTTCCTGGCAATTTATTATTTTATTATTCCTGTGTGGGTGGCGCCATGCCCTTTCCTAATGTGTTTTCCTGCTTTCTTACCTGTCCATTGTTTTCACTTGATGTATTGCTCTATATAGGGCTTTTTACACTTGAATTGTGAACCCTGGGTCATCCTAAACCCCGGATAAACGGAATCCTGGGTTATCTGGTATCACATTTCACAGTGCTCATGCTATACCCGGGATTAACTGTTAATCCTGGGTATTCATTAACAGACGTTTCACACTGTACATTCCTAATCCCCGGGTTAACGTTCTTATTTGCATATTTGCGGTGTCACTGTCACTGATTGGACGAACAGTAGGCAACCTGTTTACATGGCTTTTCCTGCATCTTGCCAGTTATTAAAAAAAATGCTGTAAGAATAATACTGTCTCCTAATCTCTCCAGTTCACACACTTTCCGTCTTTTGACATTTTCTTACTGTTCTCTCACTGGCTGCTGTTTACACAACTCGTGTTTCCTGTTACTGACATGATATGAGCCTCACTGCTCAATTTCTGATTGGCTGTCTGTTGTCAAGCATCCAGCATCAACAACCAAACACTGCTCCGTTTCACACTGAACAAACTTAGCACCGCAATGCGGGGTTAACATCGCAAATGCAGTGCTAACGTTTCATAACCCCGGGTAAAAAGCGGTGCTAGAACCGCTTTCAAATTACAGGTGTGAAACGTTTCTTTACCCGGGGTTAAAAGCGGTGATTAGAACCCGGGGTTAAGCACAGTGTGAAAAGTCCTTATATGTTTGTCCTTCTGTCTTAGTCAGTGTCAGTCATTATGCTTATATATGTGTCGACATAACGGTGTATGTGTGCTGTAAGGCCAGACACCGGACAAGCATATAAATAGAGTGAGATCCAGCTCTGATGCTTGGATTTGTTTATCTGCTGATGATGGGAGGAGAATGTATCTGAAATGTATTAAATCATGAGGAGGAGATTCATCTGATGGAGGATGTGTGGGTTTATAATAGAATAGAAGCTTCTTCTTCAAATACTTTAATTTCCTTCCCAAAAAACTTAGAGTCTCAATGAAATAGGCAACAAGGAATAAATATTAAATATATAATAATAATTGTTATGTACTGTATGCTTGAGGATCCTGGGATTATGAAAATTGATATGTGTAAGCTATAAATTAATCAAAAGTTTAATGAGGTGTTTATTTGTGTAAAATTTGACAATCGATTATCCCCCTAGTTTGACTTCCTATGAATTTTCCACAGAAATCAGTGTTTCCATAACTAAGAACCTTATATACTGATGAACACAACACAGGTCAGTAAGACGCTTCATGTCATTGAGTTTAATCTGAGTGTCATGATGCTGGATGCAGTTATAACAGTGAAAGGAGAGATTGTCTAAATGTACAGATGGAAACAGACTGAGAAGGTTGAGTTTGTACAGACTGACCTCTAGAGGCACAAAAGTCCTGTTTCCAAATGATCCAGATCTAGAATGAGTCATTTAGGAGAAAAGGATTATAATTTTCTTTCTGCCAGGAAAAAAGTATCATGTGGAGCAACAATAAAAATGATTAAAGATGGTTTAAAAGAGAGAAAGCACTCAGATACAGTATCAGTGCTAAAATAGTAAATCTAGTGGTTTAACCAATCAGTTAATTGAGAAATCAATATTAATCTCAATGATTATGGCACTGAGCTCAATTTCCTAGCTTTGTGAACAACAGCTTCCATAGTTTTCAGTCTGTCACATTGTGAATTTCTGCAATATATATTACATATATTCAGGGAATTAAATAAATATTACATCAGGATAAATGTCCAGACAATGAGAGCTTCTCATGTGACTATAGCAAGTATGTGTTGTTGTACTGATGTCTAAGGGGAAGTATCACTGTGTGGATGTCGAGAGCAGTAATAAACTGCAGTGTCTTCTGTCCTCATGCTGTTCATCTGCAGATACACCTGCTTCTTACTGTTGTCTCTGGAGATGGTGAAGCGGCCCTGAACTGCACTGGAGTAATATTTCCTATCACTATCATACTCAATAGTTGCAACAAATTCCAGTCCTTTTCCAGGCGCCTGTCTGATCCAAGCCATCCAGTAGCTACCAAAGTCAAATCCAGAGGCTGTGCAGGTCAGTTTATGAGACTGATCAGGTTTGATGATCACTGGATCAGACTGGATCAGTGTCTGACTGCAGGAATCTGCAAGAACACACAAAGATAAGTGTTAAAGTTTTTTTTAAAAAGTATGAAAATCTTTAAAATGTTTCTCAATTTGAAATAAATAATAATACTAACATTGAATGAAGATTGCTAGAGTAAAGTAACTCAAAACACTGCCTAGTCCCATCTCAAAGCATTAAAATGATTCCTGCTGCTGTAAATGAACACAAACTGCTGGTATGTTGTTGGGCTGAATGTTTCAGTATAAATGGTTCAAATGCAGGATTTCATTTGCATGACACGCCCACTAGAGATATAAAAACATCCACAGAGGAACAGCTGAGATGAGAAAAAGCTTCCTGTAAGACTCTGGGTGTGTTTCATGCTGTCAGGTTCATCACTGCTCTTTACTCATTAGATCTCATGTCTTTTTAATACATCACTGTGTATCACTGTAACACCCAGAAGAACATTCTGGTCTGTTTAGAAACTGTAATTTTTTTCATCTGTGTGTCTAATAGAAAGTGAATTTAATGAAAGAAATAATTTCTTAGATTAATATTTTATTAGAAAAAATTATAAAAACAGTCAGGAGCTCATCCAAACAAATTGTCTGTTTCAAAACCTTTGTGAATGATGGAATAATTGAAAGCATCTGCTTCTTTTTTTCACTAAAGGAACAAAACCCTTCATCAAGAACTCTTTGAAAAGATGTGTGTATGCCTATACAGACTGCATTTGTGCCTTTAATACTGCAGGTGCTTTAAGATCCCACTTATCTAAATCACACCACAACACTGACACAATCAGTCGAGAACTTTCAACATTTAATTGTGAACTGTGAATTCTGAGAGATCTGTACTGAGAAAAGGTTTTTCATTCACCAAGATCATCTGAAACACAGAGAAACAATTCAGTGTCTCTTTAAAGGATGTGGATTTAAAACAAACAATCTCCCAACCTTCAGCTCTCATAGTAGCAGAAATCATAGAAATCATACACTAAAGGACTTTCGACCTGTATTACAGACAGTCTCAGAGAGTATTGATAACGAAGCATGCTCATAAAGAAGTGTTTGTTCATGTATCAGTCATTCGGTTGCCTGAAACCTTGTTAAATCAAGACAACTTTTTAAATAACATTGAATTCACACATGAACATCTACCTGGACAGTACAGTTCATTTCAAGATGGAAAGTACTATAGGGAAAGTGGATTTGTTACAGAAGACAATGTTAAACTAAGTTTAGCCTTTTATGTAGATGACTTTAACATCAATCCAGTTATCTGGTTTAGGAAAAAGTGTTGATTTTAACACATTTGGCTATGACAAATTTCTGGAACCTTTGATGGGTTAAAAGCTCTAGAGCAAGATGGTTTGTTTGTGGAAGCTTTAGGACATTACGTAAAGCCAACTGTATTGTGTGTGTGTGCAGATAATCTTGGAGCACACGGTCTTGCTAGGCACCAGGAAAATAAGTTCTGTCGATTCTGTTTGATTAGACACGATCAGATCGCAACTGTCAAAGCTTGTGACTTTCCTTTGAGAACTGTTGATCAGCATGATGCATTTGTGGAACAGCTTAAGCAGAGTGATATTCAGAGTGTTAATGGTATAAAGAGTGAGTGTGCATTGAACACTTAAGAGGCAAGAAGAAACATGGCTAACTAACATTTTCCCTTAGAAGAAAAGAAATGGTCCAAGAGCAGCCGATGGTTGTAGAGGTCTAGGAGAGGTGGCCTGCACTCTTCTTCCAAGAACAGGTAATGAGAAGATCACAGTATGTAATGTGTACTCAGTATTGATTACTGTTAATATGATTGAATTGTTTGTTACAAATATATCTGTGAGGAATTTTTCTGCATCACCAACAAATACCTTTGTCTTCATGGCAGCCATTGACAGGTACACACTAAAGCTTCTGAAACTATACAGAAAAGGAGCCAGAAAAGGAGCTTTTGGACATGAAATGGAAGAGTTCCTGGAAAGACTTGATGAAAGTTTCAGTATGTAAATGTTTTTTTTTACAGTTTGGCTGATGATAACTCAGTTTTCATACTTTGGCTATTTTGTTGTTTCCTTTGTATGTTTTTGAAAACGACAGAAATTGTTAATCACAGAAGGACGGCTGCTTTGGAGGACCTGCCTTTGTTTCTTCGAGAGAACCCAAGCAAGCTGTTCAAGAAATGTAAAGTATTTATCAAAGACTTTAAATGGTTTAAAGCAGGGGTGTCCAAACCTGCTTCTGCATGGCCGGTGTCCTGCAGAGTTTAGCTCCAACCTGTCTGGAAGTTATTTGTAATCATGAAGACCTTGATTAGCTGGTTAAAATGTTTAATTTCTGTTAAAACTAACCTTCACAGCACTCTAGGAACAGGACTGGACACCCCTAGCTTAAAGGGATCATGTGTACTCATCAGTATGATGCTGTTCATATGTTCACTTAATTACTGCAGATTTGTTTTAAAACAAGATAGAACAGATTGTTTGAAATGTACTGAGTATTTATACCTTTCAACCCAAATGACCCATCTTGTGTTCAGAGTACAATGCATCAGCATTCATATAATATTTTAAAATGCAAAACCGCCACCATCTTTGGCCAATCACTGCAGTGGGCTTTACTTCTGAATCTTCATGTTTACTTGTGTAGACCTGGGCTCCTCATTCTTTACATGTTGTCTGTTTAATTGTTACATTCACTTTTACTTAATGATTTTAAATTATAACACTATGTACAACTATAGTGTTAGAAACTAGACTATTACATAGCATGTTCGTAGTCTTACAACATAACAACTTTTTATTATTTCTGTACTCAAATCTATTCTTATTAATCTAGCCATGGGGGTCACAGTCCAGTGACTTCTGTGCCGGTCCCAAGCCCGGATAAATAGAGAGGGTTGCGTCAGGAAGGGCATCCGGCGTAAAACATTGCCAAATTTAACCATGCGAATCGTCAGTACGAATTTCATACCGGATCGGTTGAGGCCCGGGTTAACAACGACTGCCATCGGCGCCGTTGACCTACAGGGCGCCGGTGGAAATTGGGCTACTGTTGGTCGAAGAAGTAGAGGAGGGAGGAGAGTGCACAGACAGAGAGAGAAGAGGAAAGGTAAGAGTGTAGGACTGAGAATAGGAACTCTGAATGTTGGTACTATGACAGGGAAAGGTAGAGAGCTGGCTGATATGATGGAGAGAAGGAAGGTGGATATACTGTGTGTACAGGAGACCAGGTGGAAGGGTAGCAAGGCTCATAGTATAGGAGCAGGATTCAAGCTGTTTTATTATGGTGTGGATAGTAAGAGAAATGGGGTAGGTGTGGTCCTGAAGGAGGAGTTTGTGAGGAATGTCCTGGAGGTGAAGAGAGTGTCAGACAGGGTGATGAGTCTGAAGTTACAGATCGAAGGGGTGATGTTGAATGTTGTTAGTGGTTATGCCCCACAGGTAGGTTGTGAGTTAGAGGAGAAAGAGAGATTCTGGAGTGAATTAGATGAGGTGATGGAGAGTATTCCCACGGGTGAGAGAATGGTGATAGGAGCGGATTTTAATGGACATGTTGGTGAGGGGAACACAGGTGATGAGGAGGTGATGGGCAAGTTTGGAGTTAAGGAAAGGAACCTAGAAGGACAGATGGTAGTGGACTTTGCTAAGAGGATGGACATGGGTGTGGTTAACAATTATTTTCAGAAGAGGGAGGAGCATAGAGTGACTTACAAGAGTGGAGGTAGGAGAACACAGGTAGACTACATCCTATGTAGAAGAGGCAATCTGAAAGAGATTAGTGACTGTAAAGTGGTAGTGGGAGAGAGTGTAGCCAGACAGCATAGGATGGTGGTGTGTAGGATGACTTTGATGGTCTGTAAGACGAAGAGGTCAAAGATAGAGATAGAGAAGAAAACCAAGTGGTGGAAGCTGAAAAAGGAGGAATGTTGTGAGGAATTTAGACAGAGGTTGAGGCAGGCTCTGGGTGGTCAGGTAGTGCTGCCAGATGACTGGGAAACTACAGCAGAAGTGATCAGGGAGACAGGGAGAAAGGTGCTGGGTTTGTCATCTGGAAGGAGTAAAGAAGATAAGAAGACTTGGTGGTGGAATGAGGAAGTTCAGGATAGTGTCCAGAGGAAGAGGTTAGCCAAGAAGAAGTGGGACATGGACAGGACTGAAGAGAATAGACAGGAATACAAGGAGTTACAGCGCAGAGTGAAGAGGGAGGTGTCTAAGGCCAAGCAGAAGGCATATGACGAGTTGTACACTAGGTTAGACACTAGAGAAGGAGAGAAGGACTTGTACAGGTTAGCTAGGCAGAGAGATCGAGATGGGAAGGATGTGCAGCAAGTTAGAGTCATTAAGGATAAAGATGGAAGGGTGCTCACAAGTGAGGAGTGTGTACAGAGGAGATCAAAGGAATACTTTGAGGAGCTGATGAATGAGGAAAATGAGAGGGAAAAAAGAGTAGAAGGGGTGAACTCTGTGGAACAGAAAGTAGATAAGATTAGAAAGGATGAAGTCAGGAAGGCTTTGAAGAGGATGAAAAGTGGAAAGGCAGTTGGTCCTGACGACATCCCGATGGAGGTCTGGAAGTGTCTAGGAGAGGCAGCTGTGGAATTTTTGACTAGTTTGTTCAACAGGATTTTAGAGAGTGAGAAGATGCCTGAGGAATGGAGAAGAAGTGTGTTAGTGCCGATCTTTAAGAATAAGGGTGACGTGCAGAGTTGCAGCAACTATAGGGGGATAAAGTTGATGAGCCATACAATGAAGCTATGGGAAAGAGTACTGGAAGCTAGGTTAAGGAAGGTAGTGGAAATTTGTGAGCAGCAGTATGGCTTCATGCCCAGAAAGAGCACAACAGATGCAATTTTTGCTCTGAGAATTTTGATGGAGAAGTATAGGGATGGTCAGAGGGAGTTGCACTGTGTGTTTGTAGACTTGGAGAAAGTGTATGACAGGGTGCCAAGAGAAGAGCTGTGGTACTGTATGAGGAAGTCAGGAGTAGCAGAGAAGTATGTCAGAGTGGTGCTGGACATGTATGAGAGGAGCAGGACAGTGGTGAGGTGTGCTGTAGGTCAGACAGAGGAATTCAAAGTGGAGGTGGGACTGCATCAGGGATCGGCTCTGAGCCCCTTCCTGTTTGCTATGGTGATGGACCAGTTGTCAGAGGAGGTCAGACAGGAGTCTTCTTGGACAATGATGTTTGCAGATGACATTGTGATCTGTAGTGAGAGCAGGGAGCAGGTGGAGGAAAGCCTGGAGAGGTGGAGGTTTGCGCTGGAGAGAAGAGGAATGAAAGTCAGTCGTAGTAAGACTGAGTACATGTGTGTGAATGAAAGGGAGGGAAGTGGAACAGTAAGGTTACAGGGTGAAGAGGTGAAGAAGGTACAGGAGTTTAAGTACTTGGGGTCAACAGTCCAGAGTAATGGAGAGTGTGGGAAAGAGGTAAAGAAGCGAGTGCAGGCAGGTTGGAATGGGTGGAGAAAGGTGTCGGGAGTTCTGTGTGATAGGAAAATATCAGCGAGAATCAAGGGGAAGGTGTACAGGACAGTGGTGAGACCGGCCATGCTGTATGGTTTAGAGAGAGTGTCACTGAGGAAGAGACAGGAGTCAGAGCTAGAGGTAGCAGAGCTGAAAATGTTGAGGTTCTCTTTGGGAGTGACAAGATTGGACAGGATTAGGAACGAGTACATCAGAGGGACAGCTCATGTTGGACGTTTGGGGGACAAAGTTAGGGAGGCCAGATTAAGATGGTTTGGACATTTTCAGAGGAGGGAGAGTGAGTATATTGGTAGGAGAATGTTGGACATGGAGCTGCCAGGCAGGAGGCAAAGAGGAAGGCCAAAGAGGAGGTATATGGATGGAATTAATGAGGATATGAAGCTAGTGGGTGCAAGTGTTGAGGATGCAGAAGATAGGGATAGGTGGAGAGAGATGATTCGCTGTGGCGACCCCTGAAGGGAAAAGCCGAAAGAAGAAGAAGAAGAAGACAGTCACCTTTAAAATAAAAGCAATGCAATTGTATGGTGTGCATGACATAGACATGTTTACATTTGATTTCTAATTTCACATGGGCTGGACAGGGACAGCCAAATGGCCAGCTGTGGCCCGGGGTTAGTAAAATGCCCAGGTCTGGGTTAGATGATTGAAAACAGGGGTTGGTTTATGGTAAATGGTGGGTGGGTGATGGCAACAGTTCTTAATCAAATGAATCAGTGGTCAGTTATAACCAGGTCTTTATGATGGAGGTTGTTCTTTACTCTCAGTGCTAATAATAAATTCACATGTTTCTTAAAATGTTCTTTGGTGCTTAAATTAGTTTAAATCAGTAACCGGATACTTTACAGCTGAGGGTTAAAGAATCTCCAGGCTTTAACATCACTGAGGTGTCCTGAGTGAGCTCTACTGCACATTCCACATCTGAAAAAAAGAGATGTCACAATTTCAGTCCAAAATGTATGTACAGTAGGTTATAACTGCAGTAATTTACTAGCAGCTCTGAGTTCATTACTGAAGTGAAACTCACAGGATGAAGCTGCCAGCAGCAGCAGAACTGAAAGGAACATCTTTTATCTAAAAGCAGTGCTAAACTCTCCAGAGCCCACAGTGACCGTGGCTGATATTTCTCTATATGTAGATGTAAGGGAAACATTTTACATATTCATTTACATATTGTTATGCTGATCTTCTACATGTTTTATAACCACAGTGAAAAATGTTCTTTGGTGCTTAAGTTACTTTATATTTATTTAAAACTGAATAAGTAAGTTCATTTTTGTATGTAAATGACTTTCAGTCTCTAAACTGTAACACCCAGAAGAACATTCTGGTCTGTTTAGAAACTGTTATTTTTTTCATCTGTGTGTCTAATAGAAAGTGAAATTAATTAAAGAAATAATTCAGGTCACAAATCATCACTGATTCATTTAGTCAGGAGTTCATGCCAACAACATGTCTGTTATTAAATCTTTGTGAATGATGGAATAATTGAAATCATCTGCTTCTCTTTTTTTACTTATACGTTTTGAATAAACCTCAAGGAGAAAAACCCTTTATCCAGTAGACTTTGAGAGGATTTCTCTAATATGTTTTGGCCTTCAGTGTTTCAAATAAACCCATAATATGAAATGTCAACATTTTTCACCTGCAGAAGAAATTAAAGCATTCACTTAATCAATTAATCTGTAAAACTCAAACCAAGGTTTCACATCATCATGATAATGACTGAGAGATAAAGGAGGATAAAATCTA